>JAJGRX010000404.1:600000-865153 GCA_025461125.1 Carex kokanica | reverse complement strand
TTTTTTGTGTGGGGGGGGAAGATGGGTGGTCTGGGTCTTCTCAAGTAACTCAACTTTTGAATTTAGATCCGAACCGTCGATCAGAATCCTAATCAATTCGGACCGAGATGGAATGCATAGGACTCCTTAATATTCGGCCAAAAACAGATCTGACGGTCGAGATCGAAACTCATAATTTGAGATTATGAAATCGGTTGGATGTGTCAGTGATCCGTACAATTCGGTCAGGTCATGGTACACATATGTAAAAGGGAAACAGTGTGGCTTTCTCTTTCAACCTTGTGTGTAGACCAATTCGTTCTTTATGGTAAACACTTCAAACTGTTAGACCAAAGACCCGTTTAGCATGACTCACACGGTTATCCCAATTAAATTTCTTTCCCGCTCTCTTCCTTTATATACCTCTCCCCCATGCATATCTCTCATCTCCATCCCAAACCAATTAACCTTTCTTACATCTCTCCAATCACACAATCAAAAAGTAAATCAAATTTATAGAACCACACAGTCCGACTCCGATCGATCGAGAATTCAAGATGGCGCTAAGTAAGAATCAGAGGGATGTGCATCGTCTGATTCTATGGCTAGTGCTGGTGTTGTCAAATGCGTGGCAACTTGAAGCCGCTAGGCCTTTGGCCGGAAGCTGGCCATCTGCCGGAAGCTGGTCATCGACACTTAGTCAACTGTTAAGCTCCTTATCAGGAAGTGGGTCCTCTAATTGTACAGGAAACACTAGTAATACCGGCGGTCATTGCCATGAGATCTCATTCATCATGCGCTTAATTTTCATTTTATTCTCTCTTGCAAATTAATCCTGTGTATAGGCATTAATTCTCTTTTCCCTCAAGTTAATCTCTAATATGAGGTTGACGGGGGAATGGTGTAAATTTAATTCATTAATTTATTCAATTGCAGTTTGAACTTGTAAGCTAGTCAACAACAGCTAATCTTATAGTTTATATAAATAACAACATGACAAAGTATTTATGATATCTTTTTTTTTTTTTTCTGACCGGTGCTATATATTACAGTTGTTTGGAGAATATATTTTTGTCTTCTCATGAGCGTCAAACTTCACAAGGGTAAATTTGTAGAATTGAAATTTGAGATTATGCATGATATAGCAAAATTGACACGTGGCATTCATTTGTTGGTAGTTGACTAAAAAATGAAAATTCATACTGACTAAAAGTCTTTTGCTCAACTCTTTCTTGCCGTCAAATATCAAGCATGAGAAAAAAAAAACACTATATACGGGACATAGTACATTTGTCTAATTTAGTAAAACTGTCTGTTGCAATTCCATTATATACAAAATAAAAATAATCAAGAAAGTAAATATATTTTGATTTTACAAGAGTTTGTCTTCTTGAGCTATCATATACAGTTAATTAACTATCTACTACATACACATTCGAGCCAACTATATTCAAAATATATATTCATCACTAAAACAAACTATTATTATAATAAATTAAATATTAATGACTGCTAACTTTTAATTTTTGTGAAAGTTGATATGATCATGAATATATTATATATACTTATCCACCTAAATTTTTTAATTTTATCACTTGTTGGTATTGAGAAGCGACTGATCGAATTTCTCTATTTTTTAAATAAAATTGGAATTAAAATTTTAATTTTAAATATTTTAAAAAAATTAACTAGAATTTAAATCTACGATTTTTCATACAAAATTCATTATCTTAACGATGTATTTTTCTCTTGATAACCAATTAAATAAGTCTATACATACATACATACATGCATGCATGCATACATACTTACAAACTGATGAGAGACTAGAGATCCAAATCAAACAATGCAAGTCCAGCACGAGTTTCACAAACATGAACATTTTGTGCAAAAAGAAATAAAATAAAAGCCTAATACCATTTTGAATGGAAAAATAAAAGTTAAAAAATATTCGGACGTACGTCCACAACGAAATTTAGGAGGCAAAAATAAAGGGCCAGTCAAGTACACATAACTGTTATTATTTTATTTACTTTTAATTTTTTAATTACAATATCTTTTATTTCTAGAATTTTATTTTTAGAAATTGTATACAAATAATATAGTGTATCCATTTTTCAAGGAACTGAGTTTTTTTCCGGCTCCTTCTAAGAATACGGGAAAAAAATAGGTTATTTTTTGTGTCTATACAGTAAGCGGTATGATTCTTAAAAAAATCGATTTTTTTTCTGGTTCCTTTAGAATTCCCTAAAGGAATAAAAAAAAATTGGCAAATCGAAATGAGGATGCAATTCATATAATACTCTATTATTATTTTTATATATTTTTTTAAAATATATTATTCTGCTTTATTTCCTTTAAGTTGGCGATTAGTGCTTGCTCCAACGTCATGTCTGAAGTAATTAGCTTCGTATGGGATGTGGAAAATAGTTTATGTAGACTACCTTCTTTTGACCGTTTCAGTTATTTGATAAACTTTCTTGCAAATTAGGCTGCCTACATGAATTCAACCTCTTGACCAAGACATGAAAATACCTCGCAACAAAGTAATTCTCTCGCATTCTTTAATTTATATTGTACCCTTTTTCTGCCTTTGCTGTTGAAATATATATATGAGTACTGGACTGGAGCATTTCATGTAAAAGTAAAAATATTCACCTGGCAAAAAAAGTTTCCAGATCGTGCTGCATCTTAATTACTAACAAATTAAATGTTATATTGAAAGCTGAAATTTCAGATTATATGAGTGGGCTTTCTGAGGTCCGTTTTAGACAGTTGGGTCTATTTGACATAATTTGGGCCTGGTTAAGTCCAGTACCGGCGTAAAGAAAAGAACATGTTAATGCAAAATGACAAGTAATTTTAATTGATAGAATGATAGGGAGCCATAGTTATGTATGTCTCTGCAATTAATTATTATATAACTGCATGGCAATGTGTTTGTCAATGATATGCTTGAATATTCATTGATCTAATTAATGCATAATAGCAGAAGCAACCTGTTGTTTGAAGAAAAAGGCTGTGATTAAAATTTCACTGTTTTTCATGTGCTGTGGTATGGTATTAATGATATGCTCAGTGTTTAAGATGACCGCCATGTTTATTTTGGAGATGGATAGGGTTGTAAATTAACTGCTGATAACTACAATAGTTAATGTTTGTATGGTACATGAGTTGTTTTGTATTATAATAACCTCATTTTAATTTTGTACGGACTAGTGCAGTGGAGCAAGTTTCGTCTGAAAAGCACATGTTCAATTTTCAAAAATAATATTTAAAAGATATTGAAATATACCGGATTCTTTAATATAAAAATATGAAGGTCCATAGTCTCCTTATAACTCACGGGATAATGTGATAGAATAAATCCGGTAACATAAATTTTGAGTTTAGATATGGACCGTGTAATCTAATTGGACACGAAATATTAAAAGGGTCCCTACAATTCACCTCGAGCTGGATTGGTTCGGATTCAGTTCAGATGGTTCAAATCTAATCTCAAATATTATGTTAGCTCATGTTAGTTCAGAGTAGGAACGAAGTCAGACTTTCGTACTATAGGGGCCAACCACATATGAGAGTCAATCATATAAAACTTTTCTCCTGAAAATAGAGATTAGAGCCTATTTGACTTCATAATTTTCAGTGGAAATGATATGGGTTTGGACTTGGTGGGATAGTAATCCTTTAGAGGCGTTCCATAGTTCAAATTTTTTTTCCATCAAATTTTCTTGTAGGTTTTCCCAACCTTTCCATTTCAGTGCAATTTTTTGGACCAAAAAAATCCGAATTCGGGCCTCATTTTTTTATCCCAAAAAAATAGATGTATGGATCATTTTTTCCATCAACTGTTCGGCGGCTCAGTTTTATTTGCATTTCTATTGCCAATAGACCCATTCCCGTTTATTTACCCTCTTTCGCTCACAAAAAAAAAAATTCGACTCAAACCTCTGTTTTTTTTCCCATACGATGATACTCTATCGATGAAAAAACGCAAGAGTGAAAAAAAATTGCGGGATTAAAAAAATTGGGCACTTGCTTTTTTACAGACCTAGTTCGCTTCTTGATTTGTGAAAGTTCTCTCTCCAATAAGTACGTTGGTCCTCTCCTAATTTGCTTCTTGTTATGAGAAATTAAAAGATTGACCACTCTAGCACAACATATTGGTACTTGTACGAATTTTCAAGAAAATTAAGATTATATTTCAAAAGATCAATTTAATCAAACTTTAAAATTCTTACTGAGAATTTTGACCATCTGATAATATGCATAGTTTAAATTTTAATTAAATAAAACTAATTTGTTTCGTATTTAAATTCAATTGACATGATGATCTAAATATATTTAGAATGTTTTCTATTGACACTTAAAAGGAAAAAAAAAATAACTTCCTAAAATATTTTCTCATATATCTATTTGCCGAACACCAATGTTATAAAAATTTCCTATAGGCATTTTCAATTTGGTAATTCTATAGGTAATTTCCAATAAATTGATACTCTTCCATTCTCATATCTAAATATTCTCATTTCCATAATTTTTTCCGTTGTTTCCCTGACATTCTCTCCATCACACACATGCATGAAGTGCATATATATAAAGAATTCTTGTTTTTTGCATTACTAATCGTGGGACTATACCAGAGGCATGGTCCGAATAGCTCTTGTTTGTTTTTTGTTTTTGTTTTTTAGACGGACTTGCTCTGTGTCTCGCGACTCCAACTCCCTGCCTTTCATTAATTAGTTCTTTCCAAAATAAGTAAATAGATGAATGACTCAAATTTGATATCGGTTTTGCAACCAAGTCAAACGTTACAAACTCTCTTTTTTACAACACATTTTAAATATTTTGTTTATAAATGTTTATTAGTATTATTCTTTTATAAATGTTTATGTTTTCTTAATTGTTTTTATTTGTTTATAAATATTTCTTTTTTTTTTTGTTCCCATTTCATTTAATACTTCTTATTTAATTATAAAAAATATTTATATTTTATAAACTACTAATTAATAAGTAATGTATGTTATTGTTTAATCTATTTTATTTAATTGCATTTTAATATTTTTGTTAATAAAAATAATTGTATAATTTCAAATATTTTAGAAAAAAAAAATATAATTTCCACAACTAATTTCACGGTACAATCGAACACTCATTTCAACATATTTTTATAATCAATCTCACGCATACCCGTTATCATGGATTGTTACTTTTTCAAAATGAAAAAGTGAATTCTCATTTCAATCAAATTTCATTCTCCAAAATTCTAGGACAAACAAACATATTCTAATTTTACCATGTACTTTTTTTCCCGAGTGAAATTTTACCATGTACTTGAATCCGCGAGAGAATGCGGACTCGTGATAGTTTCTCTTTCAAGTCATAATCTCCAAATCATTATGATAATTTATAAATGTGTATGGACACTTGCGAATCTTCTCCGTATTTATATATTTATGGGAGGAAAAAAAAGAAAGCAAAAGGTAAAAAAAAATGTTCAAGGGATTTCGATGTGTTACGGGACACCACATGGAATACTGACATCACTTGTGATATATCTATTTGATATTTTACAAAATATTATCTTATATAAAAAAAAAATTTATAGATTTATAGATTTGTTATTTATTAATTATCTAGATATGATGCATATCAAATTCGAGTCAATTTAAAATTTAATTTCTCATTTATCATAAAATTACTAAATTTCATTGTTGAAAATTTTCAATTGTTTGATCGAGACCAAATTAAATGACTATTAAAAATGTTCAAGTTTAATACATGCGATGTTTAAAAAATAGCTAAATTATGCGTAAGGTCTGAAAAGTGGGCTACCAAACATTTCGTCAGCTATTATTAACTTTTATTCTTAAGAAAATGTAATTTAGTAGCTGTGTGGATCTCCGTCTGTGATATATTATTTGATATAGATTGTCCTCACCTATTTTTACGGGAATTTACTCTCTCATTTTTACGGGAATATTATATATAATTATATACAGAAGTTAAAAGGCAGAAGGTCTAAAAATGTATATAGATAGACTGATGATGTTTTTACTTTCCACTTTTTCCAAGTTTTATTTTTTTTTCTTTTACTTAAAAAAAAAAAGGGCAAAAGCCTGTTCCATTAATATGAAACCATAATTACATGATAGTTCAACAAAAGAGAAATGTTGTAGGTTTGCCATACCCTACACAGGTGTTCCAATATCCATGAAAACAACAAAGTAAACATAACATCCAAGGTAGATACCAAGCTTGGGAGGAATCTAAACTTCAAAAGTATACTAAGGAGGCAATAACTAAGACACACAACATAGGCAGGGGTGGATCTACTGTAGCGTAGGGTAGGGCAACTGTCCTACCCTGAAAATCCAAAACTAATTTACAAAGACTGAGTTTTGGACCTTTGCCCTACCCTGGAAATTGATATTGCCCTACCCTGTAGTTGATTATCTAAATATTATGAAGTAGATTGTGTTATAATACTATTTTTGTTGTTTTTGTTATCATGCTTTATCTAATATCCGATTATCTAATGGGTTTGGACCCGATTATCTATTTAAATCCGATTTAATAATTTCTTGCCCTACCCTGATCAAAATCCTGCATCCGCCCCTGAACATAGGGCTAAGGATATATTCTAAATACAAAAAAGTTATTTTGTCAATCTTCACTGCTGACTTGGAAACTCTGGTGGCTGGTACACCACAATATCCATAGGCATGTATTGATCTAATAAGGGAATCGCATCTTCAATTACTGGCATCCACTCTTCAACTACTTTCTTCACTCCTTCCTTGACATTACCTAACTAATAACAAAGTAAAGATTTAATTAGAAATATAAGAGTTCTGGCTGAGTTAACTGTACAGTTGTTAAAACATCTATCATTTCGATGTCTCCAAAGGGTCCAACAAACAACACTAAGCACTATTAAAAAGCCAATTCTTTATGGTACTGGTAACTGCATTGCAAAGTTGATGATATCCTTAAATTGATGTCATGTATACATAAAGTCCAGGCTTTTTACCAAGTCAGAACCATGCTTGTTGAGTCAGGGGACGTGTCAGAAATAAATGTGTAACTGTTTCAGGATTTGAGCATAATTGACAAGTTTGATCCCCATCCCATCCTCTAATTGCTAGATTATATTTGGTAATGATTGTGTTATGGGATGCTAACCACATAAATACTCTTATTTTTGGTGGTACTGGTAAAGTTCACCAAATCAATTCTGGTAGCAGAGGCAAAACCCCTCTAAAGTTTAAGAATTTATATAATGAATGAGTAGTAAACTTTCCTGTATGGTCCCATCTCCATGCTAATTGATTATGAGGAGATGTAAATGATATTGTACTAGTGACGTTAAGAATTTCAGCCCATTCTATTAGATCAAAACCTTCCAGTGGTCTTCTAAATTGAACCCTCAGACCCTGGGAATGAATAACTTCTCCCAAAAGAGTGTGTTTGTTGCTACAATTACTATATACTATTGGATATCTGGTAGCTAAGGTACAGTCCCTATCCCATATATCAGTCCAAAATCGACACTGTGATTGGCTCTCCCTGGTGTATACTAAACACTAATGGAACAATATTTTCTAAACTAGAAATGGCTTTCCAGAATGGAGAGGAAGGGGTGTTATGGTCAATGTATTTGTAGATAATAATGTTTTTCCAAGTGCCAGTGTACTCATTATTTTTAAACTTCCACCACCATTTTAATAACAAGGCAATATTCATCTCTTTAAGATCTAAAACCCGCATTCCCCCAAATTGTTTAGCTATACACAAATTTTTCCAAATCACAAGAGCATATTTTCTTTTTTTTCTTTTTGTTCCTTGCCATAAAAATCTTCTCCTAATCTTATCTATTTTCTGAAAAACTGTAATTGGAATTTTATAGGCTGACAAAGCATACAATGGAACTGCTGATAAGACTGAATTTAATAATGTAATCCTACCTCCTATAGATAGAAGTTGACTTTGCCAACTTGGTAATCTAGCCTCTATTTTATCTACTAAGAATTGTCAATCACTAACTGCAAGTTTTTTATTGTGTAAAGGAAGACCTAAGTATTTGATAGAAAATTCTCCCCATTGACATCTAAACAAATGATGAAAATTGGAATCTTGTGGATCTATGTTTAATGGATACATCTCAGTTTTATCATAATTCATCTTAATGTCAGAGAGGGCTTTAAAGACCATCATTGCCCATCATGCAGATTCAATATTCTCCTCATGAGCAGCCAGAAAAAGAATAGTGTTATCTACATAGTGGCAATTTGTAATAGTTGTGTTTTCTATACATTATGGACCTAAACCATTGATAACATGGGCCTTCCTCCTTTTATTGAAAATTTTACTTAATGTATCTGCAACTAGGATATATAGGAAAGGGGAGAGGGGATTCCCTTGCCTAACCCCCCTTTTACAATAAAAGTACTCAATCAACTCACCATTAATTGTCAAGCAAGATTGGGAGCTATATAACCAGTGAGTAATCCATTGGATTCATTTTTACCAAAGTTTCTACTGTGGAGAACTTCCAACAAGTAATTCCAGTGGATTTTGTCATATTTTTTTTCAAAATCCACTTTGATTACTACCCCTGATTGCTGATTGGATTGACAAGAATGAATATACTAGAAGAATTTTTTTTTTTTAAATTCAACGAGGACCTGAGAATTTTTCTATTGAGTTCTAAAAAATATTTTTGCTTTTAGGAGTTGGAGGATTTTTACTTGGCCAATGGTGTTAGAGGTAAGAATCCCTACTTTTAATCTAACTTCAACTGATGCCCAACGTGTCAACTTTTTCAAGCTCTTAAGCTGTTTACTTAATTACATTTCAACTTTGTAATATCCTATTTTTTCGGACAGGAAAATGAAGATTCAATAATAGAAGAACTGGAGGCAACTGTGAAGAACCAAAAGGCAAGCAAGGCTTTTTTTCTGACCTAGTAGGTGAAAGCAGGTCAAGCAAGGTTTTTATGGGTTAATCTTTGTTCCATTGAATCCTTTGTTGTTTTGTCAATTGATATGAGTGTATTGTTGGAAGATGATGAGGTTTATATGCATGGTGGCTAGTTTGTTAGGTGATCTGATGGCATATCGTGCATCAGGAATCGGCCATCTAAAGCTCCTAGCAGGTACCTTTAGTTTTCGGTATTCATATTTATTTTGTGTTATACCAGTTTGCTTGCTCTGTATATGCTAGAGTTTTGAAGGAAATTTTTAACTGCAAACATCGCACTTTGGCAATATGTTGCAGATATTTGTTTCAAGTCCTATCTTTGAATGGAGGAACTTTCTTGTCAGGAACTATAGCTTTCTGTTAGACATTGCTGCCTTTGAGTTTATTAACTTGTTTTAGGTGAGAGTAGGGAGGATGTAGAGTTCACAAACTCAGGACTCGGGAGTATCAATTAATTCTAGGCCACAAGAAGGTTTTAGTGTTTGTGGAATTAGCTCATGTAATTTGTATTGTGAAAATGTGATATTTAGATAATGTGGTATTATTATTGTGTTATTTAGTAAAATTTGAATTATGTAAATGCGATATGAATTAATGTGGAATTAATATGTAAAATTTCTATTACCTAAATGTGATATTTTAAATTAGTGATGCACTGTGTAATGTGTTAATAGTTAATACCTACATTTTGCAAAAAAAAAAAAACAATCAGAATCAGATATTACTAAAAGTCTGATCCTGATAATTGAATACCAATATTTTGCATCAAAAAAAAGACAATCAGAATCGGTTGTTAACAAAAGCCTGATCTTGATAGTGAGAAACAGGATCGGCTGTTAACAACAGTCCGATCTTGATAGTGAGAAACAGGATCGGCTATTAACAAAAGTCCGATCTTGATAGTGAGAAACAGAATCGGCTTTATGGCCGATACTGATTAGTAGTACTATCAGTAACGTCTGAATCAGAATCGCACCCAGATCCGATCCTGATTGTTGATTCTCCACTAGTGAGCAGACCACACAACCACCTGTTTATGAGGAGCTAACAATGGCAGCTTTCAGAGAGGTGTGGGCATGGAAGGGACTGCTGCCACGTTTCCAGATGTTCCTTTGGAGAGCAATACATGGTGGTTTGCCAACAACCACTGTACTACACTCCAGGATACGAGCAATCAGTCCAACTTGTGCGAGATGTAATGCTGAAAATGAATTTTTAATGCACCTTTCCTTCTTTTGTGATGTGGCACGAGTGACAGGGTACGCTTTCTCTTTTGCTCTAAGGGTAGATCACCTGCCGCTCGATTTCACTAAAGCGCTGCTGGATATCACACAAAATCTGGCATATGAACAGGTGGTCGAATTCTGCAACATGCTGTGGAACCTTTGGAAGAGTAGAATGAGGAACTCTTTGCAGGCAAGAAACCAGAACCTCAAGGAATCATAAGCAGGACAAGGGCGATGACAATACCAGAAATAGATCAACCACCTCAACAAATCACATCAGCAGCGACACTGGTACAGATTTCAAGGGGAGCAAAAACGATACTGGTAGATGCATCGTGGGACTCTTCAGGAAGGTCAGGCATTGGGGTTATTTATTTTAATGAAGCAGGAGACCTTGGCAATGCTCCATGCTGCAAATTGGAGACATCTGACCCCTTCCGTGCAGAGGCTCATGCACTTCTTAGTGCATTGCACCTGGTGGAAATGAATAAGCAATTCACAGGAGTGCAAACCTTAATCTTCTCTGATTGTAAGCTTCTGGTTCAAGCGGTACAAGTACAGGAGGTAGATGATATACCATCTTGGAAGGCTCGAAACACTGTGACACAATGCATTATAGCATGGAGCAAGGTGAACCACAAAACACAGCTGTATCATGTGAAGAGAGAGGCTCTGGCACAACCTCACATACTGGCAAATGGAATCAGAAATGCGACAACTGATATCAGCGCATTACAGTTAATTAATCAGTTAGGAATTGAGAGACACCTCTTAAATGGTTTTTTTAGAGTGTTATCTTAGACTAAGTGATGTAGAAGTAGATTAATGTAATTTTAGGAACTTGTTGCGCAGGCCAGTTAAGAGGCTGCAATATAATGTAAGAACTCTTTTCAATTCAATAAATCATACCTACGGGTTTTTCTCAAAAAAAAAAAAAAAAAATTATGCACACAATGACATGTGCTACAGGTACCTAAATGATAGCGCCTTGATTTTTGCACCCAATTACAACTCCACATACTTTCTTTCTTTGTACCTCTATCATAAATTCATAGTGGAATGGATCATTTTCTCCGCTGTTTTTCATGATTTCATCCGTTGTAATTGCATAGTACTGATACAGTAAGGACAGTACAGATTTTAAATCATTCCATGTGATCTTCCTTTCAGAGTTCATACATTGGATTTTACTCTAGCCTAAAATCGTTCCCTGTGATTTAAATTTTAAATCCGAAGAAGGATCATAATATACAGTTGGATGACTGGACTTTTGCTATTGCGTCAGAAGCAGCATATAAGGACCACTTTTGAACTGTAGTCTAGTTTATTCAACAACCATTCATTAAATTAAGGTCTCAAATAAAAAAAAAATTAAGGTCAAGATTATACAACACAAAATTCAGAATTGCTGCTATTTTTTTTAAAAAAAAGATTGTATTAAGCCAGCCTGAGCCTCCAATTGAACAGGACACTACATGTGTAGGCCTAAATAGACTAGATGTACAGTCACGGTACACCTCACCTCACCTCAGAGGCTCAGACGTCGGTGTACGTTGCTAACAAATAACATGTTATAAAGAGAGGAATCAAAAGACATGCCAAACAAGTCCCATCCATCCAACCCATATATACCCCAACATCCCATCATGCTTGGATAACCGGGAGCACCTTATCTCTCTCTGAGTTCTCAGTACGTTTCAATTCGTTTTTAATGGCAGATGCCTGGTGGACTCCTAGTGTACTATATCAAATTTATAGCTTGGAAATTAAGATCAGATGTTTCATAGCTTTCTGCCTTTCTGTGTAGTTGGTGTATGGATAATTAAAGAGCCAGTCATTTTTCTTTTTATGCAGGAATGAAATAAATTTTTGTTTGATCAATTAATATCTAGGTACAAAAAGAATCCATGAGTGATGTGGGCACAAAAAGTAGAATGGGGCCACAAAGAATCCGTATCTTTTCTCCGGTCTGTCTGGCCCGCCTTGAAAAGCTCATGTTGAGAGAGAACTGAGATGGAGAGTCTCTGTGTCTATGACTATGAGTCTAGTTTGCTAGGCTCTAGCTCTACTACAACCGCAATAGCAATAGCAATGTCAAATAATTTGATTTGGGAGTTCATGTCATGCGCCCCTATCAATCCACCTCAGATGACCTATCATGAGTTCAGACCTTACTGAGAAGGTTTCAGACTGAGGCAGTGATGCGGGGGGACCTTATAATGCTTGCACTGTTAGTCATAGCCTCTACTCCCTCTACACTACACTACACTACACTATTGGTCAAAGATTCGGTCATTCTGTTCCCTTAATTGTCATTCCAGATCCTCTGTGCCACCATCTACTCTATTTACCAATTACATACGTACTGATTGATGATTTTTCCCTTGTTCAGTGACATACTATACCTTTTGGTACATAGTATTTGTCACAGAGGATCTGAAATAGGACGTCTCTTAGCTGGACCCTCACTTTGGGGCTTTGGGCTCTATTGGATTTATTAGGCTCAGCTCAAACCCTCCGAGGAGAGAGAGAACACTCCGCAGAGGTTCTGTCAGAAATTATTTTCTAGACCGGGTCTATACGTCTTATTTCTGTACCTCGTCCTCTTTGTACAATGTAGCATTTCATGCGGCGGGTCATTCTGCAATTTGATATTTTCTTTATTTCTGGCGCCTTTAGTTGGGATTTTTAACCTTTTTTTTTTTGTGGGGTCCAGTGGTGCAGTGGCTCCATGCGTGATTTTAGTACTGTCAATTGTCGTTGTTCATGTCATGCTATAACAGTTTCTCCGTTTATTAATTATTATATCCTCGTTCAATTTTATGTACTGTATATACTTTAGACAGATTAGACTAGCTAGTGGTTGGACTAGGTGTAATGTGACTGTTCCAGGCAATATAAAACACACCGTTTGTCAAATCTGATCTCAAATTCTCAGTACCAACGTTGTATATCTTATATACAGAATTTATCTGGTTTTAATAAATATATACAACGAAATCCCAGGTTATTATGGGCTTGTTGGGCCGACATTATTTTGAATTATCCAAAGAGAAATGAAATCTGATTGATAGGACTCTAATGGCAGTACTTGCTTCTGGTCATTAACTAAAGTCTGAAGTGGTCAGGCTCTTTGATTGGTTGTCGGATGTAAACACAGTGTACAGTGTACACAGACATTCAAGGGGGAAAAAGTATATGTTTCAAGGACACCAAATTTACAAATTTCAAGTAGAACTCAGAAAGGAATATAACTTTGAAATCAGCTCTACATCAGAGCAGTAGCCCCTAATTGTATGATTTAATTTATAGAGAAGGTTATGTCGAGGTCCATAAGAAGAGGATGGTGCCATTTGTAAGAAGTTGTAAGAGAATATGAGAGATCGTAAGAGATTACATAAAACCAAAGTTTTAAGAGTAATTTTTAGATAATACTTCGAAAAGTTTTCAAATCTTTATATTCTATAATGGCTGCCTAGGTATCCTCTATCTCGGAAACTATATGATTTAAGATATAAATAGCAAACTTTTACTGCGTCACTGGCTAATTTGAAATTTCAAATGATTAAATCCCAGTTATATTAATTAGTTTGAGGTTTTGTAGTCTCGACTCAAGTAGAGTATCCTCAATGACACTACACGGCACAATATTTTTTATTCAAATTTTTATCGGAGCAGGTCTGTGTGAGAGAGATTGTGAGTTTGAAATTCTGATCACGTGCTGTCTTTATTCACAATGAATTTCAAAAGATATACCACCATTTTTCTCTAAAAATAAAGCAAATCATTGATTAATTACAATGTGGAACTGAATTTTGAATTTAGGATAGGTTAATAAGGCGTTTTCAGTATTGAAAAACTAAATTACAATATCACACAATATATAATTTAGTTCAACTTTCATTATTTTTGTCAATTGCCAAATGACCAAGTCTGCGAGCTATGAATATGAGAATCTTAAAAAAAAAAAAAAAAACCCTAAGTGTATATATTTTTTCTTAGCATGAACAAAAAGTTCAAAAACTAATTTTTTTTC
This sequence comes from Carex kokanica, assembly GCA_025461125.1. NCBI lineage: Eukaryota > Viridiplantae > Streptophyta > Magnoliopsida > Poales > Cyperaceae > Carex > Carex kokanica. The sequence goes on along the minus strand of JAJGRX010000404.1, from coordinate 850,930 downwards.
TCAATCACCAATAACTAAATTTATATTATATTAATAAATCATAAGGGACAATATCTTTCAAAGTCACTCCCCTACGGTCAAAACAAGAAATCATTAACCCAACAACTTTGAAAGCAAGGCACTTGCACAGTTGCACATTTATTTGTTTGTTCCTATCTTCTATAAATTTGTACTGTGTTGTCGCTGGTTGTTATCTATATTGGAATATCTGAGCAAGAGAATCAATAGACATGACATTCAATAATGAACCAATAATGTTTATATTATTAAGCTCATGAGTTTGACTGGTTTAGCACATTAACATTTACTTTCTGGAAAATATTAAATGGTTAGATATTCTGATTGCCTTTCTTTTTTCTTTTCTTTTTTATTATTCACCTGTAGCTGGTAATTGAACGTCTCTCCTGGAATTCTTCTTGCACTAAGTCCATTTAATCAATTAAGTTTTCTATTTATTTGATCAATTTTGAAAATTATTTATATCTACGAGACTACAATTAGCACTTACATTATCAATTTAAGTAATATGTAACGATACTTAATAATGATGTATCATGTAACAGTTCAGTCGATTTAATTATTATTAATGATGAGACATCTCCAAAAAAAATTTAGTCATTGCTTCTAGTGAGCTTCAATTTACAAATAATTCCAACTTTTATGGCATCAATTGATATTTTGAAAATATCAAATTAAAATGTAAAATTGAAGGCGCTGTCAATCAATTAAACAGGTCACGTCAAATTCGGACCAATTTGAAATCTTGTTGGTCATCCGTAAATAAAATGTTATATCTCAATTGCTAAATACTATAATTATTTTATAGAAAGATAAATACCTCTAAAGTAGACTATATTCAACACGCACTATATTTACATAATTAAACTACATCCATAATTTAAATTTGTAAGTTGAAAAAAAAAATAAGACAGAAAAAAAATATATGCTGAAAATAGCCTAAACTCGAGATACTCTTCTAATGAGAATTCCATTAAAAAAAAAAAAACATATATAAACTGTGTACTAGGATCATGCTTCATGCAGCTCTTTGAATCCTTTACTTATTCGCTACAAGAATATTACCTAAAAGCCAAAGCATAAGAAATCCGGAGGCAGACTAGACAGACACACTTCTACAGCCACCCTAGCTAGGAGTCTATTACTTACCATGGCATGAGGCTGTGCTAGGCTAGCAAAAGATGTTTTACCGTTTAACCATGCAGGTAAAAGTGAAGATTTTACAATTTAACCCTAGGCAAGTGGCTGAGTTCAAAATTGGGGCCGGGGGCAAGAGAACATTTAGACCATAGAGCCCCTACACAGATGATTTTTGGCCCCTTTTGAGGAATTCGTATCCTCTGCATTAACTCAAAAGGGAATCTTTTGAGTTAATGAATCTTGGCCGTCCGATATATTTTAAGATTCGTGTAAACTAGATCTGCACTAATTAAAGGGCCCCTATGTTATAGGCACGAGCCGGATTGACTCCGTTTCAAATCAGACGGTTGAAATTCATTAACTCAAAAGATTCCCTTTTGAGTTAATGCAGAGGATACGGATCCCCTTTGAGGGCAATCAAATATAACGACAAATTTAAATTTCCCAACTCTTTGAAACTGTCTGGATTCTCTGTTTCGACGTTTGTATGACATTTTGTGTAGCTGACACTGACTAACCATTTTGTTATTACCGGTGGGTCCGGGGCTGCATAGTGCCATAGTGGACATACAACAGTTTACTTCAGAAATGTAATAGTTTTGGCGTAATAATCCTGGAAACATCATTCTGCCACGTTTCCTCTTTAGCTGGTTCATACCGTACATTGTAGAGAAATAAAAACAAGAAGAAAGAATTCAATCCGGTTAAGCAATTTTGCTTGCCGCACATAATTTTTGCCATAGGTGGTTTTTTTTTCCCCTCTCTTCCTACTATGTTCTGAATTTTTTATGCAGTTCCAATAAAATAAAAGAAGTTGTATTTTATGATGTAACTAACTATCCATACTTATTGATCTTTTATGCTGTTGGAAAAAATACAAAAAAAATATTTGTATGATGTAACTAAAAAATCCATACATAACATTCACTAGTCACTACTAAGTTTATGCTTTATAGAGAAAAAAATGAGAAATAGTTATAATCGACATCGTTATATATGTATCTTATAATACACTGATTAATAAGTCAACATTACTTGTTACTATCATAATTTGTTATGAAGATTTTATTTTTATTTTTATGATCTTTATTGCAGTATTTATTGGTGGTTTCTCATTTACTCTTGAAGAAACCAAGTCCAGGAGTATTGATTGTATTGTGCAAGTATGGATGCGGTGTTATTTGTACGGCAGAACCATATGTAATTGGAATATTTGGAGCTGAAACACCACACCGCCATAGACACGTGACTTTGGCTGTCCTTGAGGCACGACAAAAACCAAAGTAGAAGAGGATGTGAATACAGTCACACTTTGGTATGCTTACCTCCATTTTTAACTCTTCCTGCCTCCTCTTTTGAAACTTGTACACTTCCCAGTATAACCCTATAAATAACTAAATTTACATAAAATTGTTTAAATGTTCTCCTTTGTGTTTTAGTTTCCATTATTATTTTCTTTTTGTAAAAGTTAGACGGCTTGATGCCGCTAATAATTATATTAAATAAAAAAAATTATAAAGATAATATGCTAGACACTCCTAGCAATCCTAAAAGCACGTGGTATATTCAAAATAGTAATTCTAGTTTTCATTGTTCTTATATTCAAAATAGTAACATGTAAAAGCATGTGGTATCATATGACAATTATTGTTAAAAAAATTGTTTTACAAAGTTTGAGTCAATCAAAATTCACATAAACCTTTGTTTGTTGTATTTTATATTTGTCTCCGATATGTTGTAGACAGTTATCAGTAAAATATTTTTAAAATATTACTAGAGAATTTTTTTAGATATTATTAGAATTTTTTTAGATATTATTAGAATTTCTTGCAAATCATGGCCATCCCATGTATGTGTTTATTCCAAGTAATTTTTACATGAAAAGTTACGAACCGACGGCAATGAATATTTTTCCGACTATGATGTGGAAGATAATGATGAGTTAATTACAGGCATTTCATATAAATCATCTAGAAAAAATATGAACCAAAAGCTCGTTTAAAAAAAATAGCAATTCATTATTTCATCTTGTTAGAGGGCTACAATGGAAAAAGAAAGATAGCAAGAAATAGAGAGAGTTGCCTTTGTCTCTCTAGTTGCCTTTGTCTCTAAAACCCAAAACCCCAGCGAAGCCCGAAGTGGCACCTTTTAAAGGCTTCTCTTCCCTCTTACCAACCACTTAAGCAAAGACACACAAACGCCCCCCATAAAGGAGAAAAGAGAAGATAGAACAGAGAGAAACAGAGAATATATAAGACTAATCACTACTAGAGAAGAGCTTTAGAGAGAGAAAGAGAGAAGCTTTTAGAGAGAGAATGCAGGGACAGCATCTCATGCAACAGATGAACCAGAGTCTGATGGGAGGCTATGCCTCCCCTACTTCTGTCACCACTGATCTCATACAACAGGTCTCTATCTCTCTCTTTCTGTTTTCTCTCTCTTCACCTCTTTTTAAATCCAAAGTTTGTTCTTTTTTGAACTTTTTTGGTCCTGTTCATCCCATAGCTTTGTGTTGTTTATTCACCTACAGTTATAACTTATGAGAGAGGAGGGATTATAAAGCATATGGTGTAGATAGACTATAGGCTGTAGCATTTTTAGATATTTGTAGATTAAAAGGTGTTATTTTGTCTTTCGTTTCTGCAATGATTTCACTTGTTGATGCAAATGAGACAATGGGACCTTCTTCAGATCATATCCAACAGATTTTGTTTCCATATATATATATATATTTTTTTTTTTTTTCATTTTCTCTTGTTTTTTTTCCTCCATTTTTCCTCCTCTTTTTCCATATTAGTAGTAGATTCCGGTTTCAACTTGGAAAATAATTTTTACTCGTCGTTCGGTTTTTATTTCTATTTTTATGATTGATTATTTTCCATCGTTGGTCTTATTATGTGAAATGCAACTAAAGTTCATATTTTTATGTTTGTAATATTTCATTCATTCATTCATTCATGCATGAAAATATATTTGGTTAATATGGTACTAAGCAGATTTAGTTTCAGATTAGGATTTTCTTTCAAGAAACAACTAAAAAATCTGCTTTTTCCCCAAAATATTCCAGTCATTTGGTTAGAATCATGTCAGGTTTTCCTCTAGAAATCACACCTAAACATTTCGCTTCAGATTTAAAACTAGCTGTTTGATCTCTAGGAGAAAAGAAGGGGAAGTTCAAAATTCAGAAGGATTTTCATTGATTTTTCAATAATCTTTCAGCTTTTTTTTAATTTTCTACATAATCTTGACTAAACTAAAAACCTATTTTTCATATATATTGAAATAATTTTCTTTTTCTTAAATAGCTTTTGTGTACATATGGAATTTTGAAAATATTCAGCACTAAATTGAGAGAAACCTTTGCATTGTACCATGTCCTACTGTGACTTAATTTGAATATGTAATTCGTTGGGCAAGTAAATTTTGTCATTAAATTCACATGTATTTTGTGATGATAATTTACACTGGCCAAGTTCATGGTATCATTTATTAATAGATATCGCCGGATACTAAATCTGTGCTAATTAATAGCTTGATAATTGCTTTGACCGCTTCATTATTGTGTCCTATATTGCTAGTAAAAACATAACATAAAATACAACATAAGATCCATCTGTGTAACCATTAAATATGTAAAAATGTTAATGCCGTTCGGTTAATATGCAGCTGTCCCTCAAAAACTAAAATCTTAGAATGAAAATATGCAACCAAAAGTTGCTTGTAAGCACTCAAGAAGTATTATTATTCTTGTGCCAGTACCTCAACAAATGAGCAAGTCATATGTCTACTGTCACCAAACCCCATTGACTTGGTACCAGACTGGTACAGCATTGGACTAAATATTTTTTTTTCTTGCAATGTTGTGTAGCCTTTTGGTTATTAATTTTTTAGTAGCATAAGAAGAACATCCTACTTTGTAATGAACCCTATTTCATAAATTGGTGCAGTATTTAGATGAGAACAAACAGCTAATCCTGGCAATTCTAGACAATCAGAATAATGGCAAAGTCGAAGAATGTGCTCGGTACGTATCTATCTGTTCCTCTTATTGCTTCTCACAAGAGGATATTCTAGCATCAATAGAACTTTTAAAACAATAAAATAAAATCAGTCTAAATAGACTAGTATAGTCCACAAGAAAAATGTATGAAACATAGATTATTATACCAGTTCTGAGCACTGACAGATTGTATATGTACTGGCCAGTTTATAAATGAACTGGAGCAAAACAGGGCATAGATAAAAGAATAAATTGATTAACATGTATAATAAAACAATTTGCAGTGTTGAAATATAGTTTATTGTTCTATTTTACTTTTGATATCTTCAGGAATCAAGCAAAACTTCAACATAATCTCATGTATCTCGCAGCAATTGCTGATAGCCAGCCTCCGCAAGCTTCTTCACTTGCCCAGGTGCACCTTTTGTTACGATAATACCCTTCTTTTTTGTTTGTCTTTGTTTCGCGCTCTTACATTTTTTTACAAGAAAAATTTAGTCCATGGAATGACCATTTCTGATGCCCTCTATACCAACAGTACCCTCCAAATATGATGATGCAATCAGGAGGTTCACGATACATGCAAGCCCAACCATCTCAGTTAGTGGGCCAGGGAGCTCCGCAATCCCTCATGTCTGCACGAAACCCAATGCTGTACGGCCAATCCGGTTCTTCTATGTCCCCTCTTTCAGGCCAAGCCTCTGGAATGAACCCAGGCATGACAGCTGGTCCCACCGGCGGTTTCAATCTTCTCCACGGAGACTCGAGCATGGGTGCCAGTGGCAGTGGTCTCCTTGGTTCTGGTATGTTCGCTGACTTTACCCGTGGTGGTACCAGCAGTACCGGACATGGTAAGCATGAAATTGGATCTGAGAAGAGCGGAGATGGTACCGATCCAATGTATCTCAAAGGGAATGAAGATGAGAGTTAAGTTGGGGTTTGGTTTTAAGTTTAGGTTTGTAGCTCAAAGATTAAGTAGGGTTTAGGTTTCATTAGGTTTTTATGGGCTAGTTTTTTTCTTATAATTTGTTCTGGAACTTGACGAGGAATGTGACTATCTTCTCTCTTTACTAAGTTTTAAACTTAGGATTTTGGTTAAATATGAGAGAAGGTGGCTAATATATAATCTAAAATGATGCCGCTCTTGTATGTTTAATGAATTCAATATATTAGTGCTATTTTACAACTAAGCTTTATATTATGCCTACTTCTCATTTATCTTGTAAATGCCAGATGCCAGTTGTCAGCAATTAAACTAAAAGAATATGGAACAAGTAACCAAAAAAATATATATATGGAATAATCCAATACATAAATATACAGAGACACTGTACTGGATACATCTGATGTAGCAAAGTAAAAAAAAAAAAAAAATAGTTTGCCATATAGTACAACATTTACATGATCATTCACCAAATCTAGAAGAGGATATTTCAAACTGTACACCTCTTAGTTTATTCTATGAACTACTATATACATAGACTAAAACTAAAATCACTCTGGTGTACCTCAATGCATCCCTCATTCATCACCCTTTTACCATTTTTCCACAAATGCAACAACTAGTAAGCAATGAGGGGATACAAGTTTTTGAAATTTTACAAGGGGGCAGAGTAAAGATGCAGCCTAAATCTGAATAGTGCAAAGAATTGTCGATTTGAATTCGACTTGACGGTGCAAGGGAGGGTGAGCAGCGAAGAGTCTCCATTTCTTCTTATTCGGGCTGTACACCTGCACCTCCAAAGTAGGCCGCCTCTTGTATGCCCGCCTAAATTCTAAGCTGTCAGATTTGAGCACTGATGTCTGCACATAAAGATCACCGTTCATTGCTGCAAAGCCACATGATTCATTGTGCGCAATCTTTTTCTTCAGGCTCGTTTCCTTCAACCAGGTGTTAGAACCAAAATCATACCTGCAGAAAAATAAATAAATAATAAAACCTTATCATAATATACAAATTTAGAACTTGACCAGCAAGGCAGTAAGGTAACCCATTGTGTCAGTGATGTGCATTATTATATTGAGTCTATGTGCGGGTTATGTTGGTGGGGCCTGCAACTGGACAAGACCTCAAAAATATCACACTAAATTCCCATAAAGCATGTGGTTTCATGGATATGCTGACAAGTCACTGCTCACAAGCATGGAGAATATCACATATATCTTTATAGAATATGAATATTATCCTATGAATAAAATAAAGAAACTTCCTTCTTTATTTCCTTTTTTGCATCTCCTCTAAAAAACATAAGCACCTCTCAAGTCTGGTTTACTGTAAAAGATGCCACCCCCTCCTCTGTAAGTTCCAGAGAGAGGACTGATTTTCATTCATTTATTTAGGGATGCCAAAATAGGTTGACCACTATATGATAAGCAGATTTTAATACAGTAGTTGCAATTCCAGTACAAATACAACTCCATTAACATTATATTTTAGAGACAGTAGACTTTCTTTTTTCTTTCTTTGAACTGTAGAAACAATTAGATTGGGACATGAGAAAAGTCTAATAAATAATTTTCCTCAAACTACACCCTACTTTCGATATTAATTTTGTCTCCCCTGTAATGGTAAATTATCAATAAACCAAGAAAAATAATGTACAGACAACTACTACTTGTTTCAAGTACAAACAAAGATATATATAATAACTTGATTGAGCAAGAAAGGGACAAAGTTCCGTTAAGCTTGCACGAAATTGAGATCAAATAGACTGAATTGGGAGAGGAATATCAAGATTGGAAATAAGGACAGACCAGAGACCACTAATCTCAGAAATCACAATAAAAAAGAGGCAGGATGGAAAAAATAGATAGGGGCAAGGAAAAGAAATGTGAATCTAAGGATCTAATCAGACAGAGGTGAGTTATTATTTAATAATAAAATCAACCAGAAGTGTAAAAGAAGGTTATAAAGAAGAGAACAAAAGGCAGACAGTGGAAAACAAAGAAACTTAAAAAAAAAATCTGAAAGGTCTATGCATAGAACTGGAAGGTATCAACTGCAGAGAAGAATGACATGAGGTACTGGGTTTCTAACTACCCACTTACCACATTGCCCCTAAATCTTGGACGGGCACTGTGAATTTTATTTAATAATTAACAATAATAAAATCAAGAACAATCCATGCACTAAGTATTAAAAATAAGAAAAGAGTGCATAGCGCGGATTGGTCCATATTATGGATCAATATCTTCATTTTCAAAGTTCAAATAGTTGATCTGAACAATTCAACGTAATCTCCATATGAAAGGTGTTTGCAGACCAAATTTATTATTATTTAGAATTTTTTTTACTATTTTGTAGATAGGTAGAGAATCACTACTTTTGAATTGTCTAGAATTTTTAGATCAAGTGATTTTCTACCTATCTAAAAAATAAAAAATATGGAAAAAATATTGTAAAAAATGTAAAATTTGATCTACAAGTACATTTTCATATGGAGATCATGAACGGTTCAGACTGACTGATTGGACTTTGAAAACAGAGATATTGATCCATAGTACACACCAATCAGCGCTATGCATAATATCATAGCTTCACTCACAAAAAAAATATAAGAACCTCTAACCAATAAGCAAAACAGAATAATTACCTGAAGATCTCATTACTATCCAACATGAACACGGCCTCAGCCTTCCCATCGCTTCCCTCAGCCACTGCCAGTGGGCCCATGCGCACCCTCTCTCCTTCCTCCCACATATCCCCTACCTCCTTCCATGTACCACTCTTCATCCCCAAAACCACAGCATCCCTGTAATACACATCTGCTGGTACAACACCTGACAGAGTTTTGTAGTCACCGTACCCACCCATGACCCAGAACTCATCCTCCTTTGCACCGGTTCGTATAAACCCTGCACACCCCGCCCGATACCCAGGAAGTGCCTCTAGATTGGTCCACTTTCCAGACGCCACGTCATACCTGCAGGTTTACATACTATACATGTTAGGTTTGAGTGTTTCTTTATAAACCTTGGCATTCAAGATTAAACTGGCAGTTTTTATCTTTGTAACTTTTTTTGTTTCAAGTACCAAACATCTTTTGGACAGCAACTTTAAATGAACAGTAAGGTAAATTAAAAGAACAACAAAATTGCACCCGACTTTTCCACCTTGACCTCCCAACCAAAATGCTTGCCAACTATTGCAAACAAACTCCGATCCAGCAGACCAAGCCTCTTGCTTGATTTTAGCAAGATTTGGATTTAGGAGAAGTACAAGTGGCAAATTTATGAAAATTGATGGCATGCACTCCATCATCATATTGCATGAATGTTGGTAGAGTTGTGAACATATTTGCGAAAATCTAAATAGTTTGTGACTGCAACGGAATTAGCTATCTTTTGCCAACATCACTGCATACTGAGTGTATTATGCATGAACACCCTTATAAAAAATGCCTGGCTAAAACAAAGAAAACATGGTTTCCATATTTGTACCGGTTGTGTTATTAGTGCAAAATGAAATTATGATGGTACCAACCAGTAACCAAGCAAGCCATTTCTCCCATTTATCCATGTTTGATTAAGAGTTATATAAGGATCAAGCCTCAATTGTGGCCTAAACGGTGAACAGTAATACTTACTTCTCAACAGAGCTAATCCGACTGCCATGAGATGGATAGACTGAATGGCGGGACCCACCGCCAGCCACCACAATCCCATGATTTCCAGTGATTGCACATGCAAAGCTCCCCCTTGGTGAATTCATATCCTCAACCCGCTCCCACTGGATTGAATGGGGATTTCCAAGGGCTGATAGATCAAGCCTGAAGACAGCCCCGGAAGGGGAGGGTTGACCAAGAGGATAGGAGTGAGTGTCAAAGAGGGAACCCCCGATCAGGTAGAGAAATGGGGAGAGGAACAGGGGACTGAAGCGAGTTAGGTTGTAGGAGAAAGGGGAGCACGGGAGAGGCGGGAGGATGCGCCAGGAGAAGGAGAGCGGATCAAAGAGGCGGGGAGGGATGATAGAAGGATCCGAGGGGAAGAGGCAGAGGAGTGGGAGGGAGGGGAGACGGAGAGCACGGCGAAGAGGGAAGGAGGCAGGTGGATAGAGGAGGCGCGACCAACGGCGACAAGTCGGGCGGAGGCGTAGTTGATGGGGAAGAGGAAGAGAGAGGAGGATCTGCGTGGAGACGTCGTCGGTGAGACCTGGTATTAGGGTTTCGGATGGGGAGGAGGAGGAGGGGGCAGCCATGGATGTACAGAGAAACGGAGAAGATCAGAAGAGAGTGAGAACAGAGAGATGGTGCGGGATAAAATGTGGAAGTGCCGATCACGCGCGAGACTACTTCCACACGAAAATCCTCTGTGGCTGAGCGCTCTGCAATCAAGCATATTAGTCGAAAATTGTTGGGATATGGCGGTGATAATGTGATATCAGTGCAACCGACATTTTTATTTATATTCAAAGTTAATTACAAAATAATAAAAATAACCAGAGACGCTAATTTTTATTAAAAATATTCAAACCGGCCTGGTCGGTTCTTATTTAAATAGAAAACCGGTCATTTTTATTTATATCCAAAGTTAATTACAAAATAATAAAAATACCCAGAGGCGCTGGTTTTTATTAAAAATATCCAAACCGGTCATTAAATAGTCGATCCTTGAATTTTTTTTTTAGAGACAAATAGCTAAAATGCTGAAATATAACACTAAAAAATCAAAATTTTTTAAAAATATTTGTTAGATTAATTTTTTAATATATAATTAGCATATTTATACTAAAATACGCTAAATTACTTGAAATTATGTTAATTTACGCTGAAATACACTAAATTACGCTAAATTACAATAACTATGTAAAATTATGCTAAAATACGGTAAATTACGCTAAATTACGTATGAATAGGGCCGATTTTGTGCCATCTTTCATAAATCATAAAAAATAGTAAACAAAATCCAAAAATAATAAAAATTGGTATTCTACAAGTTCATTATATAACTAATTTACTGAGCTACATAGATTGGAGAATAGAAATGAAAATCTTAATCGAAAACTTCAACTGAAGTTTTGAGATTCTTCCCTTTGTTTTTTGGTAATTCTGAATTTTGAAATTTGGCAAAGTGAGCATTGACACATGCGCATTTTTGCAAGTTTTTCGAAAAGTGATCATTTGCTGTAATCGGACACTCGAGAACCGTTTTATGGCCGTTTGAAGTTTCGTCGTTGTTTTTCGCCTTCTCAGTGAAGATATCATCTCTATTCATACGTAATTTAGTGTAATTTACTGTACTTTAGCATAATTTTACATAATTATTGTAATTTAGCGTAAATTAATATAATTTCAAGTAATTTAGCGTATTTTAGTATAAATATGCTAATTATATATCAAAAAAAGAAATCTAACAAATATTTAAAAAAAAATTCGATTTTTTAGTGTTATATTTCAGCATTTTAGCTATTTGTCTCTTGAAAAAAGAATTCAAGGACCGGCCATTTAATAGCCGATTTCCTATTTAAATAAGGACCAGCCATTAAATGACCGGTTTGGACATTTTTAATAAAAATTACGGGCTCTGGGCATTTTTATTATTTTGTAATTAACTTTGGATATAAATAAAAATCTCGACAGTGCGATCTGCGATGAAGGTGAATTTGGGATACGGCGGTGATCTTAGTCAAAAAAAATTTGTTGAAATATTAGAATAAAATTAGCATGTTGTGCTCTGGATTTTTTTTTTTTTTAAATAAGCTTGTTTTTGTGTATTGTGCAAAGTATTGGCATATTGTATAATGTCTTGTATGAAATGCTAATTACTAAACTCATCTTGACTTTGACCTAGCAAAAACCAGATTTGTCTAACCCAACTACATTGAACAAAGAGGTGGTTCACAGTTTCATATTATTGGCAAAAGTGATAGTGAGTAGGACCAGTCCTTTCTTTTTTAACCAGGTTTAATTTGGTAAGAATTTTCTGTTTTCGGACCAACCATATGAAAACTTTAATTTTAGGAGGGACATTCAATTTCTACTACATTATTGATTGTGTAATGAGTGTCCCTCTAAAGTTTAAAAATTGATAAAGGGATTTGACGGTAAATAGTCCTGAAGAGAACCATCTTCATTGTATGTTGTCATTAATCACCATAGAACACGAGATATTTTGCAATTCTTACCAATCTCTTAAGTCCATGCCCTGTAAATGTCTGTTGAATCTCATATTTCCCCCTTGCTATGCCAATACCTCTTGAAGAGGTATATTTGGTAATATACACTTGTTGCATGAGTGAGGAAATAAGATAGTAAGGCTGCATTCTCCATACCATATGGCATGCCAGAATGAGACAATAGTAGGGCAGTTGAAAGAAAATGATATATTGTTTTGTATAATAGATTCTTTGCTAACACAAATTTCCAAAATGTAAAAGGAGGAAGCAATTCTAGCTCATATTTATGTATTAACAAAGTTTTCCAAGGGCTTGAATAAGTAGAATTCTTGAATTTCCATACCTATTTTGCTAACAAGGTAATATTTATAATATCTAAATAAAAAACCCCCATACCTCCTGTCTTTTTATTTGTCCCATACCCCTGCCATAAGAATTTTCTCCTATATCTATCTAATTTATTATCCCTTTGGGGATTCTAAAGATGGACAAAATATATAATTGAATAGAAGTGAGAACAATAGTAACTAATGTCAACTTATCTTTAATGGACAACAATCTCCCTTTCCAACTTTGAAGTTTTTTATCTACTTTATCTAAAAGGAATTGTCAATCTTTGTAAAGGTACTCTCGGGTATGTAAAAGAAAACTGAGTTATGTTGCAATGAAAGATATGAGCCAATTCATTGGCTAGCTGGGGATCCACATTTATTACAAACAGTTTAGTTTTATGTTCATTGATTTTAATACCTGACAAAGCCTCAAATGTCCTAAGAGTCCACCAAGCTTTTTCCACATTGTGATGTGTAGCTTAAAGGAATAATATAGTATCATAAACGTAATGACAATTTATCATTGCTGATTGATTCTCAAAACATAAAGGGCCAAAACCTTTCATTAAATGTTGAGTTTTACCATAATTGAATAATCTACTTAGTGTATCAGCTGCAAGGATATATAAGAAGGAGAAAGAGGATCCCTTGTCTGACACCTCTCTTATAGTAAAAATAGTTAGTCAGGGTACCATTAATATTGACATGACTGAGACTATAAAGCCAATTTTAAATCCATTGAATCCATCTAGAACCAAATGATCTCCCATCCATAACCTCCAACAAATAATCTCAATAGATCTTATCATAAACCTTCTCAAAATCAATTTTAATCACTACACCTTTCTGATATGTTTTGGTGGCATAGTGAATTATTTCCTGACTGAGAATCAAGATGGTTTAGTGAACACAACTTTAAAAATCTATCGAATTAGCTTCAAACGACGAATCAAAATTGTTGAAACTCATCTACTTCATGAGTGATATATGTACATGCATAATTTTCAAAGTTTCGGATTCATTTAGTACAAAGTCAAACGGTAAAAAAAAATAAACTTTTTATAAGTTATTTTATGCATTCATTGTTCATCATTTTTTTTACCGCTTGACTTTGTATTAAATGAATTCGAAAGTTAAATTTTTTGCATGTACAAGCATCACCTGTGAAGTAGATGAGTTTCAACGATTTGAATTTGTCGTTTGAAACCAATTCAATAAATTTTTAAAGTTGTGTTCACCAAACTCTCTTGATAAACACAACACACGCTAGATTTGCTCGAAATATTTAATATAAACTTTCCTTGGTTAATTATTTTGTAATTTTATGTTTCGAACTGTTACAGAGTTTTTTTTTTTGATAAAAGGCATAACAGCCCGTTTCATTAGAAACCAATTGTTAATTTACAAAACCAAACGGACAGCATTTTTGCTAAACATCTCTGTATACCCAAAATAAGCAAAACACCAAGCAAAGATAAAAGCGCGTCTCTTAATCAACCACCAAAACACAGTTATAGAAAAGATAAACTCTACTATGAAACCCCTAGTAATAATGCTATGATAGTCAGATTTGTCCCACTGTTGGATGATCATCCTGTATGAGTTGGCGAACTCCCCTGGAAGACAACCATTTGGGAGTCTGCAGGGTCCCACATCCTCAAAGGAATTGCATTTAGCTCTACTGGCAACCAAGCTTCAGCAGCTGCTTTGATACTTTCGTCCATATGACCTGCCCAATAACGAAAAACAGAAATGCTAAGTAGTATTAAAGAGCGAACAGACTTAGAAGCACAAGAATTAAAACAAATTTCATTTCGATGCTTCCAAACCGTCCAGCAGACAGCGCTTAAGATGACCAAAAAACCCTGTTTGCGCACTTCCCCAAGATGAACTGCAAAATCAAAAATATCAGAAAGGGTAGTCCATGAAGCGACATAATCCTGACTGGGACCTAACCAAAACCAGATTTGTTGAGCCTGTGGACAAGTAAGGAATAAATGGTTAGTATCTTCTTGCTCGGGGCAGAAATGGCATCTCATGTTACCTTGCCAACCTCTTCGACTGAGGTTTTTCTTAGTAAGGATCCTATTATGCAAAAGAAGCCAAAAAAAAATTCTGATTTTCGGTGGAATAGGCAGATCCCATACTATAGCAAATTTATTATCATTGATACCTCTAAAATTTAAAATTTTATAAATCGACCGAACTGTAAATATACCAGAAGGGGTCTATCTCCAAGCTATTTTATCATAATGATGGGTAAAGCTAGATTGACTAATTAGAAGGAGTGCTTGCCATAACTGTTACAGAGTTTGATTAGTAATTAGACTATATCTATGAAACAACTGTTGTAATCAGGATATTTAGGACTTAGTAATTGATTATTTGTCGTTCAATATAACGGATTTTTGTAATCGGTACATCTTTATAATCGGAATCCGATGAAACTGCTCTTAGCCTTTTATCTCGCAAGGTTCTATCACGGCACGCACACATATTAGTTATGTAACGTAATTTATATGTCGCATGATGTGTTTTTCTTTAATTGAAAAATACATGTCAAAGTACGTCACGTATTTGAACTCTGTCTTGCCGTGTTAAAGTAATTTTTTTTTAGTATTATTTTTTTATTTAAATTTATTTTACATATTTTTTTCTGTAAATTAATTTAAAACCAGAAAAAAATAATTAAGTGTGATCACAATATGAGTACAAAAAAAATGATTATTCGTATGATATAATTATTTTTTTATCATTTTAATCACGTTACTTTACCTGAATAGAATTTTAGTTACCACATATAGTCATGATATTTTAATCATGATCCGTCACAATTTTTCTTTACTAATCTCACCTCATGATCCGAAGAGTTAGGCAGAATCCGTATTTTCTGCATTACCTTACCGTTTGAGTTTGTATACAGGCCGTCCGATCAAAATCCGGACGGTATGATCAAAGTCCGATTCTTTCCCGAGCCCTGAGACCGACCCTGCTCTCTTTTCTTCTGTTTCTTCGCTATCTTAACTCGACGTCGGCAGTTCTCTCTGGTTTTCGAACCCCGTCGACCTCATTACCATGCTCTCTGGAATCAAGTTCGTGCCAAAAGATAGGCTTCAAAAGGTAACAAAACCTAATCAATTCTACTTGTTTCCCTCTTTTATCTGGTTGAATTGGGTGATTTGGTGAAACATTATTAACCAATTATGAAGAGAATCAGACAGAGAAATAAAGGTATAAGTACTGGTAATTTGGTTTATTTCATTTTTAATGGATTGTTTGAACTGGAACAGGGAGGAAGTGCTGATTCTGACTCGGATGGATCAGATGATAAGAGGAAGAAGGATCTGAAGAGAAAGAAAGAGAAGAGGAGAGGTAAGAAGAGGTACAGCTCAGATGAGGAATCTAGTATTAGTGATGCAAAAGAGAAGATATCCAAGAGAAGAAGGGGAAGAGATAAGAGGGATAAGAGGAAGAAAAGGAAGCATTCTTCTGATGACTCTGGTATGATTTTTGGAACTTGTAAAATTTTTATTTTTTAGATAGTACTCTGTCCAAATGGAGCAGATTCAGAGGATGAAGATCTACTGGATATGTAGTTGGCTCTTAGTTCATTTCTGTTTTGGAAATCAAAATCTAGTATTTCTGACTTTTGTTTGATGATAAAGTTTGTAATTTTGTGATGTGTTGAACTGTTGCTGTTTTTTACAAAAAGTAGTTGTAATAGGCTTAGTTGGTTGATGACTCTTGGGCTTAGTTAGTTGGTTGAACTTTTGCTTATGTGTAGCTGATTGTAATAACTGTAGGGTTTGGTACGAGAGAGTTGGTACCTGGTCCAAAACTCTTTTGATTTCAATATGAAATCGGTGGGGGTTACCCACTTTTGTCAAAAGAAGAAGAATATAGTATCTGTGGATTTCTTCTAAGATTGAATCTAATTGGGGAATCTGTAATTTCATTGCTAATGTGTCTAATTCGTTGATTGGCCAAGATGAAGAAGAAGGAACAAAAGAAGGGAAGGATTTGTCAGAGAAGACTAGCAATGATGTAGTGAGAAAAGAGATGGGTTTGGAATGGATGCTCAAGGCAGCAAGCAAAAGAGAGAATAATCCACTACAAGAGGAGAAGAAAGAAGAGGAACCTAAGGGTGAAGAGGTAATTTTTCATGATAAATTTTGTAATTTTGATATGTGAGTTTAAATAGGCAGTTTTCAAGATTTTTTATTTTGCTAATAGGTAAATAGGTCAAATCCAAGGGAGCTGAATCCTTATCTGAAAGATAATGGGAGTGGCTACCCTGAAGAAGAAAAATCGTCTCGGGAAGGTGACACATTCGTCGCACCACTGGCAGTTGGAGATGGGGGTGCGAGTTGGAGACTGAAAGCATTGAAGCGTGCAAAAGAGCAAGCGGCCCGTGAAGGACGCAAACTCGAAGAGGTATATATCATGTCTTTTACATGCTTAGTTAAGTAGGCTCCCGGTGAACACTGTCGGGGCATATGAGGTGCTGATATGTAGAAATACAAATCTAAGTATCATGATTTTACATAATTTTACACAGTTTGTGCCTGGTTAGTACAGTAATTGGAACTTTTACTCATTTTTCTGTTGGAGATTTTGAAAGGTGTTTTTATTTTTGTAGGTTGTCGGAGAGAGGTGGAGCTCTATAGGTGACCTAGCGGCATCAGTTGCAACCGCCCGGGCTGCTCCTTCTCATGCACACTTGCGCGCAATCCGAGGGAGGAGAGTGGGCCAATCTGAAAACCCCGATGAAGTGTCCAAGAAGCACGAAAGGCGAGACTACTTGCGAGATGTTTCCTCTAGGCAGTCTGAAATGAGACGACCCCGACAGGAGAGCAACTTGAGCTGGAGAAGGGATAAGGGGCATTACAATAAATTGTCATCTGAGAATAAAGCGCTTGTGTCTGAAGCCATCGCTGAGATCAATAAGTTCAACAATGACGGTAGTTTTCTGGAGAAGATTAGAAGTATGGAGTCTAATGCAACTGAGGTGTCTGGTGGGTCCCATGCAAGCGGAGATGACAGTGAGGAGAAGCAAAATGAGTTGCCTGCTTTGGATCCTCGTGTAGAAGGGATGAGTGCAAATCAAATTGCAGCTGAGGTTCTAAAGCTACGATTGAAGGGGAAGCACGAAGAAGCTGATAGACTATCTGTGAGTATCTCTGTTATCATGCTTGGTAAATTACTGCATTTCAAATAGCACAGTTGCAGCCAATATTGGTTTTGAATTATTTGGGATCCAGTTCTTAGTTTTGTGATGGATTTTTTTTTTTTTTTTTGAATTTTTGGTCTTACATTGAGTAATGGCGTGTAAGGCCTTTTGTTTAGCTTATGATTGAGGGGTACCTTAAGTAACTTATGATTAAGGAAAATTGAGTGGTTTTTACTTGGCTGAAAGTACAGTAAATATAGGGTGGTATTTGAAAAGAATTATTAGTTCTCTGATTTTTATTTTCCAGAAACAAGTAGAAGCGATGGCAGGGAAAACAGAATCTCGTGCTAATTCTGTAGTGCCCAGAGAAATATCTCAAGGACAGTCAGCCCGGTAAGTATGCGGACAAAATTTAGTATTACGAATATTCAGTTCTTCATATTCAATTCAGTTCTATATTCTGATATTTATTAATGTGTGTATCTGTTGCTTTTTGGCACAACAGGCACACGTTAGCATTTGCTATTTTGTGTGTTTCTTTTAGTTTTTGTTAATTCTGTTTGGTCTTTCTATTCTAGTTAAATATTGTATCCAAAGGTAATTTTTCTTTTGGTTGTTCTATCCACCTTTTTATGAAAATGTCAGAGAGGTCTGATATACCAAAAATTGAAAGCGAATGAGCTTTAGAATCTCTCTTTCAATGTTTGTCTCGTCTAACTTAACTTTCCTCTTGTGTTCAGTTATAATACAAGGGTTCTACCAGGAGAAAAGAAAAGAAGGGAAGACGACTCAGACATGCACCTTGCAAGAGATATAATGCAAAACAAAAAATACAGCACTTCAGGAAGCATTGAGGATGAATACGATTATGACGGAATTTCTCCTAGCAAGAAAAAGGGAAAAAGGAGGGGCGACGAAGGGGAAGCGGCAGAAAGGAGGGGTATAATGAGAAGGCCAATGCTGACTCAGAAAGAGCGATGCGTCTTTTGTTTTGAGAACCCTTCTCGACCAAAGCACCTTGTGGTATCAATTGCGAATTTTACGTACCTGATGCTACCCCAGTGGCAGCCCGCTGTATCCGGGCACTGTATCATCCTTCCATTGCAGGTTAGTTAGGTCAAAGCTTGCGTACCTGCCATCATGGACTCTGGTACCATGCTACTATTTTTTATTTCTTGATGTTCTGGTTTCCAATTTATCACTGTTAATTGAGTCTTAGATGCCAACTTGTGGCCAAAATTAATTACTTCAATTAAAAGCCCTTTTTTTTATTGTTTCTTTCTTAAAAAAAAAAAAAACAGCATGAAGCGGCAACAAGAAACGTAGACAACAACGTATGGGAGGAGATACGCAACTTCAAAAAATGTCTCGTGAGGATGTTTGCAAAACAAGAAAAGGATGTGGTGTTTCTAGAGACTGTGATTGGCCTGTCAAAGCAGCGAAGACACTGTCTGATCGAGTGCATCCCAATACCTTCTCATCTCTCCAATGCCGCTCCTATGTACTTCAAAAAGGTTAATTTCTTCACCTTTTGATTTGTTTTTCTGTGCCTACACAGTTGAAAATGTTATATTTACACACCTTAATGAGCAGAATTATGTTGCTTCTCTCTTTAAAATGCAGTAAATGGAAAACAGAAGGTCATGCTTTCCTACAAATTTTAGTAAAAAGGACTAGAATATGAGGGATTTTTTTTTATATTTAGAATAGACCAAATCAGTTCAAATGGAAGAAGCAATCTTTGGAGTGAAATTTGGAAAAACAACTCCACCATATCAATGATACGGAGGAAGATGGAAGGCCTCATTTATTTGTATGCTTCAAAGAAATTTGGAAAAGAGGCCTTCCATCTTCCACTGTATCAATGATACGGTGATGTTTTTCCAAATTTCACTCCACTGGTTGCTTCCTCCATTTGAACCGATATGGCCTTCTCTAAATAAAAAAAAAAAAAAATTGAATATGAGTGGAGCTATGGTACTATGCATAGCGCGGATTGGTCTGTACTACAGATCAATATTTTCGTTCCCAAAGTCCAAATTGTCAATCTGCACTGTTCCACGTGACCTCCATATGAAAATGTACTTGCTGACTAAATTTTACATATTTTAGAATTTTTTACTATTTTTTTACATAGGTAGAAAATCACTACTTTTGAATGGTCTAGGAATTTTTAGATCAAGTGATTTTCTACCTAACTATAAAGATAGTAAAAAAATTCTAGAAAATGTAAAATTTGATCTACAAGTACATTTTTATGCGGAGATCATGTTGAACAGTTCAGTTATTGTTTGGACTTTCAAAAATGGAGATATTGATCCATATTACGGACCATTATGTGCTTGCATAGTACCAGAGCCTCACTCCCTAGAATATTATCAATTTTCTTTTTCTTCAAATTGTGTGAGTGGTATTGGGGTATCTGACATCTCTCTATTCTTTGATACATGCACAAGGATACTGTAAGGTCATGTGTTTTAATGGACATAAATTACAAGGAATACAAGATATTTTGAAAGGTTGTCTGCTTCCTGCAAAGTTAATATATTTCTCCATGTCAGCATTCATTTTATTCACTGAGACCCCATAATATCTGTGCTCTAATTATCACCCCAACATCGCTTGGTTTATGTGTTACACAAATTGTTAAGGTTGTAGACATATAGCTTGTGAAAATTATCAGGACTGTAGTACGTACACAAAATCTTCAAGCTATTAAAACGGTTATGGTACATTATTAGCAGATTTCCAATGGAAGATTAAAAAATCATCATATTTTATTATTATTTTATTACAGGCAATTGATGAAGCAGAGGATGAGTGGGCCCAGCACGACGCAAAGAAACTGATACCAACCACCGGCAACCTGCGCCAGGTCATCCCAGCCAACTTCGCGTACTTTCATGTGGAGTTTGGCATGGATCGTGGGTTTGTCCATGTCATTGATGACGAGGCTAACTTCAGTAGCGGTTTTGGCCTCAATGTTATACGCGGCATGTTGCAGTTGCCGGAGGAGGACATGCACCGCAAGAGACAGTATGAAACTGTCGAGAGACAAAAACAGGCTGTGGCGAGTTTTGCGAAAGACTGGGAGCCGTTCAATTGGACTCGGCAGCTTGATTAGTTTTTATAGGTGATCGTGTTGTTATTTTGGAGAAGTTTAATTGTAATCCTCTCTTTTTTATATATTTTTGTGAGATATGATATTTGCTAGAGCTGTATTTTGTTAATCTTAAAAAAGTTTCTGGGATTACCCTTTTGACTAAATTTTTTTTTTTTTTTGAATAAAAGGCAGAGTTGCCCATTTCATTCACATGAAACTATTGTTAACTTACAGGAAAAAAAGAAAGAGTTCAAAGTTCACCGAAAATAACCAAGTAAAGCTAGAACAGAGCATAACACAAACGCTCTGCGTTTAACCATCCACCAAAACACCGTTAAGGAAAACGAACAAACTAGAACTAAGCCACAGATAATTGGGCTAAGGTAAAGTAAGGAGTTTAAACTCTGATCTAGACAAAATTTATTAAAGTGCTTCATGGCATAGGCTTGGCAGTCCCTTCCTGACTCACCAGCAAAGGAGCAGCTGGTGCTTCTTCTATATCTTGGTAAACCACCATCATGTTGTCAGCCGGGTCCCACACTCGCAGTGGTATGGCATTGATGTCCATCGGCAGCCAAGCCTCGGCAGCCTCCTTGAGTTTTTTATCCATAGCACCTGACCAATATTCAATTAGAGAGATGATTAACAGGATAAGATTTCTAACACTTTTCCCATTACTTGATTGGAAACAAATTGCATTTCGTTGTTTCCAAATTGTCCAACAAACGGCACTATATACGATTAAGAATCCGATTGTATCCCTATGACCAAGATGACTAGCAAAAGTAAAAATGGAGGTACAAGAG
Organism: Carex kokanica; assembly: GCA_025461125.1. Lineage (NCBI taxonomy): Eukaryota > Viridiplantae > Streptophyta > Magnoliopsida > Poales > Cyperaceae > Carex > Carex kokanica. The sequence goes on along the minus strand of JAJGRX010000404.1, from coordinate 829,247 downwards.
GTCCACTGATGTAAGTAAAGGTTACTATTACCTAACCAAAACCATAATTGTTGTGCTTGATGACATTTAAGAAAAAGATGAGAAGTAGTTTCTTTTTTGGTACAAAAGTGACAAGTTAAACTCCCATTCCAGCCCCTTTTTCGTAAATTCTTTTTAGTGAGTATACGATTATGCAAGACCAACCACATAAAAAATCTGATTTTAGGAGGAATAGGTAGGTCCCATAGAATCGCATACTTATTGTCTTGAATCCCTCTAAAGTTCAAAATTTGGTAAATAGATTTGACCGTAAACTGTCCCGACGGTTCCCAGCGCCATGCTATTTTATCCACCCCATGGGTAAAACTAGATGAACTGATAAGAAAAAGGATATCCTGCCATTCCTGAGCTAAGATGCCATTAAGAGATCTGCGAAATCTAATTGCTGAACCTTGAGATAGAATAGCAAATGCGATAGTGATATGCTGATTGGAACAAATATGATACAATTGAGGGTACTGTGTAGCTAAAGTACAATTACCATGCCATATAACATGCCAAAATTCTAATTGAGATTGTAAACCAGGGGTATATTCTACACAAATTTTGCCTAAATTATCTAACTTCATAATACTGTGCCAAAATGGAGAGTAAGGTAGCGGGTCAGCTAAGTAGTATTTATGCATAATAACTATTTTCCATAAAGCTGAATATTGTGAATTATGGAATTTCCACCACCATTTTAATAACAAGGATATATTCATCTCTTGCAAATTTAAAATCCCTAATCCACCATTACATTTAGCCATACATGTTATTGACCAATTGACTAGAGTATACTTTTTCCGAGAGGAGGTACCTTGCCAAAGAAATCTATTTCTAATGGAATTAATACGTCGAAGTACTGTTTTAGGTGCCCGATACAGCGATAATGTGTAAAGAGGTATAGTAGATAAAACTGCATTAATCAAAGTAAGTCTACCACCTAAGGATAATAATTGGCCCTTCCAATTAGGCAATCGTTTCTCTACTTTATCTATCAAAAATTGCCAATCTAGGATGTTAAGCTTAGAATTCTTTAAAGGTAAACCTAAGTACTGGAAAGGAAAAGTACCTAGTTTACATTGAAATGTACTAGCAAAAGAATCGCCAACCGTATGAATTGGGAATAGTTCAGTTTTGGAAAGGTTCATTTTAATCCCCGATAAAGCTTCAAACCCCATTAGCCCCCCACCATGCTGATGCTACATTCTCATGAGTGGCCTTGAGAAATAATATTGTGTCATCAGCATAGTGACAGTTAGTGATCGCCTTACCTTCTAAACATGGAGGGCCTAATCCTATAATTTTATTGGCGTGTCTACCCTTATGAAAAATCTTACTTAATGTGTCAGCTGCCAATATAAAGAGGAAAGGTGATAACGGGTCTCCTTGTCGAACCCCCCTCTTACAATAAAAATAAGAGGTTAGGTCACCATTAAAATTTAGACATGATTGAGAACTGTATAGCCATGCCTTGATCCATTTGCCCCATTTATTACCAAAACCCCTACTGTGAAGTATTTCTAAAATGTAATCCCAATGTATTTTATCGTAAGCTTTCTCAAAATCTATTTTTATAACTACCCCTGCCTCTTGCATACATGTACTATGGTGAATTAATTCTTGTCCTAGAACTACATTATCTAAAATGTATCTATTTTTGAGGAAGGCAGATTGGCTAGGGTCAATAATGGAGCTCATAATATGTTCTAATCTTTGTGTTAATATTTTAGATATTATCTTAAAACTGCAATTAACCAAGCTAATAGGTCTAAATTTACTAATAACATGGGCATCTTTCTCTTTGGGAATAAGGCATATAATAGATCTATTTATTTGGTGGAGGTCAAGAGTATGATGATAAAAGTGAGAGCAAAGTATAACTAAATCAGATTTGACTACCTCCCAAAATTGTTGGTAAAATAAAAAAGAAAATCCATCAGGACCTGGAGCCCCTTGGGCTGAAGAAGCAAAAACATTTTGACTAAATTAATAAATCATTTTTGAAAGAGATAAGCTCTATGCCCACCTGGTTGTATCTGCTGTTACTGGTTAAATCTATTATTAATACGAGTTATGAGATGTTCCTGTTGTTGAAAGCTCTCAAACGAAAAAAGGAAAAAAAAAAAAAAAATGCGACTTCCTCCCGAATTCAGATTGCATAATGCAACTCAAATTTTGAATTTGGATCCGGACTGTCCAATCTACTTTGGTACAAATTTTAAAGTAGTCATGTGCATTCCACCTCGGACTGGCCGGATTGGCTGGGATTCTAATTGGACTGTCCTAATGACATTTGCATCCAAAAATCCTCACTTAGAAAATGATAATACGTTATGGAGATCCGATTGCTTTGCAAATGATAAGCTATAACAGACACAGTAGAAGCTGGTGCTAAATTTTGCATTGGGGTAGGGGTAGGACTAATGAAAACGAAATAAAAGGTTAGAGGTGAGGTTCGTTTGTTCTTGGATTTCTACGAATTTTCAGTGTTTTATCAACTCTGTAAAACACGAGTTCATAAAAGAATCTTTATGTTCACGATATAAAAGGGCACAATTGGATTGCATCTTTCGATAACTTTGGAAGAGTTTTGCAGGCATAAATTAATTTTTTTTTTATTACGATCATGCAAACTGTTCCAAAAGGACGCCAAATCAATGCAACTATTGATTGGCTTGCTTAAACACCTGCAGTTTTTTTTCTTACCTCCTCATGAGTCATGACCAAAATAGAGACAATAAATTAAACAGAAGAAAAACTTTTTGACTGAACGCTTTGTGAGGGAAATAAATAAACCATGATAGTATTCAGTTACCTTCTCTGATGGTGAAGGCTTAGTGAGAGACCATATTCTCTAATTGAGAAAATTATACAAAAATTATAAAGATACCAACTATCTTTACACTTACTAGAACCAAGGAGAAATGCATTTTGAAGGTGTAGGAAGACTTTAAATATTTCATGAGACAAGGGGAATGAAGCCTGGTCCGAACTCATTCGTGTGATCAGGCGCAATCAAACAGGTTCGGACCATACTTCACACTCCTCAGCAATCATGAAAAGATACGCTAGTTCTATCATGCATAAAGCACATGAAATGAGGAGGCATCGATCGAGTACTAACAGTAGTTCAGGGTCTGACTTATTCATAATTAAGGCCTGTGTGTGTGTGTGTGTGTTGTGTTTGTGGGGTTGGAGGTTGGAGGTTGCTTCATTGTTTCAAGTTATAAGCATGGGAAAAGCTCTTTGGAGGTGTCTCTCATTCGAGGGCTATATGTAACCCCATGTTTATAGTATATAGGTTTTGGATAGTCAGAGCAAGTGCTTAAAGTAGATACCTAAATTAAGGTATTAATTAACTATTCTGGACGTCTAGATGATTTCCACCACCTTTATTCACTAATCTAAACATTTACTTTAAACAAAATATTATTTGATTTGTAGTCAACCCTTGCTCTAGAATCTTAGCCTGGCACTTAGCAGTTGATTATTGGAAAATCTTTCTCATGCTGCCACGAACATAAATTTGTAAATGTTTTTAATTATTCACTCAACAGGCAACATTAAAAAAATAGAAAAGAAGATGTTGATCGCACATGGCAGAATTTCTATCAAGCATAGAAACATATTATAGACCGTCGATTTCTCTTTTTCAACTATTAATGTTCATTTATATATTTTTTCTGATAACAATAGGACCAGTATTTTAATTTTCTCAGTGCACAATTCTTATTCCTTTCTCCCTACCGCTTAAATTAAAGTCGAAACGACAATTATGATATCGCAACAAGAAAAAATATGATGACATTCTTAGCTATGATTAAGATATGGGTATTGAGATATATTCCTTACACTATGACATAATGAGAGGGGATATATCCTATGAAGAAAAAGGGGCTTCTCTTTTGGTCTCCACTTGACAAAAGAGAGAGGAGAGAACCTTACCAAATGGCAAAACACAACTTGTTATTCCAAGCTTGAGAAGAAAGCAAAATAAAATCTATCTTGCCACCCCAATCTCTCCTTTGGATGTAGTAAAGACTAAAGCATTGGCAGATTTTACTGATATGCTGGTATCATTGCCATCGCAAGCGTACGTTCCTTTTATTGTTGGAATATGGATCGACGACTTTACCTTTATTGTTGGAATATGTGATTATTATTTTTCTATTTGGTATATAACATTGTTTTTTTAGTAAAGACAAAAAGCATCGGCAAATCTAAATTAAAACGAGACGGTTTAAAAGTCATCCATTTACTTAATTTGGGAAAACTAATATCATCCCCCCTCTTGAAATTGATACTGATACAAGTAAAACCTGCTTTATAGCCATGCTATGTACTCATTTCTTGAGCAATTTAAAATCCATTTGGAAATGATAAGATGTTTTATAAAATTTTATTGTGGTAAAAAGCAAAAGCAGAGCACCCTCATCAGAGACCAGTGTTGTAAAAGCAATCGCTAAGGCTGACTATTTTGATTGAATATGAATATTTTTATATATATTCGCTTTAAATCCTACAAAGCAATGTGGAATTCTATCGCTTTTCTTTCTTTGAAGAATAATTTTGCAGAATATATTAAATCCGAATTTAGTTCTCAATTTTTAGACAGGCCTTAAAAAGCCCAGCCTTGCCTCTGTCCTAATTTACACATAAACCCAGCATTAGTCAAATAAGGCCTATATCGGGCTCCATAATATACATCGTCTAAACCCAACCCAAAACAGAAAACAAATCACCCGAGTTAACTCAAATTTGTAGTTTAGATCTGGACCGTCAAATCTCCTTTGCACGAATATTAATGGATTCCGTGCATTACACCTTGGGCCGGATTGGCCCTAATTATGATCGGACGGCTAGAAGATAAACTTAAAATTTGCGTTACTTGAAAGGTTCCGGGGTTCAAAAAATAAACGAGATCGCCTAGTCAGCGCCACCGCCTCTCTCTCGAATCTCCCTCTTTCTTTCTCTGCCATGGCAGTGCGCCACAGTTGCGCAAAGGTAGAGCTAGCCGTAAAAGATCCGAAGGAAGAAACGGGAACCATCTTCGTGAAGGCCACGTGGCACCCCACGAAGTTCTCCCTTGCTGTGACGGATGGACAGGACGCCTGGTTGTGCCACGCGTCGGACGGAGAGGTGAAGCTCCGTGCTGAGCAGTGGGACCAACCTGTCAGTGAATACCTCGATCTCGTCGAGAGATACCTTGGCCTACAGCAGCCCGGCTCGAACTACTCCTTTGAAGATGCTGGCAATGGCCAGAGCAGGGTTTGCCATTTTCTTTTAATAACTTCATCTCTTTTAAAAAAAATTGAGTTTTTTTGTTCTGTTTTCCGGTTTTTTTAATAATTTCAAGTAGGTTTTGTGCTCAATTGCACAGCTAACTATAGAGTATTGCTTAACTGAGGCTAATTTTATAATTCAGGCTGAAATTTGCTTTCTACTATGCACAAATTAATTCACTTGGTTGAGGCCTAAAACATAAAATAAGGGATTTAGGCTCAGTTATTCCACCAAACGTGCATTAAATAGGCTTGTCTGCGTAAGCCTAAAGTTTGGTTGGCTAAACTAAACCACCTCTCCAGGTACCTTTAATTTGTGTTGCGTCATGGACCCACAGTGACTATTTTCAAATTTTACTTCTCTCTCTTCATTGGACCTCAACCAAACATGAATAATTTAGGCCGTCCTAAATCAAAATAACTTAGGCCTCCTTAATTTATTCCTCAACCAAACATCAGTATCTTTCTCTGACGGTTATATGAGATAGAGGCCTTGAATCTTTGTTTTCCTTCTTATTTCAATAACTTTATATTGTTGTAGCTCTCATGGACATTTGAAAGAAAAGGGACTAAATTGGAATGGCGCTGGAAGTTGCAACCTTCACCAAACAAAAAGAAAACCACGGCCGAAGTATTGGATTTTCTCTTAAATGCAAATATAAGATTGAGTGTATGGCTTTCTCTTTTTCCTTTTCCATATTTGGTGGCATTTTTATTTTTCATTCAAATATACCTCTATGTAGTATAGGTATGAGATGCTTCTCTTGTATATTGTAAGGCTATATTTTTTTAATTTATTTTGGGACACTTAAAAAGATTTTGCATACATGCCAAGAGAAACATAGCTAAACTAGAAGCATGCTCTCCAAATTTTGCAAATTTATTCTTCCTTCTTTTGATTTAATTACACAGGACGAAGTTGTGAGAAAAACCCAAGCATTTGAAAAATTAAAGCAAGAAGCAGAGAGATGCTTACAGCAAAGTGAGAGATTTCAGAGTGAAAAGACCGAGTTTGAATCTGCCGTTTATTCCAAGGTAATCCTGCCATACCTGAGTGCATATTTGTCTTGTACATTCTTTCTAAATTCACATTTAAAAAAAATACAATTGTGTATTCTTGAACAATTGTAGAACTTGTAGACCTTGTTTAAATGGTGAAATTTTAGTTAGTGAAGGAAATTAGTCACGCCGTGACCGGTTCCGTCATAGCACGTCACGGGTACGTCATGTGATGTGACTCGCGTGTCACGTGACGTGTCTCCCTTCGATAAAAAATGACACGTCAAGCATGTCACGTTACTGATTTTTACAACATTGGTTCTTTGTTTTTATTTATTTTGCAATATTTTCTTATTTGTTAACATCTTTTTTTATTATTTTTCTATGAACTAACTTAAAATCTGAAATAAATATATAAATAAACGTGATCATTCGCGTGACGTGATAATTAAACGTGGCCACGTCACGGCCTCTTAGTCAAGTCATGTCACGATTTTCCTCCACTAATTGTAGTGTTTGGATACAGTACAAGATGTTGGGTATGGCAAAATAATACTTATCGCTCTCTCTTGTTAGTTTGTGGCAGTACTGAACTCGAAGAAATCCAAGCTAAGAGATTTAAGAGACCGAATTGCCAAGGTCGAGTCCAAAGGCAAATCTCCAGTTAAGGCCGAAGAAGAAGAGGATCTCGACAGGTCCAGTGAAAACACAGAGTTATATGAAGGCACTGATGAAGAGGCTATGCCAATAGATCCCGAAGAAAAAGAAGAAACGAGTGATGCAGTAACATCAAGAAAAGGTGCCACCTCACGTGAGCGAGGTCATAAAAAAGCACGCTCTTAAGTAAACTGCGAGAGTGATTTCCCTGCAATATATGGGTAATCTGCTTGAATTTGATCTCTCAGACTTTCACTTTCTGCAATGACACCCCTGAACTTTAAAATTTTCCAGTAGACTATTTCAGGCTATCAATTAGGTCCCTGAATTGTTCAAAAATATTATATGGTCTTTGCATAGTTCTATTCTACATAGTTTATCTCCTTTTCATATCATCAGTTTTGAGATTTGACTGCCCATTTTAGCAGGAACTCACACCATGCAATCTGTTTGAATTAGTCAAAACGGCCACCTCGACACTCTTTTAATATTTAACAAACGGATGACATTGTTTTCTCTTGAGATAGCTCAAACAATGTGACTCTTACTTAATTCCATAGCTCTGGAACGTTGCTTTTGTTTGGAATTGTTCAAGTAAAATACACTTTAGTCTTCAAGTTTTGCTGGATACATGTGCAATTATATCTTGAATGCGGTTTCCATAAGTGTTCTTATTTTTTTTTATACTACTTGATGAAAGAGTTGGTGGATGGTGGATAGCAAAAAGTTTCAAAGTTTGGTGTTGTTTTCAAAATTAGAAGGTTGGTCATGAGCTGCAAACCTGGACAACATGGTGATATCTTGTAAGTTGGGACTATTATAATCAACAATTTTGTATATGTTTGGGATAAGTGTTTTTCTCATGTTAATATTCGAGAGCTTTTTGAGTGATTGTCTTGTGCCTTCTGAAACTTAAATTACTCTTTTTAAGTTTTTGGTAACTATTTTAAACATCTCAAAATCAACGGCAATTATTCATAGACATATCATAATAAATCGAAACGTTTGAAACAAAAACATTGTTAAGTATAATATTACTGTCTCAAATTCTCTCCAAAGTTTAAAGAATTGAACAAACCCTTTTGTTTCATTAAAAAATGAAGCCATCCTAGTATACCAAATTTCTTTAAACAATTAAGTCTACAAATCTCCAAAATAAATATAATTAAATAGGGTTTAGAAAGATAAAACAATAATTAGGAGAATTCTTGCCGGTTGCACATTTTAGAAGCCAACAGTCTCAATTGTCGTCAAAAAAATTTCATTGTAGATTATCCAAGTGTACTGGTGACATTACCGGTACTATCTCCAAAAGGTATTCATCCCACATGGTGCAGTGACCTAGCAGCGATCTTCTCCAAGATGCTTCGATTATCGTCTCTTTTGTTGTGGTCCATTCCACATGAAGAAACGAACTAGGATTTGATAGTAATAATAGTTCAAAAAAATTGGGTCACGACTCTAGTATGATCATTTTGATTTTTAAGAAAATTTTACACGATGGGATTTAAAATATAAATGATTTTAGTATATCTCATTGATTTGATAACCAAAATCTTAAAACAATAAAATTTAGTATTAAACAAATTTTATTAAATTTTGTAACGAGGACTCCATTCGTTTAATATTCATTGGAAGTTTGAAGCCAACTGACACATCTGGAACCTCAACGGAGAGGCACCATCACCAACAATGCTAGGCTAATGTTTTAAGTTAAAATTTCATAACAACAGCATTATGTGTCTCTGTTTAATCAGAACAACATTTGAGAAAATAAATATAAAGTATTCAATTAAAAGAAAAAATGCTTATATGTACCGCTGTTATATGCTAGTCCGGATTCTCTAAGATAATTCAAATTTGAGTTTGGATCCGGACCGTCCGATTAGAATTCGGACAAAGCTGGCACGAGGTGGAATGCATGGGTCTCTTTATTCGTGCCAAAAGCAGATTTGACGGTCGGGACCCAAACTCAAATTTTGAGTTACCTTAGGTGATATGACTTCTGTTATATGTTACCTAGAAGGCTAGAACCTCTGTTTGAACTTTGAACTGTTACATCTCAGTATCAGATATCAGTTATAACTTATAACCATTTCAGCTAAAAAAGGATGAAGGTACCGTATACAAGAAGGGCACTTCTTGTTGTTTGCTTATCTTTCCGTACCTTTCCGTATCTTTTTGGAACGTTTTGTTCTTAGTTGCTTTCATTTGAGCATTAAATGGTGTACTTATCAGTCTCAATCACAATTGCCTCAAAAATTATATCACTGACCTGAATCTCTAGTCAAAGAATTGAGCCGTATATATATCCACATCTTTAGTGATGTTTTTTTTTCCTCTCTTTTTGGGAAAATCAGCTTGAAAAAAATACTTCCCCAGCTGACAAAAGAAGTCTATTTTTAGGACCTACAGATCATCCAATAAAAGAAGTGCTTTGTCTGTTTGCTTAAAAAAATTTACAGAGGCTTGTTCTTTATTTGTTCCCACTTCATAGATTGACAGAAACGATATGGTCAACAAATAATGCACATCTCCAGTTTCCATTGACCAAAGAATGGACCTAAGAAAGTCTTAGTCTCGTCTCTTCTTGCTACTTTATATAAAAGCTAGGTATCAAATTACATATTATAATGTGTTATATATAAGAGAAGAGTTCAAATCTCTTTGTTTGTTGTGACTTCATTGTATTTTTATTTTTCGAACTATAATAATTTAATTTAGAAATAAAATTATTATATATAATTTATATTTTTGTTATGCATACGTAAAAAATCACAACATTTTGATTTTTTTTTATTAGTATCAACAGCTAGCAAAAATAAATGTGGATATATTCTGAACTTTGATTTTTCTATTTACTGATTAATATTAAATCAAAATTGAAAATTGAAAATTTTTTATGTCTGAAAATAGTATAAATTACATATAACTTTTCTATTTGAAATATAAAATTTTAAAAATTTATTATTGAAATATTAAAATGTGTAGGTACGATGAAGATAAAAAAATTGAAGGCATGTAAACCCAACTCTGTATGTAATATAAAAAAATTAATATGTATATTGCACCTTCCAGGCAGCTTCTATCCGGGTCCTTTGATGACATCTGACGCCTTAGATCGCTTGACCTGGTTGGATCTAACGGCCCAGATTAATTAACCCGTTGCTATTGCGACGTAACGCGTATTATATCCGTGGTATCGTTGACCGTAGAACACTCGGTCTCAGAGAATTTGACCACTATTATAACACGTGAGATATTAAAATTTAAAAGAACTCGCCCATTTAAAACATGTGTTTTTTCTTTCATTGTCTTGAAATTTTGACCGTTCAAATCCCAAAGCTGAGTACTCTTTATTATTATATTATTCTTGCGTCACCAAAACAAAGTATAAATTGGATGCGATCATTTATACAGCCTCTTACATATTCTCTATCTCTTCATAGCTTCACTCAGCGCGCTGTTCCCTATTCCGGCCTTGTAGAACAACGGATAGATTCATAGAGAGAGAGAGAGACACACACACACAAAGGGATTGAGACTGAGGCAATTAAGAGATACAAAGATGTTAATGGACCCCTCCAGTTCTTACTCCTTCCAAGACGATATCTTTGCCGGAGAAATGACGCCGATGCCTATGTGGTCGCTTTCCCCAGAGGTGAATTTCGATCTAACCGGGTTTGAATTCCTACCCGACCCGGTTGAGCCTCCTCATGTGGTTCGTCGTAGTGCATTTGAGAACTATGTCAGACCGAGCGGGGGCGTCCAACAGGTTTTGGGCGGTAAATGCAGAAATAATATACATATGCATGTTATTGCAATGTTGAGAAACATGAAGCAAGATACGAAGGAGAGTCAAGCAGCCGAGTCGAGCCGCGGGTTTAGGCATATGATTAGAGAGAGACAGAGGAGAGAGAAACTAAGTCAGAGCTATGCTGATTTGTATGATGTCCTCTCATCCAGGTCAAAGGTGAGTGCTTGCTTAATTCTAGGTTTTACACAGAAAAAGAATCATGATTAACGAATTACAATTACATTCAATTAATTGTTGTTGTTGTTGTTTTTTTTATAGGGAGATAAGAACTCGATTGTGCAATCGGCCGCAATATACATTCGCGAACTGAAAGGAGTAAAGGATCAACTGCAACAAAATAACGAAGAGCTAAAGGCGAAGATACTCGGCATTGATGCTTGCACCGACGGGATCAAGGTCAAATTCGAGGTAGCGAATCCCGACTCGGGTCTGGATTCCATGATTGCTGCGCTTAGGCGCTTGAAAAACATGGATGTGAAGGCGAAAGCAATCAGGTCGGATCTTTCGGGCAGCGGTTTGTCGACCACTATGACCATTCAAACGAAGGTATATATATGAACTCTTGATGTAATTCACATTTTTAATCAAACGAATGTCATATTCCCAAACCAATTTCACCTTCATCTTTTCTAAATATTCGGCGTGAAGGCATTCAATGAACAGTACTTTGGAAATTTTCCATGATGATAAACGTTTGTGCCTAGTAAAACAATGGAATGAATTTGGCATAATTATACGAGTAGAACTAGGGTGTGATGTGCTCACCAAACTCTTTGGTGAGCACAACTCTACATAAACTATCGGATTCACTTCAAACGAGATTAACCCAACCGTTGAAACCGATGTATTTTACGAGTGATGGGCGTACATGCAAAATTTTGAATTTTTTGAATTCATTAGTCTCAAGTCAAGTGGTCAAAATTAAGAATTTTTTGAATGCATTAAAACAACTTCATTTTGGATCATTCATTTTTCATCAATTTTGACCACTTAACTTGAGACTAAATGAATTCAAAAAATTCAAAATTTTGCATGTACATGCATCACTCGTAAAATACATCGGTTTCAACGGTTGGATTAATCTCGTTTGAAGTGAATCCGATAATTTATATAGAGTTGTGCTCACCAAAGAGTTTGGTGAGCACATCACACCCTAGTTCTACTCTATACTAATTATATTGTTACTTTTTTCAGCTGCTGATTTTAATTATTTTCTCATAAGGAATATGCATTTAAATTTTTGCTGTAATCTTCTAGTGGCGTAGTGCTGGGCCCATGCAAACTGGATTTATATATAAATTGCATACAAAACCTCCTTTTTCTATTTTTTTTATCATTTTATTATATAGTTAGTCGTCAAATGGAGCTTAATTATTGCTTAATTTGGTTTACAGTTGGCCCTGGTCAAATAAAGGTCCACATGAAAAGATTCACTTTCAGAGTTTCAGCTACCAAAAGAATTTATTATTTTAGTATCTGCTTGGTTTAATTAATAATTAAAAAGTTTCACTTTGACCTTCATAAACCCAAAATGTGTGGTTTTTAACCATGGAGTAAAAAAAAAAAAATCATGTTTAATTGAAGAAGATTATCTAATCATTTTCTTTTGCTTGTTTTTGTATAGATGGCGGCTTGTGAAGTAGAGAAAGAGATCGAAGACGCATTGAATGGCATAGAAAGCGACACTCATCCCCTCTTTCCTAGAAACAACACCTGGTCTCACAATTCCCACATGGAAAATATTTTTTAACAATTAGCGGGACCCACTTGTCATTCTCAGCATATTAGGAAAAGAGTATATTTTGTTCATTTTTTTTTCTTTTTGGCCACGTGCTGTTTTGTGTTTTTAGGTTTTTTCCTTCCAAAAATTTGAGAAAGTCAATTGACCAGCCTCCAATAAGAGAAGTCATTGACCACCATGGATTTCTCATTCAAGTACAATTTTTTGGGTCAATTTGCAAAAGCGCACGTGAGCTTTATAATGTGTTATCCATTTTTTTTTTTTTGTAGAATAGAAAATTCGTTGTACAAATTCCAGGTCAAATATATATTTAACACGTTTTCAAGGTGTTTCTTCTTGGGTTCATGGTAATTGCGCTTTTAAATTATGTCAATTATTGTTCTATTAGTCAAAGACCCGAAAATTTATTAATACTCTAACAAAAAAAATTAGCAAATATGCTTTATGATTGATTTTTTTTTTTATAAATGACCTAACTGCTCCACTGAGGGGCGGTCAACTCTCAATATCAAACCGCCCCTTAGTGGGGAGGTCAGCTTCAGACCAGGCCGCCTCTCAGTGGGGCGGTTTGGTATGTAATAATTTTTTTTTGTAAACCTATATTATATTTATGTTAAAATTTTAGTTATTAGATTTACTATTGGGTAACCAAATATAATATTCAGTTACAATAGTAAAAAAAATTTGGGTAACCGGATATAATTTCTTGTTACCAAGATAAAAAAAATTGGATAACCGGATATAAAAAAAATTGGTAACCGAAATGGCTAAATTTTGATAAATTTGAGTAGCTAGAATCAATTAAGTTTGGTTGCATACAAAACAAATGAGTATATGTCATTAATATTGATAGGAACTTAATTCCAATTAATATATACTTCATTGTTGTTAAAAAAAACCTCAATTAGCACTAAATAAAATCCGGATATATAAAAAGAAATTGGGTAACCGGATATAATTTCCGGTTACCAAGAGAGAAAAAAACAAAAAAAATTGGTAACCGAAATGGTTAATTTTTAATAAATTTGAGTAGCTAGAATCAATTAAGTTTGGTTGCATACAAAACAGATGAGTATATATATTATTAATATTGATAGGAACTTAATCCCAATTAATATATATTTCGTTGTTGTTAAAAAACCTCAATTTGTACTAAATAAAACCTCAATTGGGTAACCGAATATAATTTAAAAAAATGTAACCGGATATAATTTTCAGTTACCAAGAGTTAAAAAAAAAAAGAAATTGGGTAACCGGATATAATTTTCAGTTACCAATAGTAAAAAAATGAAGTATATAATTTTCGGTTACTCAATTTTCGGTTACCCAATTTTCGAAATTATATCCGATTACCCAATTTTTTTTTACTATTGGTAACTGAAAATTTTGTCCGGTTACCCAATTGGTTTATTAAAAAAAATATTACATACCAAACCGCCCACTGAGAGACGGCCTGGTCTGAAGCGTTTGCCCGGTTTGGTCATTTATTAAAAAAATTCAATCAGAGAGCATATTTAGCAAAAAAAATTGTTAGGGTATTAAAAAAAATTTCGGGTCAAAGACAGATCGGAATAAAAAATTAGATAACTTCATTTTTATATAAGCGAATCCCCACTATTTATTTATTGTCTTTTATGTTATCAATCCATGTCATGAATAAATTTATGAAATTTCAAGTGGTGCGCCCCCATCATTATAAATTATAGTAAAAGCTCCATTAGTATAAGAAAGAATAAAAACTCATCCAAATTAACCTGCATAAATAATCAAAACAAATTATACGCAAGCATATAAACAAAGGCGATTAAATGGTTAATGTAGATTTTGGATCCCTGGTGTTAAGTTTTTGTTAAAAAGGATTAATGAATTTTGGATAGTTAACTGTTAAGCGTCGAAAATCATTATTTTAACAGTCATTTTTATAGTTTTTAAAAACTATTCAGGAATTAAGATTGCAAAGTCTACATTTATTGAAAAGTTATTTTGTAAACTGATTTCTATCCAAAATTGATATTTTGTTGTGTTATTAAGAATAATGTGTTGCTTATAACTTAGACTTTATAAAATTAAAAAAGAGTACAAAATGATTTTTAATTTCGCCCCTGAAATAGACAAAAATATTGGAGCAATTTAATTTTAAATTGAAATAATTCTGCAACATCAAATAATATATAAAAACCAAGGTTCTAAATAGCGCCGCTATAGCATTTTCGGACCATAAAAGCTATGGCGCTATAGCAGCGCTATTTGGACATAGCGCTGTTTTTTCAGCTGTTCCGCTATGACGCGATAAACGCTATTTAAACCTTTGATAAAAACTGTTATTGATAATCACATGGTAAAATAATTATTTTGTACATTAAATTAGGTATACCCCACACATTGACATATATTTATTATTGAATATAAAAATAATTTTAATTGAGAAAATTAAATTTGACAATATTAATAATTAATCTATTATTGAAAATACTCGAGGAATTGGTATATTTGTGAAAGGCTTTATGAAGCATCAATAGAATAGAAACAGACTTTAAATTGTCCATGATATTATTGTGAAAAGAGTCCGTTTCTAAAAGGTCCAATTTGAGAATAATAAACTGAAAATATTGGGTTTGGCTCCTCCATTTTCCTGTTGCCTGGAATCAATTATGATTTAAACACATTATGTATATCAAAAGGTTCAGATTGGAGCTTTCAAAACTTGTCTGATCGGCCGTTCTGTGAGTATCTAAATTGCTTCAATCTTAAATGAGCAAATCAAATCAGCCTTTGGACCGTATTGGTAAATTGCATGTAACATAACTGAACAACCCGCAAAAGTTGGGCTTTTAATTATACCTTGGGCTTTTAATTTATTCCTTGGTCCTTTTTATCATAATCAAAATCAAACATGGCAGAATTACAATTTGAATTCTTTTTTATTTATTTTTTGTCTTTTCTCCTCCCTGAACTTTGATGAGAAGTTTGGTAATTTATTTCATCCGAATCATCCCAATTCAAACAGAATATAAAACAAAAAAGAAGTAAAAAAAGCAAGCAAGAGCAATTCCATGCGCCTTATGCCCTTATGACACAATTCCTTTTTCTTTATTTTTGTTTTCCTTTTCCTTTGCATTTTTTTTTTCTTTTTGAAAAGGATCCGTACTGCAATCCCATCCCACAGCCCGAACAACCAATCAGATGCCAGAGCAGCATGAATGTGGAATTCAATGCATGGTGGATAGCAGATCTAGATGGCATATTTTAGATCAGACGATCTAAAATAAAATAACTACTGACCGCTAACCATTAAGACTTGGTCAAGATTGATATGGATCGTCCGATCCGAATTCAACGAACAAGACTGAAGTGTAAACATATGACGAATGCGCACATTAAAAAGGACATAGAAGGAAATTGCTTTGATGAGTGCTCCGTGAGTAGAATTCTAGGCATGCTCTGGTGCTGTCGTGCTGGGGAGAGATCTTATCCAATCCTTCAAGTGGAGAACACACCATAAAAAGGAACTACATATTTTACTTACAACACACCATATAGCATGTATGTAGCATTCCATTCAGCCAAGCACTGAAGAATAAATTATTCTCTCCAGTTATTCGCAGTGGATGTATCCTTGTCATTAGTCATTGTCAGATAAATTGCGAAACTATATGGCCTTTTTAAGTGGTAATTTTCAACGTTTTGCATTAACTAAGAAGCGGTGGAGCTTCACCGTTTAAGTGTAACTTTTAAACCAAACAAAAAAAAAAAATCTTATTATTCTTAATTATGTTGCGAAATACAAGGAATTATATCACTTGTAATTATTATGATAAATAAGTGATGCCTTAACTACCAATATAATAGTTTCGAAACTATAAAGATTAAAATATTATAAAATACTTTAAAGGACTATTTATGGCATCCTATTTCCTCATACACCCTCTCAGCCTCGCCGGTGTATCCTGTAGGCTCGCACAGGACAGGAGGGGCAATAAAGTATAACGAAGCAGACAACAAAAATGCCTTCATGGGTCCCAGAAATGAGAATGTTAAGACTTCTAAAAACTTGTGTTGAT
The DNA here is from genome assembly GCA_025461125.1 of Carex kokanica. Taxonomy (NCBI): domain Eukaryota; kingdom Viridiplantae; phylum Streptophyta; class Magnoliopsida; order Poales; family Cyperaceae; genus Carex; species Carex kokanica. The sequence continues at coordinate 812,666 of JAJGRX010000404.1, read as the reverse complement.
TTTTGTTTGCGATAAACGAACGCTAAAATTCGCACATTTTACTTGTACACATTTCTAATATTTTCATCTTCGTTTCTGTCCAAGTGTTAATTTTTGTTTGCTGACTATATGCAATTGTGCACAAACCACTATTGCACGTGAGTATGGTTAAAATATCTCATTATTTTCGTATATCAATTATATCTCACATTTTAGTTTTTGTTTTTAAAGTCTAAACAATTGATTTGAACGTTCAACATAATTTCTATATAAACAATGAATGTTTATCTTCAATTGCATATCATGCGGTCAGGTTAGTCATATCCGAGCTATTTTTTTTCAGAGTCTATTTGAAATACAGGAAGTTCGTTATTAAAATTTATGCAAACTTAAGCTAAACGATTCAGATCTTATTTGACCTTATTTGATACCTCATCCGATCTGAATTCATTTATAGCAATCATGCACTACTGTTTTTGTTAAAATTGTATATATAACAACGAGTAGGTACTCGGGTTAGAGTGCATCATTGTTTTTGTGTCTAATCATGTCTCATATCTTTATTGATGTTTTTAAAATCCAAACAGTCGATTCAAACTGCTAATTAAATGTGATCTCCGTATTAAAATGTATTTGGAGACTAACTTTTATATTTTTTTGAATTATTTTTTTAGATAGGTACTAAAGTACTCTTCTGAATGGTCTAATATTCTGGAAAAAAAAATTGTACTTATTAAAAAATAGTAAAAAAAGTAAAATATATATAAAAAAAAATTGGTCTCTAATCACATGGTATCTTATGAACAAAAACAGGAGTAAGATGGTAGAATATTAAAATTTGTGTCCTTTTTCAAATGAAAACTTTTCTTATCTATATACAAATATTAATGACAATCAATCAAGGCCCAAAAATGCATAGATAAAGGTCTGATAATGACATGGAAGAAAATTTTTGCCACCATGACTTTATTTGGAACCTCAGTTTAAATTGAGGCCCCATATATTTGGACTTTATTGTATGATGTTGCTTTTATGCAAGGTTGTATTATTAACCAAACAAAAAACTATGACAAATTGTTTGGTGGATGATTTAGCTTGGAATGATTGAGACCTTTAATTTAGAATTATCGAAGTATACATAACATGCTAAAATTTGAACGATGATTAAACGAAAAGAGACGCACGTCGGCACGTATGTGGATTATTGTCTGTTTCATTTGGAATTTGCATGGATTTATCAAATTTTGTTGAAGATAGAACGCAACACAGCTAAGACAAGCATGTAGATTATTATTCATATATACATGTCGACATAATTTTATTATTTTTTAGAAAAAAATACCAAATTTAAAAAATCTCTTGTAGGTTATTCTTCATAATTTATAATTGTATATTTTATAATTAGGATCCAATTTATTGATTTTAATAAAAGTTCATAAATTATATTTTCTTACGAAGTATATGATTAGTATCAATGAATTATCAGATATTTTTTGAAGTAACGTGTGTTTTTTACAATACATCTAGTCAATATCAGACATGAAGCACGGCATAAAATATTAATGTAATAATTAATCTCTTTTCGCCCAAGAAGAAAAAAGAGGAGAAATTCTAACCGTCACCGCTTTCTTCTTTCTCCTCCATCTCTCTCCATTCCATTCCTCTCACTCCTTTTTTTTTTTATTGTAAACCCGTAGGCATTTGCATTAATCATAAAGGAAATTACAAATTCAATAGTACCTTTTGAAAAGAAATCCTAAAGTGCAGTATCAAAGGGAATCGAAATCTAAATGAAATTTAAAGTTGGAAATTAATTCTAAGGCAGTAAATTAAAAACAATGCTTAGTCTAAGACAGTAAAATTAAAGAAGGAAATAGAAATTAGCTAAGTCCTATTACTATTCCATCCAGCGCCAGTGTTGCAAGGCACTGTCTCTTGTTGTTGTTCCATATTGAAAATTGCACTATCAATCTCGTCTCTAATACCAAGCCCCTGTCTTATCATTTCGTGCGAAAGATTGTGTAGTATCATCCCTGTTCTCCTCGAATGATTTGCCAGTCTATGTGGTTCTACCATTGCGCTGCGTGGGGCATGCTTAATCTGAGCAGTATCTCTCAATTTCTGCGCCAGCCTTGTACATTTGACTATCGTTTCAGTTGCTTTCCAGGAAGGTATGTCCTCCTCATTATCTGCTATCACCGCTTCTACCAACAGTTTACAATCAGAGAATAGAAGGTACCTTTGGCTTTCGTCTGTACTCAGTCTTCTCTCTATTTCTTGTAATGTGCATAGTAGTGCGATAGCCTCAGCATGTAATGGATCCTCGGCCATGCCTTGTGCGCATCTGATATCTCTTAGCGCGCCTTCCTTATTGTAATACACTGCTCCCCACCCTATCTTCTTTGATTGCTCCCATGACGCATCAATCAGTACCACCCCTCGCTGTCCCGTTAGCAGTATCCGTTCATTTACCGGTACCTCACCCGACTGTACCAGTACCTGGTCCGCCTGACCCTGTACCAGTCCCCGACCCTGTACCAACCCCTGACTCGATCCCATTAACTGACCCCTATGCTGTTGGTTCTTTGTTGTTTCGATTAGATTTTCATCCATGTTTAGCAATCTTGCTTGAGCCAAGATCCCTACTGGATATGTTTTCTTACCATTGAAAATCTCCATGTTTCTTGCTTTCCAAATTACCCATAACATATTGCATAGTGTTGTGATTTGTTTGTCATCCAATTCATCTATCAAGTACATCAGTGTGTCAGTGAAATTGAGCAGTAGGTAGTCAACACGCACCGGTAAATCTGAAATTGCCCATGTTGCCCTTGGTAAATTATAGAAAAATAGTGCGTGTGTGAGATACTCATTTTCTTGCCCACACCTCGGGCATTTTGGATCCCATGTGCGAATCCTTCGATGCATTTCTGTCATTGTTGGAATTCCTTCATGCAGGGCTCTCCACATAAATGTTTTGATTCTTGGCATCACCTCTTTCCATTCCCAAATTCTTTTGAGCGCATTTTTCTTTGTTACCGGGTACACGGGCCTCATTTGTTTGTGTGTGCTTAAGATCTCATATCCCTCAGCTGTTGTGTACGTCCCCTTCTTACTTTTGTTCCAAATGAGTCAATCTTGGATTAGTGGCTGTTATGTAGGCTCCTTGACAGTGCTGATAATTTCTTGCGCCACTTGAGCTCCCCATAGAGCCTCTATTTCATCCCTGCGCCACTGTCTTAATTGGAAATCATACAAGTCCGCTAACTTTATAGCTCTCTGTGCATTACTTGATATCTCTTGGTTCTCCCATCCATGGTACCATGGTTCTTGGACTGCTGATATACTCGCTCCGTCCCCCACATGCCAAGCTATATCATTTTTAAAAAATTCCTTGAGATTATGTATGTCTCTCCATAACACACTAGATTGCCTTCTTCTCATGGTTTCCCAAAAACTCCCCTGTGGAAAATATTTAGCCTTCATGACTTGGATCCATAATTTATCCTTGTCAGCCGCGATTTGCCAAACTAATTTCAACACTAGAGTCTCATTAAAAACCTTGATTTCTCGGATACCCAGACCTCCATCCTCCAATGGTAGGCATATTTTATGCCACGCAATTAAGGCCATGTACCTTTCCTTGTCAAGTTTTCCCCATAAAAATTTTCTAATCAACGAAATAATTGCATTAACTGAGCTTGTTGGTAGGACAACCACCAACATGTAGTAAACCGGTATTGAGATCAAAACCGACTTAATTAAGGTGACTCTCCCCGCAAAAGATAGCATGTTAACTTTCCAACCCGATAACTTACTACCTATTTTTTCCAACAGCATGTCATGCGTGAGATTTTTTTGCCTAGCGGGATTTGCAATCACAACCCCGAGATATCTTTCATTCTCCTCTGCCTCCTTAGCTCTTAGTTCGTTAATTATCAAATCTCTACACTCTTGACCACATTTTTTACTAAGCCATACTTTTGACTTATCTGGGTTAACCCCTAACCCCGAGTAGCGCTCAAACTCATCCATAATTTTCTGAACCATTCGGACTTCTTGTATTTTCGCCAAACCCATAACCATCGGGTCGTCCGCGTACATCGAATGTGTGATGCTTGGGGCCGACCTTGCCAATTGGAGACTTATTAACTTCCCCTCTTGTTGGTACTTATGAAACAATTTTGTTAAGAATTCCATTGCAAGGATGAATATGTACAGTGACATCGGACATCCTTGCCTTAGTCCTCTTATTGGTACCAAAAACCCGCTGCCCTTTCCGTTTATCAATACCGTGACTTTACCGGCTTTCATGCAAGTCACTCCTTCTAGTTTTCTTCTTTGGCATAGCGATATCCTTCTCTCTCATCTCTATCTCCTCAAACGGAGAAGAGAGTGAGAGAGAGGGGAGGAAGCTGAGCCGATCGGAGCCGAGAGTGCAGTATCATTGGAGTTTGAAGTGTAGAATCTTTATTCCCATCTTGATCGAAGCGCAGCAGTGAGCAATCCGGTCGTCGGAGCGTGATGGCTATCGGACGAAAACGGATCCGGCTGTGGATAGAAATGAAGAAAGAGGTAATAGGGTGTTTTTTAGAGTAGATAAGTATGATTAGTTAATTAGAGTAGTTTACGTAATTTCATGAAAATAAATGAGTTTAGATCTAAGAAAGGAGGGTCATTTAAACTGTTGTAAGTCCGTTTTTTTATCAATGAAATTATTAGTGCTTGTATTTAAAGCCACTAATTTAAAAAAAAATAATTAATGCATGTATTACTTTTACAAGTTCTACTTTTTTATTTTAATATCCATAAGTTAAAGGAACAGTATACAGAGCTCGCTGTATGTAGATCGTACGATCAAAATTCAAAGGTCAGACGAAGTGCTATGGGTAGAGTGGGAAAAATGGCACGCCGGAGCCGGATCCGTCACGGAACGGCACGGAACGGCACGGAACGGCACGGAACGGCACGGAACGGCACGGAACGGCACGGCACGTGTGTCGGTCACGTGCCGTGACTCGCGTGTCCCGTGCCGTGACCATTCGCGTGCCGTGACCAATTGTTGGCAAAGAAGACACGGCACGGCACGGCACGGAAATTGTCTTGGTCACGGCACGGCACGGCACGGAAACACGGAACGGCACGGCACGGGACACGCGAGTCACGGAACGGAAGACACGCCAGTCACGGTAGTAGCGAAGCAATACACTAACATACCTTCCTATAAGGTATAATTTTATTTTAATTAAAATATTTACATTTAAATTTCAATTAAAACATTTGAATTTTAAAGAATCGTTTCATATTTTTTTTAAAACGTTAAATGCGATCAAATTTGACTAACGCGCGTTTGGTCACGGCACGTTTGGTCACGGCACGAATTAGTCACGGCACGCGAGTCACGGCGTGACTCGCGTGCCGTGACCACCCCTCGTAATTTTTGTCACGGCACGGCACGGCACGTGAAAAATTTACTTGGTCACGGCACGGCACGGCACGTGACCAAAGTCACGGCGTGTTAGTCACGGCACGGCACGGCACGTTTTTCCCTCTCAGCTATGGGCATCATTTTGTTGTACAGTGGGAATCACAAGAACTCGTTAATAATAATATTTTTCTTTAAGAAACTACAAAGTACTGAGATATGTTAGAACCTTTTACGATTAACAATATTTAGAGGGCCTAAGAGAATATATATCTTTTCTCCCAGGCTGGATCCTAGCTATATATATTGGCCAGCACATACAGAGGCGAATAAATGGAATAATAGCCATTACCATGTGCTATTATTAGCTATTTTATTGTACTATCCCCAATTTCTTCGTATATTAAGGTCCAATTCAACAGCAACAATAATAGTTATTATTATTTTATTATAATTGTGAATAAGGTTTAAATAGCATTTATCGTGTTATAACGGAACGGCTAAAAAAACGATACTATTACCATATTGCACTGTTATAGCGCTAATAGCGCCATAGCTTTTATGATCCGAAAACACTATAGCACGCTATTTAGAACTCTAATTGTAATTATATCTGGTACGGAAACAAATTTGATATCTCGTCCACTCGATTTTTTGAACTTTATAATTAAAAATAATATTGACTTAATCAAACAAGTATAACCTCGATCAGATCCCAATCTCGATCATAAAAAAAGTTCCAATCACCGAAACCCTAACTCACGAACAGAGGGGGAGGGATGCTTGAACTGCAAGAAACCGGGACATAACTGTGATAAGTGTTGGTTCTTGTATATATCGCTATGCCTTTTGATGTATATATGTCGTCATCTAGTTGGTCTCTGGTTTGTGTTTCAGTTTGGAGAACTATCATACGACGAGACACAAATTAGCATAGCGATATCTGTGTTGGTGTTTTTCTGCACTCTGTATGTGCATGGGGCTTGAAAGGTTTTTATGGCACCCATGCACAACCACTGTTGTATGCTATCAACTAAGGTTTAATTTGCTGCCAAAAAAAAATAAAGAGTCAATATATTGTCGCGACTTAATTAAAATTATATTGGTTTGTAATATGTTGGATGTCTAGAATCCGCTCTGTTATAAATTTAAACAGACATATATATTATCAAAACAGACACAAAACATCCTGCAGACTCATTTCGAATTAATTATTTACGATAGTTTGAGAAGTCAATTTTATCCAACACAACAACGACTTTTCTAAAAAGGAAAAATTAAGAACAATCAATTTTTATTTTTTTTTGCAATTTAAATTATAAATTTGAAACATTAAGCTCGTTCTTATCTACAAGACTACAAGTGGTCGATCTGTGTTAAAGTTATATAATTTTGTGTGTTTATTGTTAAAGAGGAGAGATTATTTTGATAACTTTAAAATACCAGACATGCAAATGTTAAGATATATGCTCATGTTTATATCATTGGACCCTCTGTAAACTTTTAATGATGTTTGACATAGAATTATATATTAATTGTTAGAAAATTTAAAGGTATTTAAAAAAAACTTATTTGGGCATAGCTTTGCAGATATTTTTTTTAACAAGTATATTAAGATTTTTTTTATATGAAAAATCTACGATATATATAAGGAAGAATTTTCAACCAAAAAAAAAAGAGATTTAAGGAAGAATTGACATTTTGATAGAAAAGTATGAGCAGAGATTTTTTTTTTTTTCCGTCTTGGATTACAATTTTATGTTGTGATAAGAGACAACATAGTATGAATGGTCGACGAATTTTCAATCTTCATTTTTTTTAAAGGCAGATTATATATTTTTGTCATTTTCACCACAATTCCGCATCATCAATAAAATGATTCACCTTACCAAATTGCTAATAAAATATAATTGAGTTATTGTTAAAATAAAAAAAAACTGGCTACATAGCAAATTTAATTCTGTCCATAAAATATAAATCTGACCCACAAAAAAGCTTGTTAAAAGCTGACGGTTCACGTTTGAAAATTTAAACAGAACCGATAATATATATATATGCTAATGATTTCACCAATTGTAATTTAATCATCATGATTAAAGTAGCAAGAATCAGCATAATCATAATTACACGGTATGAATACAATCCCTAAGAGTCTAAGACCCGTGTCTGTTCTTATTTCTTTAATCAATACTCGTGCAATAATAATACACTGTGGAACGAATCAAAACCGCACGATGACCCAATTAACCTACTCATTAGATAACCATGATTTTTTACATCCACATGATGACACATTCAACGTAATAACACAAGCACAAAACCAGACCGGGAAAGAAAACAGTGGTCCAAACAGTCAACCAAACTGTTGACTGCTAGTGGGTCAGCACCACGACGCTACAACACGTACCCCAAAAGCAGAGCTCTTGCCCTCCCACGTGTCATCGCACCAATGGCTGTCTCCGAAACGGCTTCTTGAGCCACAGCACGCGAGCCCCCCGTTACCGATCTCCCATTCTTTATTCGTGTAATAATTCGTGTGGCGAGTTATAAAGGTTGATTAAAAGCTCGTTTTAAAATTAGATATACGAGGAGATATTCAACGAATGATTGTGAGAGGAGCGCGGTAACCGATGCGGGGCCCACGTATCTGACAAGCACCTTTGACGAACCGGGCGGAGAAAAAGGAGTAAACAAATCAGTATAAGTGTAATTAAAGCAGGATCAGAGAATAACGAGGTCTATGCGTGGGGCCCACTGTCTGATGTACGACAAGAACAAATGGCCCCGCGCTGAGCTGCGCACCCCGCCCACTTTCAAACCGGGTAATTGCTTTCATACCGTCCGATTGAGGGACCATCTCTTTTCGTCAAATAATCAACGGTTCTGACGAGAGAAGTACAGGGACAGAGTTGAGATTTGAACGTACCGAACAGAAATCAGCTTTCTTTTGGAGTTTTCTTATTTGACCCTCTGTAGAAGAATATGTTTATGCATGTACACCCGTACTAGTGTGGTTTTTACGAAGTATACAGGGAAAGTAAGTTCGCTTAGAAAGTTGGAATGTTGTAAACACTAAACAACGACTTTTATTCCAATTAAGTCCTTTTTCTCACAAAAATTAATTTTAATGAATCCAAATTAGTTTTTCTGACAAAAATATAATTTGAGTTTTAGAAAAATATTATAAAAAATATAATGCTGATGATCAATAAATAATACTATTAATATTGATAACAACTACAATAATAGTAGAAGTAGTAGTAGTAACAATAATAATAAATTACTACTTTGTATGTCTCTAGTACTCCATTCGTCCTATTATTTAGAATTCTTGATTTTTGTTGAAATAGCAAAGCTATTTTACAAATTTTTTATTCTAGCAGTTGTGAAATAAGTCCAAGAAGAATATGTTTATGTCATATAAAATTACTATTTTTGAGATATTAAAAGTTTTCTTAGTTAAAATTTCGAAAAATTAATATGCACTCTTTCGACAAAATAATTATGAAATATGATAATAGGTCCAGTAATATTTTTCAACTCAGCAAAAAACATTCTTTCTCTTCGTCCAAATAATATTTTTTCAATATAATAAATTGAAGGGGCCAAACCGATTAAAATTCCTCACTTTCTAGGTTTGACTCATATATCGATTTAAACAGGGTATGATTGTAAATTGGTACTCCTTGAAAGATTATTTCCTCATAATAGTTAGGGAGTTTCTTCTCATTCACACTCACTCGATCGGACACACAAGCACACCAACGCACACGGGCGCTATAGTTTCTCGGCCATTTTTGTGTGCTTCTTCTCGCCCTTCTAGGGTTTCCCAAGGTTCGTCTCTCTCTCTCCCTCCTGGTCTCTCTCTCTAGCACTATTTTTTTTTGCTCTGATCAGATAGATATTCATCGATTCGCTGGATTATCTTCATTTCTGTTTGGATCATTAATTATAGCATATATTACAATATCTTTTTGTTTTTTTTTCCTTTGATTAATTGATGGAGATTGCCGATCTCGTATACAGATTGGATTTTTACTTTTTTTAAATCAAGTTGTAATTGTTCATCAAAAATAATTTCTTGAAAATTCCTTTTTGGATAGTTGGTCCTGACATAACCGGTAAGGTATATTTATTTTACTAACTGGATCTCAAAGTCTCAAACTGACTGACATATTTCTCCAAATAGAAAAAAATTACAAAACAAAAAAAGGAACCACTTGGATCAAATTATCTTTGCATTCTCCGTTTAAGTTTCTTTGTGTGTGTTAATTTCAGATGGAAGTAGAAGAAGCAAATAGAGAAGCTGTAGAGAACTGTCATAAGGTGTTAAACATCCTCTCTTTTCCCCCAAAGGAGAAAGAACCATTCCCGTACCAAGACCTCCTCGCTGCAACTGGAGACTCCATTTCCAAGTTCAAGCGGGTTATCTCGGCTCTAGAGAACCGCAAAGGCCATGCCCGGATCCGACGCATGCGGAAACCCCTTTCTAATTTCGATCAGAAATTGTTTCTAGATTGTCCTGTGGCCTCTTCTCCCCCTCCCTCGCTCTCTCTCCAATTGCTAACCAGAAGCCAACCCGATAACCCATTAAGGGATTTGACATCAGGTGTGAGAATCCCTAATCAGATGCCACACACTGCACATTTCCAGTTCTTGCAACAACAGCAGAGCTATCAGAGATTCCAGATGATGCAGCAGATAAAGATGCAAAATGAAATGGTGAACAAGAGGAGCGACAATTGTATTAACCTGAAATTTGAGAATTCAAGCTGCACTGGAGCCTCCAGTTCGAGGTCTTTTATGTCATCTCTTAGCATGGATGGTAGTGTGGCAAATTTGGACAATAAACCACCATTTCAGCTGATAAGTGGGTCCCACTCTTCTAGCACTATGGATGCAAGGTTTCACCATAGGAGGAGGTGCATGAGTAGAGGCGAGGATGGCAGTGTCAGATGCAGTAGTGGTGCTGGTACCAAGTGCCATTGCTCTAAAAAGAGGTCATATATATATTTCTTGTTGGAATTTAATTATTTACATTACATTTATGGTCATTTCAGGATGTATAAAAGACAAAGTCCATTATTTAATAATGAAAGTATGAAAAACTAGAAAAATTACATAATCATTTAACTTTTTGCTTAATGTAGAGAATCATCTCTCTATTCTTTGATAGTATGATATCATCAGATGTTGCGACAGTACTGAAATATTGTGAAAATTTGGGGCATTGCATCTTTTCTAAATTTCTTATGTGGTTTTGATAGGAAGCTGAGAATAAGGAGGTCTATTAAGGTACCAGCAGTGAGTAATAAGGTGGCTGATATACCAGCTGATGAATATTCATGGAGAAAATATGGTCAGAAGCCGATCAAAGGCTCCCCACATCCAAGGTATTATTGCAATACATTTTTCTTTGCTATTATAGCAACAATTAGTTTGCATTTTTATCTCTTTTTACTTATATCAGATAGCTGTTGTATTTCAGTTGAAAGTTTCGGAAATAATGACCACAGAAGCAAAACCAAATGTTCATTCTAGGACTTATTTTTATATAAATAAAACAAAACTGGACTTTTGGAATAACATAAAATTTACTCCCAGAATGAATGAAGACCAACGAAGTGTAAATAATAGTGTTTTTTGGGAGGTTTTACATAAGATCTTATGTCTTAAAAATATGCTCAAAGCTTAATGTGTCTAATACTAGAAAAAAAAAAACCTGTTGATATGTGGCTACTAATATCAATGTACCATGTTTTTATGTCTGGCCCATGCGAAAGATAGAAATTTGCAATGCTTGCAACTGTTTGGTATTTGATTGGTTTGTTCTTTTGTGGCTCAATAGAGAACCCTTAGCATAAATCTATTGCCAAAGATGATAGGATTTTAGTGTTGGATGCATAATTAAGTGGTACAAGCAAGATATTGAATTTCTATTTTTTGTTTGTTTGTAAATTACAGGGGATACTACAAGTGTAGTAGCATAAAAGGATGCCCCGCAAGGAAGCATGTGGAGAGGTGCTTAGACGACCCATCCATGTTAATCGTCACTTATGAAGGAGATCACACTCACGCGCGCTCCATCAACGCCCCTTCCTAATTTTACCTCTCTTTTATCTAATTTTTACACCGAATTAATTTGAACTTTCTTAATCCCTCTCTGATCCGTGGAGGTGGTTGCTCCTGTTGTTGTACATAATTGCATGAAACATTTTGAGAGAGGTGTCGGCTCTTGATAGATTCTAATTTGTTGTAGACATTTTAGATTGAGTAGCTGTAGTGGTGACATGAGAAATTTAATGTTGGTGAAACTAAAACAATTTAGCTAATTTTGTGGTACTTAGGTTGAGTGGGGGTGCAAGTACAATGTAGCCTTTGTTCTGTTCGAAAGGGATGTTTTCATTAAGTTTTAAATTTTGCTGTAACAGTGAATTTGAATTGCCTGGTATTGGTGCTGGTTTTGATACGGATGATTGCATTGCTGCATATTGCTATTGCTGTGTGATGCATAAATTTAGAAACATCAGAACTTCCATAATAGAAACCCCAAGGGCAGATTGGGAGAAAGAAGTGTTCCTAATGTTTCTAGAACCCCAACATCAGAACTTACATTTAGATGCATACATTTTGAATTGCCTGGTCTGTGTTCTGGCTGTTCATCTCCGCAATAATAAAGGAGTGTTCCCAATGTTTCTAGACTAGTAGTACATGGAATTGAGGGCAGGCCAGCTGTTTGTTGTTCGATTGGAGCCGTCTGGTCTGCAAAACGATTTGCACTAACAATTTTAAGATTTATGCGGATCAAGTACGCACAGAGCTTGATACGGATCGTATGTCTTTGACCGGGCATCGAAATTGTCCCCGACTCTACAGTAGATAACCCTTTAAAGATTGGTGTCGACCGAACTCTTTTAGATAGTTTATCCCATGAGATATGGGACCGAACTCCATATTGGGCCTCCAAAGTTCTCTTTAACATTTATCATGACCGCTAAGCCCGTTGAAGTAAAAGAGACTGCTGTCTACTGAGCATGTTATCTAGGCCTTGTTGATTCTTCAAGCTGGCGTTTGATTTTACCAAAGCCTATTACTTTTGGGCTTTATAAGACTTAATGCCCCATTTCAGATTCATCTTTCTGCCCTGTTAAGTGTTGGGTGTTGACGCCCTTTAACTCTGCAGAGATAAATGAAATACGAAATGTTATAAAGTATATATAAGAAAATTTAACAATGTCATTGTCACGTATGGTGTCGGTGGTTTGGAAGAACATTTAAAAATCATAGAGCAATCAAAAAGGCATAACGGACTGTTTTCATAATATTTATTTTATAATCATGGTTAAGTTCATTAACACTATCACCTATCCAATTCCGAATTATAAAAAGAGGGAAAAAAAATTAACGCTTTTTCTTCTCATTTAAAAGATAATATATATTTTTTAAGAATTTTTATACAGTTAATCGCATTGTTAACAAATATTTATTAATGTCAACAATTACTTGACTGTCACAATATTTTATATGAAATTTTCATTTTAAATATTTTGACTATTTAAAATAAAATTAAAGTTACAAAATCCAATAAAACAACTCAAATATTTAGAGTACAGGCCTATTAATATTACTGCTCCGCCTCTCCACATGGATACATAAATTCGATTTTTAAGTGAAGGACAAAAAAAATTATCATGTGAGAAATCAACCGCATCCTTATTATAAATTAAAAGTTCAATAGAGTAACTAGGTAAGTTGTTTTGAGGGCTTCGATTTATGTACTGACATATACTAGAAATTTTTTGTGGTCTTTATTCCAACAACTGAATTTCAAGATATAAACGACTTTTTTTTTCCCCATACTATGCTCATGCAAAAAAAAGAGGAAAAAAATCATCTGAGGACGCTAAAAAAAGCACACCTTATTTGGGTCAAAATATCATTTTTTATCCCTTGCGTTGGATATTTTGAGGGGAAAAAATAAACAGAATATATTTTAATTATCTAGTCGTTACCACGGATAGGCTCCGTTATCTAGGGGTGTTCAAATGGATCGTTTTATTTGATTTTAAACCGAACAGGCAAATTTCGGTTTAATTGGATCGGTTGTTCGGTTTAAACGGTTCAGTCCGGTTTAGTTTTTGAAGAAGTTCGGTTTAAATGGTTCGGTTCGGTTTTGGGATCTCCAAATCAGTTTGAACCGAACCAACCGGTTTAATAAAAAATGGATCGGTTTATTTTGTGTGGTTTATAATGGATCGGTTTATCAAAAACCGGCTTGTGTGGTTATCAAAAATGTTATTCAAATCGGTTTGAACCGAACCAACCGGTTTTGAAATGTTTATTTGTAACTTAAAATGTTTGTATTCGGTTCAACCGAACAAACTGAAGTTTAAATCGGTTTAATCGGTTCGGTTTTAGATCGGTTTGGAATTTTAATTCGGTCGGTTCGGTTGGGTTTTCAAAATTCGGTTCAAACCGCAGTTCGGCAAAAAAAGTTCGGTTTGACCCAAACCGACCAGTTGAACACCCCTGCCGTTATCAAGTCCTTCTTTGGACGTATAATCAAGTTTTATTCCTTTCTAAGGTCACAAAACAAAATATCATGATTTTTATAAGAAAAAGAAAATATTATTGTCAAAGAAAATGGATATAGGAAGAGTATGTTCTTAATATATCTTAAAATTTATTTATATATTAATTCTTAAAGTTCCATCTTTTTTTAAACAATGTCCATACATATTTAGTCCCTATTTAATTTGTATTAATTAATTAAAAAAAATAGGTTTTGAAGACTTAATTTAGATAACGGCAATGGACAACCGAACTGGAAATTTTTTTTAAAACCATAATTAAAAAAATCAAAATTAGCAAACCAACATGATTAGTTTGGTTTTTATAAAAACTATAAGAACCGAGATGCCAATTCGGTCCCTTTTTTTTTTCCCTGGAACCGAATTGGCATTTCGGCCCCCCCTCCATTTTCAAACTTTTTCCGCAAAAAAAGGCTGTGGCCTATGGTGTAAATCCTTGGGACCGAGATCCCAATTCGGTCCAGGGTATTTTCAGTGGAGACCGAATTGGGATTTCGATCCTGACCCCTTTTTTCTGAATTTTATTTTATTTGAATTTATGAACAGAGATGAATTTAAGAACATAGATGAATTTATGAATTTTATTTGTACCAAGTTAAAAAATTCGGCCAAGTTAAAAAATTCGGTCAAGTTACATGAATTTGAAATTATGTTAATTTATGCTGATTTACACTAAATTACTTGAAATTATGTTAATTTTTTTTAAGAGACAAATAGGTAATATGCTGAAATATAACACTAAAAAATTGATTTTTTTTTAAATATTTGTTAGATTATTTTTTTGACATATAATTAGCATAGTTATACTAAAATACGCTAAATAACTTGAAATTATGTTAATTTATGCTGAATTACACTAAATTACATGAAATTACAATAATTATGTAGAATTATGCTAAAATACGGTAAATTACACTAAATTACGTATGAAGAGGATGACATCTTCGCTGAGAAGGCGAAAAACGACGATAAACTTCAAACGGCCATAAAACGGCGCTCGAGTGTCCGATTTCAGCAAATGATCACTTTTCGGAAAGCTTGTGAAAATACGCATGCGTTAGTGCCCACAATGCTGGATTTCAAAATTCAAAATTGCCGAAAAACAAAGGGAAGTGTATCAAAACTTCAATTGAATTTTCTGATTAAGATTTTCATTTCTATTGTTCGATCTACGTAGCTCAGTAAATTAGTTATATAATGAGCTTGTAGAATACCAATTTTTATTAGTTTTGGAAATTTTTTACTATTTTTTATGATTTATGAAAGATGGCACAAAATAGGCCCTATTCATACGTAATTTAGTGTAATTTACTATATTTTAGCATAATTCTACATAATTATTGTAATTTCAAGTAATTTAGTGTAATTCAGCATAAATTAACATAATTTCAAGTTATTTAGCGTATTTTAGAATAAATATGCTATCAAAAAAGTAATTTGACAAAGGGAAAAAATTCGATTTTTTAGTGTTACATTTCATCATTTTAGCTATTTGTCTCTAAAAAAAATGGGGACCAAAATGGCAATGCAGCCCCTAGCCCATTTTGATTTTCTATGGCGGCTCTGCGGAAAAGTGTGAAAAGGGGGGACCGAAATGCCAATTTGGTCCTAGGGAGAAAAAAAATGGAGACCGAATTGGCATCTCAGTTCTTATGGTTTTTGTAAAAACTAAACTAATCATGTTGGTTTGATAATTTTGATTTTTTTTAATTATGGTTTTTAAAAAAATCACCGAACTATCACAGTTGGATAGTGAGGTAACGGCAAAAGAAATAAAAGGGGTGGTTCAAAGGTAAGCAAAAGGTAAAGCATGTGGGCCTGATGGTCTAACAGCGGAATTTTACCAAGCCTTTTGAGATATTGTTGAGACAAATGTGACCGAATGTATTTAGAGTTCCTTCTCATGAAACAACATAGGTCCCATAAACAGAGCAACCATCACTCTGGTGCCAAAGAAAAGGGGGATCTCGTCCACCTTGGATTACAGACCAATAAATGTGATAAACACGTCGGCAAAAATCATTACCAAAATAATGGCAAACAGGCTCCAACCTCATCTCGAGAGATTGGTATCCAAGAACCAGACTGCTTTCATTCAAGAAAGATCCATTATGGAATCATTTGCAGTGGCAAGATAATACCTTAATTTTTGTCACAAGTTGGAGATACTCTCTATCCTCTAGAAGGTCGATTGGTGTTTTTTAACCAACTTACTAATCGAGCGAGGTTTTCCTGAGATGGATAACAATGATACTGATCATCTTGAGAACCTCCACATCAGTAGTTAAGGTAAATGGCAAACTTACCCATTACTTTAAACATGAAAGGGGCCTGAGGCAGGGTGACCCGCTATCCCTTGTGTTATTTATTCTGCTAACAGACGCCCTCAAGATGGTTTATTACAAATTCTGTATCAATAATGCACTCCCCAATGGTACTACCTCCGAGGCCAATCCAGTATGCAAATAATACAATATTTTTCACAGAGGCACACCCCACATCCCTCAAAGTCCTGGCAAAAGTCCTGAACATATATGGACTTCTGACGGGTCTCAAAATAAATCTCTAAAAGAGCAACTTTGTTCCTATTACGATTCCCTCACAATTGGAAGTAGTGGTGGAGCGAATACTACCATCTCAAAGCACGAGTTTACCGATCAAATACCTGGGCTTACCGTTATCTTATAGGAAACCGACTAAGGCGGACTTCCAACTGCTGATAGAATCAGTCCAACACAGATTGGCGAAATGGCAATCAACATTTCTATCTTATGGGGGTAGACTGACTCTGATCAAAGCAGTACTTATGGCCCTTCCGCTACACTACATGCAGGTAATTAAAATCCCCCTTGGAGTCATTAAACATATAGATAGAGTGTGAAGGCAATTTATGTGGAGAGGGAATCAGACGTGTAAGGGTATCAACTGCCTGGTAAGTTGGGACCGAGTCTGTGCACTCAAAGAAAATGAAGGAATGGGAGTCCTGGATCTAATCACACAGAATCAGGCCTTGTTGACTAAATGTCTTTGGAAACTAGATAAAGAAAGGTCTGAGCTGTGGGCATAATCGATAGAAATGCTATATCGTATACAAAATTCCAAGGAACTTCTGGTACTCATACTTTTGAGATCCCTAATGGACTTGGTACCGTTTTATAAGGTATCGGTTATAATTGGGAAGGGGAATACGAGGGAGGAAGGGCCCCTGTGATTTGGAATTGGACGGCAAACAGATTGTTCACAGTCTCTTCTACATACGCTATGCTGCACAATAGTGGGGTTATTAATTGAGTTAATCTGCTGCTATGGAAAATCAAGGTACCAACCAAGATTAAAATATTTCTATGAGTAGTAACACAACATAAGCTGCTGACACAGAAAAGCCTGAGAAATAAAGGTTGTACAGTCCAAGCAGGTTGTCACCTATGTGGTAATACGGAGCTGGAAACAACATCACATCTATTAATCGTATGTGAATACACTATGCGGATCTGGAGATCCCTAAAGTATAGGCAAGCACAAGGAAGAGCACACCGGAGCTTACGAGCGTTCTGGTGGATCTAACGCCTAACTTTGTCAACCACTAATCGAGCCAAATGGGACATTGCATGGGCAGCGGGATGCTGGTCCTGCTGGGCACTGTGGAAGGAGCGCAATAGAAGATTGTCCACTCAAAAGAGCATGAGGGTGGAGCAACTTCTAGACCAAGCCAAACAAGATATTATAAACTGGAGTGTAGTTAGTTAGAGAAACTGGTACGTGTGGTTAATTAGTATAGAGACTGTAATTAAATAAGGATGTTTTTGTAAATAACCTTCTATCAATCGAATTGTCAGCTTTTGCTGGCCTTCAAAAAAAAAAAGGACTTAATTTAGGTTTTAATCTTATCATAATTGGACGAAATAAATTGATGTAATAATAGAGAGCCTGAGGCTGAGAATCATAACTTATTATTATTATTATTATTTTGGGAGAATTTCATGTATACCCCTCAAAAGTTTCAAAATTACGTATTTCCCCCTCTAAATTTTAAAATTACATATTCCCCCCTCTAAACTTCAAAAACTCACATATTTACCCATTTTATTGTCTTTTATATCAAAACACATTCTAAATTTATAAAATACCCATTTTACCCTTTATTAAAAGTATAAAACCCCCATCGAACTCAAATTTGAATCTAAAAGGTTCATCTACCGTCCGATCCGCGCGCATTGCAATAAGATATGTGCGTATTCGCTTCAAGATTCGTGCTGATCTAGCGTGCACGGATCTTAAAGCAATTTTGATCCGTATGCATTGCATTAAGATCTGTGCACGTTGCTTCAATATCCGTGTGTGTTCACTTCAATATTTGTGCTGACCTAGCACACACCGATCGTAAAGCAATTCGAACGATATAGGAACTTTTCAGATTCAAATTGGAGTCAGATGGACGTTTTATGCTTTTTAATAAGAAAATGAAAAGGGTAAAATGGGTATTTTATGAATTTAGAATGTGTTTTAATATAAAAAACAATAAAATGGGTAAATATGTGATTTTTTGATGTTTAGAGGGGGAAATACGTAATTTCAAAATTTAGAGGGGGGAATATGTAATTTTGAAGTTTTTGAGGGGTATACGTGAAATTCCCCCTATTATTTTTAGGAAAAGCCCTTGGGCGGAGAATCATAACTCCTGAAGCGGATAATGCGCCAGTAAACAGTATCGTCGTACACCAAATAATATCTCCAGTACCGCGGGTAACGACAGAGATTTAGCACAGAATACCGAATTTAATCTCTGACAAACGCACACTAACCTCTCAAATAACGACACGTAAAAACATAGGTATTAGTAGGATTAATCCTCTCATTATAGCCTACGCCTGCATGCCTGCACGTGATTCAGCTCACCTAACCCTCCGTGTTCTACTATGTCAATTACCGTGTTACCAATGCTGTGTTCATATTGTTTTTGGTAAGAAGATAGAAGAAACCAAGGTATCCGTGCATACAAATGAGATAATCCTACTAAGGGCGTCATAAATAATGTAATTTTTTGTTTAGCGAGTATAATTGTTAATAATGATAATAATTTTTAGGTTATATGAAAAGAGTTGGGATTCTTCTTTGACAATGAATATTTTGACAATTTAACTCTATAATTTTTTAATTAATTTTAAAATAAAAAAATAAGTTTATAGGCCAGCTTTTGGCTTTATGAAATAATTGTGTTTCATAAATTTAAATCCTGCAATTTTATTATCATTTATTTGGTATTCTAACAAAGATCGTTAATTGTAAATTGTTGTAAATTTTAGTCATTAATGAATGGTAAAATTGCATCAAATTTTCAAAAGGCCACTTGCTTTTCTCAAAATAGATGTAGGAAATCTACAAATATTACACAAATTGAGTTCATATAATTTGTATATTAATTGTTAATTGCTTGAAAAATGAACTTGATTCATTTATTAAAAAAAATTGTGATAACACATGTAGACGGTTAATGCAATAATTTAATTAACTATACATTTATGTAGAACATATAGGAACCGGTGATAATTTTCTAATTACCGGACCAAGTGCGGTCAACCATATGATATATTGTTCACTGCAGAAGTAGCGCAGCAGAATAAAATACTCGACAGCAAGCCACGTAAATAGTGGACTCAGTATTGTTCAGAACAATCTTCTCATCGTTCGTTTCCAATTTGAAGGTCGAGATCAACTTACCGCAGCTGTCGGAATTTCCCCGGCAGCTAATTCTCCCCTGCTCTGCCTTCCTCTCACGTCCTTTCCGCATTTATTTACCCACGTGAAAGTCCACAGAAAGCTCACAACAAACAAAAGAGGCGGTGAGCGACCACGATTAAGCGCCAGTCCAACACACCGTCGATTGCCAGCTGTCGATTCTCCCACGTGTCAGAAAGGGACCGGGTTCTGGGATCTGGTCAATACGCAATACTTTTTGACTGTATTACTGCATCAGTAATCTTCTCTGGCGAATACAAGAAACAAATAGTGTTGTCGATCATCAGAGATGAAATGAATACGCACTGACTGATAATATACATAGTTTGGATTAGCACAGAAAATCAGAAGTTCGATTTGTGGGGCGCGATGCATCGCATGGCGCAGATGTGATTCTCCCGGCTAGGGACAGGAGCGAGGACTCGGTCTTTGACACCTTTCTAAATCTACCCTTAAAATGTCAAATTTTGTTTCCTGCTACTCTATAAGAGAAATATATGAAGTTTCTATATTTTTTAGCAGTGTTCTAAATAGCGCGCTATAGCGTTTTTAGACCCCAAACGCTACGCTACGACATCAAAATGCGCTATTTGCACTACGGCCGCTATAGCGGTCCGCTATAGCGCTATTTGCGCTATACAATATGGATTTTTTTTTATTTTTTATTTTTAAGCAATTTATTTGGGTTTTAAATAAAGATAAAAAAAATCTCAAACCGAAATTGAATTTGTTGCTACTTGCTACAAATAAATCAATTTGAAATTGGGAATAGAAAATGAAATTTGAATAGAAAAAAAGTCCAAACCGGAATTAAAATTTGAATAGAAAAAAAAAATAGATTATGTCATGAATCATGATACTTAAGATATTTTTAATAGGAAAAATCGATAGTTTATGATATTACTATGGATATTTTGAACCGTAATTTGGACTTTGTACGAGTTCAATATGAATATTATAATTTCTTAATTACTTTGGTGTTATTTATTGTTCTATGAGACCTTAGATAATGTTGATATTTAGTACAAATATTGAATATACGAAATGTAAAAAAAAAAAACGCTATTTGGAATAGCTTCCGCTATAGCGACGCTATTCGCTATAGCTTTTTTCTTAGCCTTCCCGCTACGACGCTATAAACGCTATTTAGAACCTTGTTTTTTAGTGATGCTTCTATGGACATAAGAACCTATTTGTAAAATAAACATATTTTCATTTTCAAAGTTCAAACAGTTGATCCGACCGTTCAACATTATCTCCATATTAAAATGTGCTTGGAGGTCAAATTTTACATTTTTTTGATTTTTTTTACTATTTATTAAGTATTTTACAAAACTAGTCAAATTCAGACCATTGAATTTCGTAAAATACTTAATAAATAGTAAAAAAATTCAAAAAAAATGTAAAATTTGACCTCCAAGTACATTTTAATATGGAGATAATGTTGAACGGTCGGATCGACTGTTTGAACTTTGAAAATGAAAATATGTTCATTTTATAAATAGGTCCTTATGTCCATAGAAGAATTTGCCTTTTTATAAATAAGAAGTAGAAATATACAATAAAAATACAAAAAGTTTTTGCAGGAAGAATTGAATTATGTATATTTATTTAGTATTTTTTTATGAAATCATGAACAAGAGGTTGAGAAAAAATTACTTAATTTTTATGATCATAATACTCTTCAAAGTTGAAGAATTAACTTATGTTTGAATATTGAAAAACCAGTTCGCAATCCATTATTTTTTTAGCTATTATTTAAATCAATATAATGAACTAAAATACAAAAACCCGATCAATATTAGTTTTCTTTTTCTAATCTATACTTCAAAGGCTATTACGTAAATATTATTTTGTGCTAAGTTTTAACAGAAACAACAATAGATTTCAATAGAAAAATGGAAGTTATTGGATGCCTTATTTTTTTATATAAAATACATAAAATAAGAGAAAAATATATACAATTATGCTTCCATTTTAACATCAACAAATTTGCTTTGATTCCTACTAATGAAACGTCACACATGCATGATATTTCATAAATGGGAATTCAACAAGAAGGACAAATTTGACTCCTTGAAAAGTTAAAATAACAAATAATAAACATTTTTATGGAAATAAATCACATATATTATTTTCTATTTGTAATTGTCATTTCCCAAAAAAGTTGATATTTTTTTAACGAAACTCTATTTATTAAAATCCACAATATGATAGGCATATTAATATTTGCATAAATTTTTCTCTGAACAATTCAATCTAATTCACATCAAAGAAGCACAATACTTTTTTTAAAACAAAAAAATTGCATGGCATAAAAACGTTGAGCCAAAAAAATTGTAATTTAAATATATTATAAAATTTTCATTATTGAAAGACAAAAAAATACAAGACGTTATAGAGAACACATAAAATTCACCCAACATTATTCTTGTTTTGTTTGTTACGACGTTATGAGCATTAAATTTTGTATCGACATTAACACGAGACCCAAACACAAACTCATACTTTCGGTAAAGGGAAAATTTCTAGTGTACCCATCTAAACTTTTGAAATAATCAATTTCTCCATCAAAACACCACAATATCCAATATCCCCATACAAATTTAACATTCTTTCTTCTATCCCCTTTTTACTATTTAACATTTTACTAAATTATTTTAAAAATTAAATTGACTAATATGCCCTCCTCTTTCTTCCTTCTCTCTCAATCCTCATCTACCCGTTCTGCTTATCACCACATATAAAAATAAGGGACCTTCAAATCAAATTAATTTAACAACCTAGGTTAACGAGATGTTTCAATATTGTTCATATTTCATTTGATTGGTTCATGCAAGCTACTAGGTTAATCTATTTTCAGAAATTTTGAAATAGTACCCCATTGGTTTTGAATTCTAATATAGTCCGATCAATAGAATGACAAAAGGTCAATTACTTTCTTTATGAGCGGAAAAAATAGTTTACTACTTTTTTTCATGTTGAACTACCTGTTCTTTGTACTTCTTGTATAAGTTTATATGTGCGTTTATTTTCATGGTTTCTTTCTTTGTGGGTATCTAGATGCCATTGAGAGGTCAGTAAACAACATCCAAGCTAAGTGGCCTCAGAATGTTCAATTGAAAGCCAATTTTACGACGGGTCATTTATCACTACTGTACCATTTGACACGTGTTATGCATACACCCTCTGCAACATTGGTATTCGATTGGATGGTATGATTAAATGCAGGTCATTTTTCCAAATTTTCAATGTTGAAGATGTAAATAAGAATCGTCTATGCGCCCACCCCGTCGAACAATGATTTATATTGTCGGATTTGTAAAATGACATTTTATTAAAGATTGAAAGCTTCGCACTTTTATTTTGTTCGAATTTAATTCATTAAAAAGGTCACACTTCTAACACATTTGATCTAGCATAACCGCAACTGCTTAAAGAATTATTTCCTCTTTAAGAAATGGGGAATATGAAGGCTTATCCGCGAAAAATCCTCTATTGATCGGTGCTACTTTTCAATCAACTGGTGGACATATCATTGGTAAATTCATTGCCGTAGGTAGTATGCTAAGCGAAAATAGTGGTACCACATAAGAGTGTGGTAGCATAATATTTGATGCACAAAAATATTTAGGAGGGAGATGCTGAGAAGGAGAAAGATGAATTTTAAAGAAAGGAAGAAAATGAGGGTATATTGGTCAATTTAATTTTTAAAATAATTAAGTAAAATATTAAACAGTTTAATGGGATAGAAAAATGAATGTTAAATTTGTATGAGAATATTGGATATTATGGTGTTTTGATGGAAAAATTAGCTATTTCAAAAATTTAGTTGGGTACACTAGAAATTTTCACTTCAGTAAATACATAATTAACTAGGATAAAAAGGCCAAAGAACTGGAAACTCTCTGTACATTCAAGAACCGCGTGTATGAGAAAAAATGTCAAGATTAGCAGGCGGCAGATGGAGCGAGTCAGCGAGATGAGCGGCTGGTGGGCGCCGCATGTCGCGACTTCGCCTCCCACACACACCACAGGGCACAGGCCACCACCACATGTCCCAACTTTGCGACGCGTGTGAATTTTTACCGCTCTCGTGGGCCCCACCGAGCTGCTCAAATCTCGCTTTTCTCCCGGACGTATACGCCGGACGAATTCATATCCTCTGCATTAACTCAAAAGAGAATCTTTTGAGTTAATGAATCTCGACTGTCCATTCTGTTTTAAGATTCGTGCGAACTAGATCTGCACTATTATTAAAGAACCTCTATGTTACAGACACAAGCCGGATTGGCTCCGTTTAAAATCACACGGTTGAAATTCATTAACTCAAAAGATTCCCTTTTGAGTTAATGCAGAGGATACGGATCCACGGCGGACCCCTGACGGCCGCTTCCAATCTTTCTCTCTTTTTTTCCTTTTTCTTATTTTTTTAATTTGATTGGAATTTATGAAAACCTCAGTGCTTGCCGTTTTGCACGCTTTATCAAGTCAGTCTATATCGGGTTATCGGTTGTTCCCGCCAGGGATAGCATAATCTTATTACAACTGTCCGGATCTAGAAGTTTTATTGAAATAAATTTAACATTTACTTTTAGACGTTCAAAGAATACCAACCGAAAAATTTCCATTTTCCCCTTTTACTGGAACACGATAAGTAATTGCATATTATTTCGTTTATCAGTTTTGAATCTCAGAGGAACTTGATTTTTTTTTTTTTTTCAAGATAACCAAAATTTGAATATGATAATAAATAATAAATAGTTAAATACATACCATCTTTACTCGCATGGATATGTATTTGTGTGTGTGTGTGTGGGGAGGGGTGGGGGGAGGCCGGTCAACCCTCTAAATTCAGACAAATTATACTGCGTAATTTATGTTATATTTAATCAAATTTTATAATTTAGCTCTCTATTAGTGAATTTTTTACTTAAATTTAAAAATAAATTTGTATTGTAAATATATCCGATTAAATAATTTGTTTTATTAAATTCAGCTTCTTTTTGTTAGTTCAGTCTCTTTATAATATTTTTATTCCATACATGTTTACTCGATCAATTTAAAATTGGATAATGGATTTGAAATGCATCACCAAAAAAGTTTTAAATAAGGTTATAGTTGCAAAGTATACTGATATTTCCTTTCCGACTCGTATTTTTTTCGGATTTTATTATTTGTAAATAAACTGACATATGTTTTCCTCCCTTTCACGATACACAGTCCAGGATGCGGCGTTGAATTAATGTAAATCCAAACAAAGATGTTCGAATTCACAGAACACTGCCACTCGAAATTTTTAATTATACCATTTTTCAAAAAAAAAAAAACCAAAACACTCATGTCCCTGAGGAATTCGAATTCTACCCCGACCGCATCGGCATTATACAGCCCCAAAGACTGGGGACCGCACAATCGGCCCCAGTCAAGGGACCGCAGAATGCCGTGCGTAGGGGTGTAAACGGTCGGATACGGATCGGATAGTGGTCATACCGTATCCGTATTTGTTATAATTTTTCGGATACGGATACGGATAGTCTCGGATACGGATACGGATCGGATATTAAACGGATACGGATACGGATCGGATTTTGGACGGATACGGATACGGATATCACTATAATTCGGATAATTAAAAATAAATACTATTGTATATTATAGCAAAAAATAGCATCTAAATAAATGAGTTTCACCATTCGGATAATTAAAAATAACATCTAAATAACATTCTAGTAACTATTTAATAAAGCTTGGAGGATGAGTTCCACCAAAAGAATAAATAAATGAATTTCAGATTTAGGTAAGAGTTGGGTTCAGAAGAGTAAATGACTGAGACTGAAGTCAGCGGGTCAAAACAAGGCCATATATAATCATCATCTTTTGGCCCTGTCCAATTCAACCTTTAATTTAATTGTTGGTCAAAACAGAAGAAGGCACAAGGAAAATGTGGATATCCGAAATAAAAAAAAATGCGGATACGGATAATTATCCGTATCCGGTTTCATATTCGAAACCGTATCCGTATCTGTATCCGTTAAAAAATTATCCGAATCCGGATCCGTATCCGAAAATATCCGTATCCAAATATCCGAATCCGCTATTTTCCGGATTCAGATCCGGATAAATCCGGATAATATCCGATCCGTTTACACCCCTAGCCGTGCGGCTCCATATTTTTTGTTTTGGTTTTTTTGTCTAACAAAAACAGAGGCAAAGCGTGGGATATCTCAAAGAAACAATTGACTTTTTTTCTTCTTGAAATGAGCATCCTCTTTGAGATATCTCGAAGATTGAGTAGATCAAAAACAGAAAAAAAAAAATATATATAGGGCTGCACTGATGTTCTGCGGTTTTCTGACTTGGACTGCATCGGTATTGTGCAAACTCTAGTATTTGAGACCGCATAATACCTAACGGCCTGAGTATTTATCGAATTACTTCAAATTTTGGGTTTTTTTAACGCTATAAATAAAAATTTCAGCACTGCCACTGTAGATATATATATTCTGTGACATTAATGCCCTCGTAACTGCCAACGACCATGTTTATTTTTGAGGTTATTCCCGTCCATGCTGTGGCCCGCACTACCTATATATTGAAGAAAGAGGCAACAGTAGACTGGGACTGAGACGACAGACGAGTGTTAAGTGACGAAAACGCCCTGGGAAATGGAAAAGACGCTGGCGGCATTAATGCCTGGTCACTAGGTTGCTTCGGTAATTAAAGAAAAAAACCAGGGGTAGTTTTGTCTTACATATTTCGATTAAGTATGGGGTCGGCCGTCAAGGTGACAAGTTGCAATAGAAACGCCGACAGCGACAACTGAACGACTTTGCAAGTCTCTCTCTCTCTAGCAGTCCGATTTTATATCATAATTGAGGCGTTTTGAATTGTTGTTTATGTTGTGATATTTTTCGGTTTCAAGTTGGATAAAATGCAAATTTAAATACACAAAACATGGATTTTACCCGATAAGATACTACTAATCTCATTTATAACAACATCAGGAATCAGGACTGTATGTACAATCAGCCAAGAAGGTATCTATCCATATATAGATCCTTCGAAAAACAAAAAGAAAAGAAAAATCAAATCATGATTTAAAACAAAACATTAAAACTTTAAAAGGAGAGTTTCCGATCTAAGGTAAGATAATCTGGACCGTCAGATCTCAAAACGGGAGGGCTGGAAGGTTGAGATCGATTAAGAGACCCCTTTCACCACTCCCAATAACCTTCTTCTCCGATTCATCACCTCCACCAGGTGGTCCCAGAGCCAGATCGCCACCATCCATCCGCCAAGCGTACATGCCCCAACCAAACGGCGCCGGTGGAGGAGGCGGAGGCGCCGCCATTTCCTCAGAGGGGTAGAGAAAATTAGTCTTGGCTTTGGGACCCCGGAGAGAGCGGGCTGCTTCGTCGTATGCTCGAGCAGCTTCCTCGGCAGTATCAAAGGTGCCGAGCCACTTGCGCGTCTTCTTCCATGGGTCCCGAATTTCAGCTGCGAACCGGCCCCACGGGCGCTTGCGAACGCCTCTGAAGTGTTGTGGTGTGGCCGCTTGGGGAGGAGGAGGGGAGGCGCCAGAGGTGTCGGTCCGGTGGCGGAGAGTCTCTACTGCCATTGCTGTAGACTACAGCTTCTCTATTTGTTCTTGGTTTTTGGGTTAATTTGCTTGACTGAGAAAGTGGCCTTGTTTTGTTCGGCGAGGAAGGAGGAGGTATATATAGAGGGAATCGGGTCATGGCGGGTTGAGGGTTTTCGTCCGACAGGATTTCTGCTTGTTTATTCAATTTCTGATCTAACCTTAAGGTTTTCGCTATTTACATGACTGATAGGTTTCTCTTTATTGTAAATATATTTGTAATGAAAATCACAAAACATTATTAATACTACAATTTATGTTGTTTAAATTAAAATTTCAACTCTTCTTTAATGTCATATATATTTTTATTTAATACTAATAAAATTGTACATTTAGTTGATTGGAAGATAAAAAAAAGTTATGTGCTCTATATGAGCTCGCATTATTAGCTAATAGTATATTTTTCTTGTTTTTAATAACTCTACGACACAAAACTAATGGTGATCTGATAGTAACGAGATATCTACAGTTGAAGTTAGAAAAGTTATTACAGATTGACACTAATAGATTTCTCTCATTGTTATTGGTGCTCATAACCACTCCTTTTAGGATAATTAGCAGTAATCAAACGAATCATTACTTCATCTGAATAAAATAAAATAATAGTGAACACGTGTCACGCTCTAATTAGCTCTTAAAAATGAAAAAAGTAATAACAGTAAATTGATGATTTAAATTCACTCCTCTTTACTAAAATTGGATGATATTGATGTGTACTCGTTATGCGGACTGAATATTTTGTCACGTGTCTCATCAATTAACTCTTCTCAGTGGACATTAATGTTCAATTGTTGAATAAGTTAATTTTCATTTATGAAAATAGCAAGTACCGACAAAAGCAAGTTAACTTATACGTATATTAATGTCGCTTGCATTTTAGAGGGTAGATGATTAAATTTGTCTATTTGTTAAAAGACAATTAATAATTTTATAATATTTTATGCGATCTATGATATTTATTCGCGTGTCACATTCTAATTAACTCTTTAACAAATAACGTATATTACACGATACAATGAATACAACCGCGTGATTTATCATGCATCACATTCTAAAGAGCTCTCCAAGCAATACGTGTAAACAATGACTAAATAACTAATTTATTTCATTTAAACTAACAACATTATGACCAAAAGATATGCAATATGTAATGTGTCACGTGCTATATTCAAATTGACTCTTTCAGAAAATAACTACTCTTACTGGTTATAGTAAAAAAGATAGTGACTACTGAATGCTTAAAAAAGACAGTGACAACTGAATGTTACATCGTATATGCAATTTTGGTCATGGTCAGTGTCACATCCTAATTTACTCTTTGAACCAAAAATGTATAAATCATCTATAATTTGTTTCAAAAGAACAGCTATATACTTTTATTCTGTTACAAAATTCAATTAACAAATAATTTTCGCTACACACAAAGAGTTATATTTAATGAATTTATGTTATTGTTAAATTATTGTTGATGAATGAGTCTCAAATATAGAACTAGATAATTTGAAAATCGCAGTCGTAAATATTTTCCCGCAGAACTTGAAAAATCAATTAAGTTATACAAATAAAAAGGAACTTCAAGGGGTTGAAGTGCAAAATTACCATTCTTATCATTTATTTATTTTGGATTAAAATTATAGAAGGAAGCGTGCGGTGAGATGGGTTGCATTGAATGGATCCTGTGTGCTGCCGGCCTGCACGAGACTTGGTCCTCTGAAATCTCGTGGAGTGAGTTGTCATTTCAAATGAATGTACGATTCGATGTCAGCGACACAGGTTCTTACATAAAATAGTCAATGATAGCAGATGAAGAATTGAAGAGCGGCCCGTTTAAGTTTTAAGAGAACTGTTGCACGTGAGATTAGCACGTGACTCCCGCAGCCGAGCATGTAGCCGTTCCTACCCGTCTGTATGTGCTGGGACTAGGGAAACCAGACTTGATAATTGCCAGCTTTCAATTCCCATTTCTCTGTCATTTCATAGTAATTGCACGGGTTACAATATTCGAAATTTGCTCCCATCTCCTTCTTGTCCGGATCCCTAAATTAACTCAATTTTTTTAGTTTAGATCCGGACTGTCCGATTTGAATTCGAGTCAATTCTGTCCGAAGTGGAGCGCACAAGACTCCTTTAACACGACGGCCCGATTCGAATGTGACGGTTCGGATCTCAACTCAAAAATTGAACTACTTTAGGAGATCCGAGTGGGAACCAATTTGGTGTGATGGTCGTCGGACTTATTTGAATCTGATAGATTCTACGTCCGTCCGATATGTTTGAAGTCCGATGAATTCTGTACACAAATTTTAAAGCGGATTGGACGGATGTGGAATTCATCAGCACAAATTTAAGTTCGATGCCCATTGGATCCAAATTGATTTCCTTGTCACGGACTCGCGGTGATGAATGAACGGATGGTGAGGATATATTGACACAGTTAATTGACTTGACAATTTTAAAAATTATAAAGATTAATTTATAATTTGAAATTTTCATAATTATATAATTAATAAAGATTCATATTTGACAGTATATGATGAATTATAAAATGACATCTAAATTATATGAAAATTACTACATAATTAATATATAAGACAACTAATATATTTATATATTTTTTAATTTAAATGAAAATCAATACGTAATTAACATATAACAGATAATTTAGTTATGATTTTTACATTTTTTATTTTTCCGATCTACAAACAATATTGTATTAGTCTCGTAATATCTTCTAACTTCTAAGCGTGTATTTAAAAAATTGGACATTATAAAATCATATGAATTATGAAATAAAAACATTAAATCGGTATGATTCTAGATATAAGTTTAAGATCACTAAAGAACGATTCTTCATCGATTATTAGGTAGTTTATTATGTTTATAACATTCGTGGATAGATGAAGAATTTAAGATTAATATCATTAAGGTTTTTTATATTTTCATATAAAAAGTAACGAAAAAGAGAGATCGTTACAACTCAACATACCAAAATAAGTAAATGGTATTAAGCATGGAAATCATTTACATTCAATTTCATATCACCATCATGTCTTCATTTTTTATGCTTAATAGCAAAATTTCTGAATTTTAAACAACAAAATAAAATTGCTAGACTTGATCTATATTATTTTCTTCGTAAATATACACGTAATAAATTACAACATTCTCGTTTATCTTCTTTAGAATCGAGTACTTGAAGAGCAAACACTCTATTTTTTCCATGTCATAGATTTTCAAAGGATCAAAATGCTAATTAGAATAAAGTTAAAATGTCATAATTCTTAATAGATTTATCGTAGTGTACGAATTTGAACTCTATGGTAGCGCTAATACAACAATTTTAATGTTTTGAGGGATGCAATATATTGCATAATCAAACAATATTTAAATTAAAGTGAGGCTATGGTACTTCGGCTAGTGTACTACGGCTCAATATGGTACTTTTTAAAATCCTAATGGTCGATCCGAACCGTTCAATGTGATATCCATATGAATATGTACTTGCAAACTAAATTTTATATTTTTTCGAATTTTTTTACTATTTTTTTAGATAGGTAGAATTTTCAGTGTTTTATACAAATTCTGGACCATCAAAATTCTACCTATCTAAAAAAATAGTAAAAAAATTTGAAAAAAATATAAAATTTAGTTTGCAAGTACATATTCATATGAATATCACATTGAACGGTTCGGATTGACCGTTAGGATTTTAAAAAGTACCATATTAAGCCGTAGTACACTAGCCATAGTACACTAGCCGAAGTACCATAGCCTCACTCTTTAAATTATACGTATGACTATGAAGAGTTCCATTACGCATGTTCTCAGTGGAATTTGAGGGGCTTTTAAAAAAATTTCCAAATATTTTGTTTGTTTGTTTAGAATTCTGTTTTCCAATTTTACAACAGTTTTCTCCTCGTGTACAAATAATCCAATAAGCAATGCTCAGCGGTTGGTGCATGATTTACTTAATTGCGTATTAGCAGGGTTTAATTCCGACAAAAAGAAAAGCCTGGAATTAAAAATGTATTTCTTCTGGTAATGTAACAGGTTGCCTGGGCATGACTTGGTTGATTGGTACATTTCCCAAACGCACGCGGTGCGAATTATTTTTTAATTTAATTAGCAGGATCGATGTTTCCTTTCTAACGAGATAATTATCCATTCGTGTAGAGGTTGAATCCTGTCTCTTCTCCAGCTCTACTCATTTACAAAAAATGGTTTTTTTTTTTTTCTCAATAGCTGTACTTCCATCGAATTTTTTTGCAACAAACTGAAACGTCTTGAACAAATTTAATACATGATTATACACAATATATTAGGAAATTATATATTTTTTTTCTATTTGAAAACGCCATTGAGTATTCTCTATAACATGCCAGTTACTAGAAATTGACTGTAGAAAAACAACCTAGGCAGATAATAAAATAAAATAACGCACAAGTATGGGGTCTTCTCCATACAATTTTTTTCTTAACTTAAACATATATTTTACAAAGTATTATATTATTAATACAATAATAAATTTTTAATGTTTTCTTTTTGTGAACATATTTCTAGACAATAATTAATTATATTGACCGGCTATAGTATATGAATATATCATGCATGCGCAACCAACGCAACCAATGCTACCACTTACATTTTCTTTTCTAATCAATGATTGATAGTTGGATTTCTCTGGTTTTATAAAACATGAGAGTTGAGGCCGTTGTGATATTGATATAGCATTTTGGAAAGGTACATGCAACCAGTCTTGACGGCGCCGGCATATCACATTAATCAAAGACATAGATCTTCTGTGGCAACAACTCATGTAGATGCACAACTATCATATCCAACTCGATTGGAAATTATGCTCATCTTATTTCAAACCGACCCATACTCCACTGTAGTTATTATAAAAGTTTTAGTTTATGTTATCGTTAAAGAGATCAAAATTCGAATACATTATACTTCTATCTTTGTTTAATTATTGCATTCAATTTAATTATCCAACCACATGCATCAGTACAAGGTTAATTTATGCACTGATGTGCAAAAATATCGTATTATTTTGTGAGTTGGTACTGAAAGAATTAAAAAAAAATCTCAAATTTGCACACGATCTTCTTGATCTAATGGTTTAAAAGATTAGCAAACAATGTTGGTCCCTGTATAACACAATTATATGTATGAGGGTTGCATAGAATATCCGGAAATGTGAAGAAATGCCTACCGGACTAGTGGGCTGTGGGCCCAGTGATAGGTTGCCTGTCTGCCTGTCATGATGCATAGTTTCTTAAAATAAAAATAAAAAGAAAGAAAGAAAGCCGACATTTTTATTAATATCCAAAGTTAATTACAAATTAATAAATATACGTACTTGGGAATTTATAAAAATATCCATACCAGCCATTAAACGACCGGTTTCAATTTTTTCAGTATCAGCCACTTAATGGCCGGTACTATTTTTTTTTATATATAGAAACTATAAATAGCAAGATGCTGAAATCTAACACTAAAAATTCGAATTTGTTTTTTAAATATTTGTTAGATTACTTTTTTTTATATATAATTAGCATATTTATAATAAATACGCTAAATTACTTGAAATTATGTTAAATTACGTTGAATTACACTAAATTATACGCTAAATTACGCTATTACGCTAAACTATGTTAAATTATGCTAAAATACGGTAAATTAGGCTAAATTACATATGAATAGGGATGATATCTTTACTGAGAAGGCGAAAAACGATGACGAAACTTCAAACTGCCATAAAACGGCGCTCGAGTATTCGATTTCAGCAAATGATCACTTTTTAGAAAGTTTGCGAAAATACGCATGTGTCAATGCCCGCTTTATTAGATTCAAATTCAGAATTGCCAAAAAACAAACGGAAGAGCCTCAAAACTTGAGTTAAAGTTTCCGATTAAGATTTTCATTTCTATTATTCAATCTAAGTAGCTCAGTAAATTAGTTATATAATGAACTTGTAGAATACCAATTTTTATTATTTTTGAAATTTTTTTTACTATTTTTTATGATTTATGAAAAATGACACAAAATCGGCATAATTTAGCGTATTTATCGTATTTTAGCATAATTTAACATAATTTAGAGTGTTAGTGTAATGTAGTGTAATTCAGCGTAATTTAACATAATTTCATGTAATTTAGCGTAGTTTAGTATAAATATACTAATTATATATAAAAAAAGTAATCTAACAAATATTTAAAAAACAAATTTAAATTTTTAGTGTTACATTTCAGCATCTTGCTATTCACAGTGTCTCTAAAAAAAAAAAAAAATTAGTTCCGAAAAAATTTGAAACTGGCCATTTAATGAAGTATTGATATTTTTATAAATTCCCAATGTTAGTGGGTATATTTATTAATTTGTAATTAAACTTTGGATATTAATAAAAATGTCAGGAAAGAAAGAAACGATGTGTCGATTCACCGTTTCTTGTGTCAATGACTGTCTTGAAAAAAAATATCCTCTCCAATTATTTAAAAAATCTATCGAAAAATTGCAACAATTTAAAAATATGCATTTCAGATTTTATATTTTAATATCAATCCGTTCTTATCGATTTTATTAATATAAAGTTAGACTTGATCCGAATGGTTTGATTTGAAATGAACGGGTCAGATTGTAAAGGAACCTGATGTTTCTCTTGAGGTGCTAGGAATTTCTCCTAATGTAAATGTATTAGTAATTAGTTATACATGTCGAAATTTCTAACATATAATTGTCAAAATTGTAACTAACGGGATGTGTCAAGCAAGAGAAGGTTTTACCTGAAAAAAAAACTATTTTTTTTCTTTTCCAACTTCAAATTAATAAACTCAATAATATTTTGTAACTATATTTAGTTTCTTAATTTGTTTATTTTTGTATATATATATATATATATATATTTGCTTTTGTTTGATTTAAAAGCCTTTTTACGGTACTATAGAGGTTTTGCTCCTCTCTAATTGTACATGATTCTGGCAAGATGTGAACTGGTTCAATATTATATTAAGACGATTTTGAATTGCTAGCAAGAATATGTAAATATACGGCTATGGAGTCGTTAATTGATAATGAACAACTTATATTTGTCTGACACCGTCAAATAAAATGTGTAAGATTGGAGGGCGTCCGATAATTTTTTTTAAACAAATGACATCAAACGATCATATATTAAGTTTTCGGATTCAAATCCGGAGCACCCTCCCCTTCTTATTATCTTTGGTCTTCTCTCTTTCTCTATCTGAAAAGAGAGGAAAGGAGAGACGGAGAAGAGTAGGATACTCCTCTTTTTTGTTGAGAAAAATTACATATTTAGATCCAAAAATTTTGGTTCAGAGCAAAAGAGTGAGGCTATGATACTAAATGTCCATATAGATCTGTGCTATGAATTCATATTTTTTTTTAAAATTCAAACAATTAATTAAAACTACTCAATATGATTTTTCATATAAATATGTATTAGGAGACTAAATTTTTATATTTTTTTTGTTATTTTTTTAGATAGGTAGAAAATCACGTGATCTAAAGTTCGTCGACCATTTAAAATTGTGATTTTTCATCTATCTAAAAAAATAGTAAAAAAAGTAGTAAAAGTAAAATAAAAATAAAAAATTTGATCTTCAAGTATAATTCTATATAAAATTATGTTTAGCCGTTTGAATTTTCAAAACAAAATAAATAAATTCATATTACAAATGTATCGGTGAATAACTTTATTCAAACATGATTACATGACAATGTTAATTTCTTGTTTTACTAGATTTAGCCCAATAGCATGTTTGGGCCTTGAGATTTCAAGATCATATTGGATCTTTGAATTAGATTCGTTTTGCTGAAATAAATTACTGGGTACTTGGGTAGAAAAGAGAAAACATGTTAGCATGCAGCACACATTGGCAACATACATGCTCTTTCTGGTATATATTTTACATTTGAGAATTGATACAACTGGTATCGACTCTAGCGGTGCTAATTTTAATCCGATTATGCAGTTCTTATTCACTTCTGATCTGAATCCGATTTGAATTCTATTCGAACTCAGTTAAATTATGAGCATCTATATATCTGGATCCGAACCACTAAACCGAAAGGGTATAGTATTCTGATCCAAATTCAACCCGATAAAAAAGCATACAGACCAAAATCTAGAATAAAAAAATTCATTTTACAAAAGAATTATTTTTTTTCTATATTTAACCAGAAAAGAATATGTTTTCTCTATATTCTAACAGAAATACACATGAATTACTCTTTATCTATGAGATGTTGCACATGGAACAACCATTCAATCCCTGTATTGGTTCATGAACGACTCATGAAAAGCTGCAAGACGGGAGGCGATGGCCGGGATTTTATTCTCCTGCGGCAGAATTGAGCACCTAAAATGGTATGTTCCAGGAACCTTTATTCAACAAAATAAAAAAGAAGAAGATAATATTAGTGCGCAATTACCATAGACACATAAAATAGGAAATATTAGTTCAATTAATTTTTTTTTCCAAATGATTGAAAACTTCTAAATGACAGAGGGACTAATTTTGAAGATTTCAAGCAGCATTTATTTACAGGACTTACTGGTAATAGATGGAATTTTTCTTCAGAAATCAGGCATGTATTTTGCACAGAACTAGAGATATCTAAATGTTATTACAAACCTGGCCAAAGCCAGATCCTGGCAACACGACAATTCCAGTAGACTCCACGAGGCGAAGTGCGTAGAATGCATCAGGTGCCTTTTTGGATGCTTTTGCTGCTTTAATCGCCTTTTTTGAGAGGTGAATTTGCGGGAAGAGGAACAGAGAACCCTCGGCCTTGTTGCATGTCACTCCCTCCAAATTGTTCAATGCATTTTCCATTGCCTAAATGAGTAATGTTCATTTTTTTCTTAATTTTATTCAATTTTGTTGTTCTAAGTTCTGATCGTGTTTCTAACAGGGTTTGAATCCATGTGCATATAACAGGTTTTACCGAAAGTTCATTTGTTATGAAATTCAATCAAAGAGTGTATACATGGTCATCGATCGGTTTTTCTTTTACCATTAATTTACTTAGAGAAACCGAAAGGGATAAAAATATAGCTCCTTACACCAATCTTACTTTTGCACGGCGAGCAAGAGACTTGAGAATGCCGTCCCGCTCTGCCACATATGACTCGTATGATGCATCCCCTGGCTGCAACAGTTACTCAGAATAATTATTTTAAAAAAAATACTTTTTTTCTTCTTCTAAATTTCAGAGCAGATAGATAGATTGTTCTGAGTTTTGACACCTTTGGTGGGTTCATGACAAGGCTAGTAAGAATCTGGCCAGAGATATTCGCGCAGAGATTTACTGATACAACCTTGTAAATATGCTCTCTTACACTGTTACTGAAACCAGTCACCTCCATGTAACCACCTCTCATGCCACATTCACCATAGTACCCTGGTGCATATTGAAACAATAAAAATGATGTACCGATGCAACCTTCAAGTATAATCGATCGATTTTTTTTTATTGCACGTACCTTTCGAGATGGAATGGTACGAGACCAATGGGACGTCCTCGCCGTAACCCATCGACCTAAAAATCTTGTTGAAGGAGTTGAATTTCTTGCCCTCTGCAAAAATATTTTCTTGGTAAACCTGTGAAATACAAAAAAGAATGACAAAGATGTCAGATTGTAGGTTTTAAATTGTGCTTACTAAGATTCAGACAGTTATGTTGATGTTACCTCGTCGGCGATAAGAACAAGGTCTTCCTTCTTGCAAAACTTGGCAATTTGCTGTTGATTTTCCTCTGTAAGAACCTAAATCAGTACTCGAAACAATCAGGAATTAATTTGAAAAAATAGTAAAATAAGAAGAAGAAAAAAGAGAAATGGTGAAAAGTGAAGAACTTTTTTGAATTTTACCTGGCCAGTGGGATTACCAGGGTTAATCACAACCAGAGCTCTGACAATAATACCCTTTGATCTGGCATTCTCCAGTTGCTTCTTAAGCTCAGAGATCTCCAGTGCCCATCCATTGGCTTCATCAAGGTAATATGGCACCTAAAGACAATAATATACAATAAAATATTTCAATGCACAATTGAAAACCGGCAAACACGTGTTATCTTGCTATTCCCTATTCTTAAGCACATTAAGTAGATGTTTTTTTTTTCTTCGTAACAAAAAAAAAAAGACGGTTCTCGGTTTGAGTAACTATTAAGGGAATCAATACTATAAATTACTTGGCGGTATATTAAAAGAGATTACTTTGTACTTTTGTAGAGAAACATACATGAGTGCCACCATGGAGAGTAATTGAGGCAGAGTAGAGAGGGTACTGAGGGACGGGGCAGAGAATTCCATCTGCCTCTGATCTCAGCAAGAGTTGCATCATGTAGTGCACCTGAGAAAAAAATTATAAGAGCAAATTTTAAAACAATTTAGGAACATTAAGTAAAAGAATTAAAGCAAATTATATTTACCCCAGGGGTAGCACCATCAGTGAGAAAAATGTCATCAGAACTGGTGGGGAAACCGTCACGAGCTGCAATTCCTGCAGCAATTGCATCTCGCAATCC
This sequence comes from Carex kokanica, assembly GCA_025461125.1. Taxonomy (NCBI): domain Eukaryota; kingdom Viridiplantae; phylum Streptophyta; class Magnoliopsida; order Poales; family Cyperaceae; genus Carex; species Carex kokanica. The sequence continues at coordinate 774,739 of JAJGRX010000404.1, read as the reverse complement.
CTTAACACCCTGAAATTGAATTTGAAAATAAGAAATGTCAAAAATAAATCCACAGAAAATAATTAGTATTGGATAGGATTTTATTTGAATTGTTTTGATTTTACCTGGCTGTGACTGTAGGCACCTGTAGCCTTGCCAGGGAATGAGCTCAGGATTTGGCGTGCTCGTGCAATAGAATCCGGGCTGCCAGAAATGAAAAATGAAAGAACCAATGAGAAAATAATATCACCACTGTAAAAGTTCATATATGGAGGCGCTTATCAATTATTTTGAAAAAGAGGACCAATGAGAATATGTGATCTATACAATATCTATATCATGGAAATTAAAAACTATACTAGTGTAATTTACCGTTTATCAATTATTTTGAAATTTAAAATAGTCTCCATTAAGCGGTCTTTCATGGTACATCAAATACACAAATTGCATGATATCAATACCCAAACAATCTATAACTCAATAATATGTCTAGACATTTTTTATTTTAAAATTTTCTTGACTTTAAAAGAGATTATCCAACAATCTCCAAACTCTCATCTCCATATCCATCTAAATAATTGTTAGCAAATGGTGATCTAACAATCCTAAAAACAGAACATGTGGAAACCAATGTGCCCCATCCGCATCCCGTGTGCAACGCCCCTGACAACATAGGTTTTCATACTTTTGAATTTGATGTTTATTCTAATAGTCTATTACAATAGGTGTTTATACTGTTACAACATGTATTTATCTTAATAAAAGTGGACAATGAAAAAATTATATTGTTTAGAAAAGCTTAGGTTGATGCTTCTACTTTTGACTAGATTTTTATACTATTTAAATAAGCCTTCATATTAATTATCATAAACATCTCATCGACAAAAATCTTCTTAAAAATAAGAAATAAATAGTGAAATTCCAGGACAGTATTAAATATACATGGGGATGAATCCGGCCGACATTTTTAAAAATACCCTAAGTTAAATATAAATTATTAAAAATACCTACGGTCCCAAATCTTTATTAAAAATACCCATACCGGCCAATTATTGGCCGGTACCGATTAAATAGCCCAACCGGCCAATTATTGGCCGGTTCCGTAAATTTTTTTTTTTTTTTTTTTTTGCCCAACTGGCCAATTATTGGCCGGTTCCGTAATTTTTTTTTTTTTTTTTTAGAGAAAAATTGCTAAAATGCTGAAATGAAATCTAACACAAAAAAATTGAATTGTTTTTTTAAATATTTGTTATAAAATACGCTACGAATAGGGCCGATTTTGTGCTAAAATACGGTAAATTACAATAATTATGCTAAAATAGGTAAATGTACTAAAATGCTGAAATTACAATAATTATGTAGAATTATGCTAAAGTACGGTAAATTACGCTAAATTACGTATGAATAGGGCCGATTTTGTGCCATCTTTCATAAAACATAAAAATAGTAAAAAAATTCCAAAAAATAATTGAGCGTGTTTGAAGTATATTTAGCGTAAAACACGCTGAATTACTTGATTTATGCTGGAATTACAGTAAATTACAATAATTATGTAGAATTATGCTAGAATACGGTAAAGTACGCTAAATTACGTACGAATAGTGATGATATCTTCACTGAGAAGGGGAAAAACGACGACGAAACTTCAAACGGTCATAAAACGGCGCTCGAGTGTCCGATTTCAGCAAATGACCACTTTTCGGAAAGCTTGCGAAAATGCGCATGCGTCCGGACTAGTTTTGCTAGTTTTCCAAATTCAGAATCGCCAAAAAACAAAGAGAAGGGCCTCAAAACTTCAGTTGAAGTTTCCAAATAAGATTTTCATTTTTATTCTCCAATCTACGTAGCTCAGTAAATTAGTTACATAATGAACTTGTAGAATACCAATTTTTATTATTTTTTAGAATTTTTTTACTATTTTTTATGTTTTATGAAAGATGACACAAAATCGGCCCTATTCATACGTAATTTAGCGTAATTTACAGTACTTTAGCATAATTCTACATAATTATTGTAATTTCAGCATTTTAGTACATTTACCTATTTTAGCATAATTATTGTAATTTACCGTATTTTAGCACAAAATTGGCCCTATTCGTAGCGTATTTTATAACAAATATTTTAAAAAATAATTCAATTTTTTGTGTTAGATTTCATTTCAGCATTTTAGGCAATTTTTCTCTTAAAAAAAAAAAAAAAAATTACGGAACCGGCCAATAATTGGCCGGTTGGGCTATTTAATCGGTACCGGCCAATAATTGGCCGGTATGGGTATTTTAATAAAGATTTGGGACCGTGGGTATTTTTAATAATTTATATTTAACTTAGGGTATTTTTAAAAATGTCGGGAATCCGGACGATGAAAGGAGGAAATAAATATTTTCTTAATTCATACTATATTATTATTAAAAAAATTACCTAAAAGAAGCGTTAGTCTCCGTTTTTTCTAAAAGAGAAGGGTGGTCACACAAGGCAAGTACCTGGAAGTTACACAAGCATGCAATTATAATTAATCAAATGAAGAAAAATGATTTTTTTTTCCCGTGCCCCAGGGAACTTTTGTGGAATGTTTTACCATTTTTAAAAAAAATAATTCAGTTGTATATTGTATTTATTTTGAGAAGTAACTAAGATGAACACTCACCTCACGGAAAAATGTAATAGGCTGTTGACCAAGTGCTTGAGGATTCCCAATACTACAATAAATTATCTGAAACAAACGATTTGAATGTTTACCAACAGAGAGAAAAAACTGAAAATGCAAATAAACAATCAGACTACGAGAAAAAAATTCAAAATAAAAAAGTATATTGTAAATCAGTAAACCTCATCGAAAGGAAGTGAGCCTGGGTTCGTTTGCAGCTCTTGTTCCAAGTTCTGGATAAGATATTTCAAATTACGACATTTCAAATAAAAATAATTAATTAGTGTAGGCGTAATTTATAGTGTATCCATTTAAACTTCTAATTTTCCAATATCCCCATCAAATTATCATAATATCTTATATCCCATCAAAACCTAATATCCCTTTTTTTTCTATTTAACATATGATTAATCTGTTACATAATATTGAATTTTACATTTCTATCATTTCTTCAAAATGGATAAAAATTGAAAACTTCCCCATTATTCTTTTGTGCTGTAATAAAATAAAATGGACCTCTCCATTTGAAGAAATGATAAAAAGATAAACCATAAACTCAATGTTTCATAACAGATTAATAAAATCATGGATTACATGGTTGTGCTTCGACATGCTACAATACGATAACAATAAGTTACCTGAGTGTATGTATCAATCTCACCACGCACAGTATACTCGCATTTTAAAAACCTGGATATCAACAAACCAACAAAAAATCTCAAAAAATATAATTTTGCTCATGCGTCCAGTCTTTAGGGTAAATTTTATGAGGGAGGAGGGTATATGAGTAAAAAGAAAAGGAAAAATGGAGCTCAAACCTTGGGGTTAATGGAATGAATAGCAACGGCAGCAGTCATCTCGGATCCCATGGAGAAAGAGAAAGAGAAAGAGAAAGAGAAATGAAGATTGAGTTGTGACTGAATTCTAATTTCCTCTGTTTTTCTTTTTCTTTGGAGAGACCCGGTTTAAATTCCAGCAGAGTTCGTGTTGACTGTGGATTTGGCAACATTGGTACTGTGGGTACCTAATGCGGCTAATTGTGATTACAGTTTACAAATGAAAAAGGCCAATTAGCGGGACTCAGATCATCTGTGGCATGCTCTGTGCAGCAATGAATCTGAGCTATTTTGTTGCTGACATATGTCTCATCCGAGAGATGGATCTGAACTGTTAAAGTCCTATTTGACAAATCAGAACTTGTTGGAGTTATTAACCGAATCTAACAAAAAGCATTAATATACAAGAGCGCGGTAGAGGATCAAACTAGGCTGAATGAAGGGTTGACCAATGGCAGCAGGTGTTCACTGTTCTTCCTTTTTCATTTTTTTAAGAGAACTCACAGACACGGTATGGACACCGACACACGGTCTGACACGACACATCTAACATACTGTGTTTTTCCATGTCCTTACCCGTGAGTGTCGGAATGTGTGTCGGACACATCGCACCTTTGCCATTCTTTTTTTTTATTGAACCTTTGCCATTCAATATTGTCAGCTCTTGCTTTGCTAGAGTTTTTTCTGATATTAGTCAGAGTGGGGGACCCGCATGAGTTATGGTGTTTACTACACGCAAAGCAAATGGATTCCTACAGAAACTTAAAAAGGAAATAATATGTGAATTGTGAACTGGTTTTGGCATCCGTGGTACGAAGAATTACAGCGGCACATCCACGGATTTACCAAGGAAGATCGGTGGTTTTCTTTTTCAACATGCTTTTTGTATGAATATCAATTTTACTAGGTTAATACTTATATTCCATTTATGTTTGAGCTATTCACAAAATTTATACCACTTTTGTTTGCTTTCGAACTTATCAATATTATGATTCAATAATTGCATTATAAAAACGAAAATAGTCAAAATATATATGCATTTATATTTGGATCACAAATTTTCAATCTCAATAAACTAGTTTCAAATTATGATTTTACTATGAATTATCAAAACTCCAGCTATAATATTAACTTAGACTAGAATCATTAACAATAAATTAATTTTACACTTTTAATAATACTTTTGCTGAAAATTTTAAAAACATATTTTTTTATTTATAAATATGTTATTGTATAAAATGGTTGTCTATCAAATTGTATGCAATTTAAGTATGTTGATATTTCATCAAAAGTTTCAAGTATAGATCATTGCAGATTTTACGATGTTTAATTAATAAAAGTTGTACCAGATTTATTATTTTTGACGTGCATAATATAAATATAGTACATATTACATTTTACATGTGCTAAATTTCGAAATCAAGAATTATTTTTTAACTATTATCAAAATAATTAAGTTAATTTATTTATTAATGAAGCTTGTCCTATAACATTAGCTCTAGGGCTGCTAACGAGTCAAGCTCGGCTCAAAACTCAGTTCGGCTCGTCATATAACTAATTCGACTCAATTCGGGCTCGGCTCAGTTTTGAAGAACAAAGCTCGACTCAATTTAACGAGTTTGAGCCTTCGGCTCGGCTCAAACTCGGCTCATGACTCGCGAACCCAACTCATGTCATAACTCGTGAGCTCAACTCATGCCAAGCATTAGAAAAACAAACATTTACTTAATTACAAGTCATAACCTTACCTAAACTATTCAAATCAAGTTTTAAAGTAATGTGATTGAACCGAATTCAAATCAAGCTTTTTATAATAATGCGATTGAACTGAATTCAAATCAAACTTTAAAATAATGTGATTGAACAGATAAAAACGATTTCAAATTCTCTACATTAAAATTCTCTAACACTTCACTCTTAAATAGTAATTAAACAACTATTAGACAATACTTTGTTGTCAAATGTCGCTAAATTTTTTTTAAAGCTAGATCCAAATAAATTTTTTCTTGGCCTCTTACAAAAGGAATACGTATACAATGTTAACGATAAATTTTATATTTTGTAAAAGTTTGAACCAAATAATTGATTTTTTTTTTGCCTTTTACAAAAGTTTTTGTTAAGTGTGAATCATATGCACGTTTGTACAGTATTTTTGAATACATGTATTCAAATTTTTAAATATATTTTTACGAATCTACAAAAATAATAATACCACTGTTGTTTTTAATACATCACGCATAATGCCAAGCGTAAAATGCGCCGCAAGAAAATTATATTTTTTTTCCAACCCTCAGCCTATTACATCATCAAGCACAAAAAGAAGAGACTCATTGGCTCATGAGCCGGCTCGGTTTGAGTGATAAAATATGAGCTGAGTCGAGTTCGGACTTTATTTAGTTTAGGGTCCGACTCAATACAATTTATTGAGCTGCTCGACTCATTGGCTCATGAGCCAGCTCGGCTCATTAGCAGCCCTATTTAGCTCATCAAGGCCCCGTCAATATTAGATATCTGTAATTGTGTACAGAAGAGCCGTGTGACTTGTGATTACATTTGGTTGGGTAAAAGTAAAACATTAGATTGTGAAAAAAAAAAATAACTCGAATTTTAGTGACGATATACAAAAATACTAATACCAGAGAATATCGAAACACTCAAATGTGAAATGCATTCACTGACAAATTTCATAATAAAAAATAACTAACAGTTTAAATCAATCTTTAAAAATCTTATCCATAGCACACAATATTTATATTTTATCTCCATTCTTATATTAAGCACGTAAATGTCTTAATCTGCCAACGACTTTGATTATAGATGAAATTTCATATTGAATATCAATTCCAATAGTCTATCTTATTTTTATTTTATCCATATTTTTATTTTTTTATATGTAGAAGTCTAAATTTATTTAGATACATACTCGCTACACATACTCGCCACATTTAGATGTCCTGATTTCTCTCTTCTTTTCAAAAACTTTCCTAAACCTTCTTATTTGATTGTCAAATACTTGGTTTTCTGATTGATATTTCTTTTCATTTTTAAAATACCATGTAAGAGATAATTATATATATATAGATGAGCTATTGTGCTTTGCAAAGTAAAGTCATCGTTTTACTTCAGCTTACTTTTTGGATTTTCAAAGTCCAAAACGTCGATCCGACCGTTCAAGTTGATCTACATATTGAAATGTGCTTGCAGACCAAATTTTACATTTTTTGGAATTTTTTTACTATTTATAAAGCCACTTTGAAAATTGCTGATCACATGGTCCAGAAAAAACAGTGCAACAAAATTCTGGACCATGTGATTAGCAATTTTCAAAGTGGCTTAATAAATAGTAAAAAAATTCCAAAAAATGTAAAATTTGGTTTGCAAGCACATTTCAATATGTAGATTAACTTGAACGGTCGGATCGACGTTTTGGACTTTGAAAATCCAAAAAGTAAGCCAAAGTAAAACGATGACTTTACTTTGCAAAGCACAATAGCTCATCTATATATATATATATATATATATATATATATATATCCAGAATAATTTCATCAATGACATTTAAGACAGAAAACCGGCAAAATAACCGTCCAAATCTAAAATTAACAACGCTACTAAGTTGGTTTTTTAGTTTATTAAAGTTCTTTTGAGGACTGTTCTAAAAAAAGTATCCATTGAAGCAAAAATTGAATTTTAAAATGAAATAACTTTTGTGAAAATATTATGTATATTGACAAAATTTGAATAACAAATAAATATTTATTTTGAAACACTTAAAATTTTAGACAATGAAAACATCATGATTAGGTACACATGAATCTCTTATAACATTTCAAGATTTTTTATTTTTTTTTCAAAAACTTTCCTAAACTTCTTTATTTGATTGTCAGATACTAGATTTTCTGATTAGTATTTCTATCTATTTTTAAAAGGTCATTCGAGGATAAAGATTCACATTAAGTAATCATTACAATTCTTGATTTTGTTGTATGTCAATGTGTTGTGTGATAATATTTACTAATATTTATCTCTTAATTAATGTGCAGTCCAATTGATAAAACTTTCTATAAATATATGGAGGTCAATCAATGAAATTTTCTTATTTAAAAATATTGATGAAATTTTCAGTGCATTATGCTATAATATACATATAAAAAATTCAAATTAATCGTTATATTAGTTGATATCAAAATTCTTTATTTCATTTAAAATATATTTTTTAACAGAGATGTATATAGTATATTTAATATTATAAAATAATCTTTAAGCAGAAATAATTATAACTCAAAATTTTCGGACCGAAATAATTATTTTTATATGATTAAATTACCTATCATAATAATATACTTACAACCCACCATATGTCACTTGTTGATTTTCTCCAACATATTAGTATACTTATATAAACTATATTTACTAAGAGAAAAATAATAGATAAAAGACTAGTTCAAAATTGTATGAAAATTTAGTAAAATTAGTAACTAAAAATAGAATATAAATAATTTTAATGCAACATCAAATTCTTAATTTATATAAGAGGTCAAAAGTAATTTAAAATTCTTTCCAAGCACTTTTGCATTCATTCATGATCTTTTCATTTGGCTGTACACATGTTCATCTTTTTTATGTGAATATAATTATAAACCTCATAAATAGTGGAAGAGGTAAAACAAATATGTTGTGAATTGTGAGGATCCCATACCAAAAAACAAAAACAAAAAATTCGTGTGAAACATTTTTGTTTTAAGCTTCTAATTAATGATTCCACTCGCATAAAAAAAAGAAGGCTTGTCTGCTTGTTATTTTGGGCCCGTTATTCATCGTTTTGAAGCCCGCAAAAAAACACAATTATAACTTTGCGAGTACAATGTGCACCTTTGTTGAATATTTTTGCAATTAACATGCCATTAACAAACAAAATAATTCCTACATTATTTTGTAGCGAGGTGTAGTACTCATTCAATGTTCTCAATCAGCGTTTCACCTCGGAGTGAAACGCATTTTCAGCCAGCGTTTCTGATAGTATCCGAAATTTAATCTGAACCATACAATAAACTCATGGGGATGAACTCAAATTCTCAGCCAATTAACTCATGGTTCAGATTAAATATCGGATACTATCAGAAACGCTGGCTGAAAATGCGAGGGGAAACGCGGGCCGAGAACATTGAATCAGTATTACAAAGTACCTTCCTAGAAAATAATGTAGGAACTATTTTGTTTGTTAATTGCAAAAATATTAAAAAAGGGGTGCACATTGTACTTGCAAAGTTATAATTGTGTTTTTTGCGGGCTTCAAACGATGAATAACTGGCCCAAAATAACAGACAGACAAGCCTAATTTGATGCGAGTGGAGTAAGGGTGAAAATGATATAGATAATATCTGATCCGTATTCGATCCGTATTTGAAAAGAATAATTATTTCAATACCCACGCTACAGTACCCACACTGTACGCGTTACAGTACCCGCACTGTTATTTTAGGAAAATTCATATATCATATGTAGTTCATTGTATAGGTATAAATACTTATCCTGTTTGAGCTATATACTTCACAGTGTTACTATTAAAGTTTGTAAAATAAAATTACAGTTTTGGAACAGTTGCGGTCCCCACATGCCGTTTGAGTGGTCCCCTAATGCGGGTACAACACGAGAATTTTTCAAGAAAAGGTGCGGGTACAGTTATTTTAGAAAAATTCATATATCATATGTAGTTCATTGTATATGTATAAATACTTGCCCTGTTTGAGCTATATACTTCACATTGTTACTATTAAAATTTGTAAAACAAAATTACAGTTTTGAAACAGTTGCGGTCCCTACATGCCGTTTGAGTGGTCCCCTAATGCGGGTACGACACGAGAATTTTTCAAGAAAAGGTGCGGGTACAGTTATTTTAGGAAAATTCATATATCATATGTAGTTCATTGTATATGTATAAATACTTGCCCTGTTTGAGCTATATACTTCACAGTGTTACTATTAAAATTTGTAAAACAAAATTACAGTTTTGGAATAGTTGCGGTCCCCACAAGCAGTTATGGCAATTTAGGTGTGGGTACAGTGCGGGTACTGTAGTGCAGGTACTCATATCAGCTTCCATTTGAAAAATTAGATGTGGATGTCTGATATCCGAATATCTGTGTGGATATGGATACTGATATGGTCTTATGTTTCAATTATCTGTATCCGAATAGTAGATATAGAGTGAGGCTATGGTACTATGCATAGCACGGATTAGTCCGTACTACGGAGTCATATTTTAATTTTGAAAATTCTAATGGTCGATCCGAACCATTCAACGTGATCCCCATATGAAGATGTACTTGCAAACTAAATTTTATATTTTTTCAAATTTTTTTACTATTTTTTTAGATAGGTAGAAAATTACTTGATCTGAAAATTTTGTACCATCCAAAAACAATAATTTTCTACCTATCTAAAAAAATAGTAAAAAAATTCTAAAAAATATAAAATTTAGTTCACAAGTATATTATCATATGAAAATCATGTTGGACGGTTCGGATCAACCGTTACAATTTTGAAAACGAAAATATGGCTCCGTAGTACGGACCAATCCGTGCTATGCATAGTACCATAGCCTCACTCGTAGATATATATATCATATATTTTAATATATATTATGAAAAAATATTGCCATTTACTATTAAAATTAGATAAATATTATGAATTTTAGTATTTTTTAATATTATTTTAATGATTATCCAATCTAATCCGTATCGGTATCTATCCGACTGATATCCGATTCGTATTCGTATCCGGAAAATTAAAAAAAAAATATGAATATGATTTTACCACTATCCGCTCTGTATTGAGTCATTAAACAAAAATGTTTCAAACGAACCCTTTTTTTTTGGGTCACGGGGATCCTCACAATGAACAACATATTTGTTGTACCTTCTCCACTATTTACGAAGTTTATAATTATATTCACATAAAAAATGATGAACATATGTACAGCCAAATGAAAAAATCATGAATGAATACAAAAGTGCTTGGAAAAAATTTTAAATTGCTTTTGATCTCTTATGTAAATTTAGAATTTTATGTTGCATTAAAATTATTCATATTCCACTTTTAGTTATTAATTTACTAAATTGTCATACAATTTTAAACTAGTTATTTATCGATTATTTTTCACTTAGTAAACATAGTTTATATAAATATACTGATATATTGGAGAAAATCAACGAGTGACATATGGTGGGTTGTAAGTATATAAGTATTATAATATGGAAATGGCTAGCATGCTACGCGTAGCATAAATGGCCTCCGTGCTACGGCACAATATTGAGTTTTCAAAATCCTAACGGTCGATCCGAATCGTTCAACATGATCTCCATATGAATATGTACTTGCAAACCAAATTTTACATTTTTTAGAATTTTTTTACTATTTTTTTAGATAGGTAGAAAATCACTTGATATGAATGGTACATAATTTTCAGATCAAGTTATTTTCTACCTATCTAAAAAAATAGTAAAAAAATTCTAAAAAATGTAAAATTTGGCTTGCAAGTACATATTCATAAGTAGATCATGTTGAACGGTTCGGATCGACTGTTAGGATTTTGAAAACTCAAATATTGAGCCGTAGCACGGAAGCCCTCTATGCTACACGTAGCATGCTAGCCATTTCCATTATAATATGTAATTTAACCATATAATAAGAATTATAACTCTGCATAAATATTTGAAAGTAAATTATCTGTTTTGTTTGTAATTAAACTAAAATAATATAGACATTACGTATGTACATGATAAAATGTCGGAAAAATCTTACCAGGCATCATTTGTTCAGAGTACTTATTATATATCTGAGCCAAAAAGTTTGGATTCACTATTTTAGCTATTCTAACCCAACCAAACACCAAATAGGTTATTCCGAATAGTCTAACTTCAAAAATAGCCTATTCTCAATCCAACCAAACATACCCTAGAACAAGCTTCTCGCTAAACGAATTCAAGAGGAATTGCAAGAAAGCTTGAAAAGTTATGTGATCGGGTTTCCAACCTCGCATTAGGTAATTTCGAACATATAGTAAATGGTGTATAACATTTGATCATATGAGTTATTATTAAAATAATTCTTTGAGGAATTATGATAATTTATTTACTATCGTGCGAGTTATTATCAGAATAATGTTTTGAGAAATTTTGATAATCTATTTACTATCATGCTTATAAAAATTGCACTTGCATATCAGTTTTCTTTTCATCAAATTCAAACTTTGTAAAATGGTGTTTAGTGTTTACTATTATTGGGCTTAATGCATTGAAACCAACTCAGGTGTTTTTTCGAAAGAAAAGCAAGAACCTGCTTTTCCGGATCTAACAATTCAAAATTTTTCATTCGCGTATCTTGATAAAAGAAACTTTTTCAGGCACAAATCTCGACGAATTTGAATAGTTAGATCTGAAAAAACAGGTTCGCTTTTCTCTCGGAAAAGCAGCAGAGTCGGACTCTAATGCATTGGAGAAGCTGAAGAGAACTTACTTGGAGAGTTGGGGTCCATATCAATTTTTTATTATTATTTTCAAATATCGTAAAGTGCACAGCGCCTTTTGTTAATTTATTTTCTTAACCAGAAATGCTACGATGCTATCTCTAGAAATAGAGCGGAGTAGGTAAAATGAATATTGGATTTATTTTTGGGTTTAGTAAACTCTATAACTCTTTGATCTGTTTTAAGATTCGTGTACACAAAAATTGAAACATATATGCATGGATATTAAAACGGAGCGCACAGATCTTAAAGCAGATTAGATGGTTTTGAAGTCCATCGAACTCAAAGTAAGTCCTGTGCCCGTCGTACCTACTTCGCTCTATTATTTGTATGGTTATACGTAATACGTAATATCTTTAAAATTTTGTAGGATTAACCTGAACGGATCGTTATAACTAATAAATGCCGAAAAGAGTTAGTGGCACTTCATAGTAATGGTATCGTTGATAATAAAAAGATTAACATAAAACACATGCTGTATTATGAGCATACTGCATTAATAAATTGGCAATGATTAGCAAGGAATGTATACAAATACAGAGTTAGAAAGCTGAAAGCATGACATGCTAACATCCACCGGAAGGCTATAACTTTATATTAATTAGTATCTCCGTGGTGGGTGATGTTATACTTTAGCAGCTAACGAGATGTAGTTAATAGAAAAAAAATGGATTACACTCCAAACAGTAGGTGAGATTTTTGTTTCGAAATGCGTACAATTGGCCACTGCACAGTGTTAAGCGATATATATTAATATATATATGTGATGGGATCTACGAATAATGTATGTGATAATGTATTTTATAAAAAAAATTAAAACTACCAGAATAAATATAATTCTGAAGAAAATTTTAGTCAAAAATAAGAAAATACAATAGCATAATGATATGATCTTAGATTTATTAAATAATATATTCTATCTCATTAATTTTAGATGTCTAACAAAATAAATTTTTGAGTCTGTTATTGAATATATATGGCACATGCTCTTAATCTTCATTGTTTTTAATCAATACAGTCAAATATATTTTATAGATGTTTAGAAATTTAGTATATAAATTCAAAACGAGTGTGCATTATACAATAATCGAGTTAAGTTATAAAAAATAAGAGTGTTTATTAGAGGTTTTGAATAATGAGTCCAAAAAATTAAATAATTATTAACATTTGTCAAAAAATTAAAAGATTAAAATACAAAACATCTGTTAATATTAAAGTAAATAAATATTTATTTAACCATAATCAAATAATCAAATGTAGATTTAAAAAAAAAAAGTATTTTAAAGTGCATACTAAATTGAGTCGAAAGTTTTTAGTAATAATAGTTTTCATGATAAAAATAAAAAAATTTCCACTACCAATCTTAGACTTTCCTGGAAATAGAACGAAGTTTCTAGCAATGAGGCCCAAGTACCATATAAAACCTCTCTAATAATGACATAGAACCCCAGATCAAACGGCTGAGATCAAATCTCCCATAAACCACAAAGAGTAGCGCTGCCCTGTTCGCACCTTCCGGCCATTACCCGTGCTGCTCTTCCCCTTGCTCTCAGAGGCCAAAATTCGTACAATTCGTTACAACTTTTGGAATTTTTTTAACCATGACGGCTGATGCTTCCACTGCTCTTTCAGGTCTTGCAAGATCTCTTCTCTATCTGACATGCAAAATCTGAGAATTTTTTTTGTTTTTATTTTTATTTTCTGATTTTTTTCACTTTAATGGCAGTTCGAACGAAGGTACAGAAGTTTCTAGAAGCGGCTTGTACTGGCAACCTTGATCTTCTCAAGAGTGAGTCATCTCCTATTTTTTATTTTTTATTTTTAAATGGAGAAGGCCTGGCTACTAAATTCTCTGAAATATGTTCAAAATTTTCTTTGGTTGTTGTTTTAGCGCTCACTTGTTTTGTTGTGGTGCTTCAAACAATTATTTCACATTTGCAGGGTGTTCTGACACACCCACAATCACCTCTGATGTACATGAATTGCCCAGAAGCCCATACATACTTACATTGTCAGATGAAATTATTTCTAATATTTTTTATGGTTTGGATGCATATCTCCGTAGAGATTGCAAATCAGTTGGATGAAGGAAAGGGGATGGCAAAGACAGTTGAGGCAGTTAAAGATGCAAATAACAGAACCGCATTGCATTTTGCTGCCAGAGAGGGTAGAACTGACATTTGCGAGTTTCTTCTTGGGGAGCTTAAGCTCGAACCTGATGCTAGGGATGATGACGGTATCTTTTTCTTTCTTAATTAAAGAATACTTAGAAATTTGTCCTTGTTAGAACTGTAGAATGAAGTCTCGATGTTTGCAATTTAAGCCTCGATTTAACCATACTTAACACTATTAGTCTATGATGTTTCAATTTGCTATATTTATAAAAGTTCACCTGAATTTGGCTGTTAATATTGGTAATTAGTATATGAGTATATGTACAGATAATAGTCCTTGATGGTGGTACTACTCGTTTCAGGTGAGACACCTCTAATTCATGCGGCAAGACAAGGGCATTTTGGTACTGTAAAATATCTTCTAGAGCAAGGGGCAAATCTGTCGGCTTCAAGTAATTTGGGTGCTACTGCTCTTCACCATGCTGCCGGCATAGGTCATTTAATTTTGTGTTCTTTTTATTTTTATTTAATACATTTACAAATTTTCCCATATTTTACAACTTTCCCCATTTTACAACTTTCCCCATATTTTAATCACATCAGACCATGCTACCTGATGCACCTCAGAAGCTCTAGTACATCTATCTGATGCGCATCGGATTATGGTGATATGAGGATATGTATCAGATATGCCATGTATTAGATACACCTGGTGGCGTATCTAAATATTTAATGAGGGATGACATGACAATGGTCATTTTACAATCTGGACAATGAATTAAAAAAAATAAAATTAAATAAAATTACAAATTGAAAAATAAATTTATAGATATCTAAATGAACATATAGATAGCCTGACTATTAAATTTCTGGTGGTGTATTTAAGTATTGTTTGATGATGCATCAAGGACCGTTAATTTCAGACTGCTGAATTTAGTCACTTGATGTACGGTGAAACATACGTCCTTATGTTATACTCAGAATGCGCGCAATATAGCATCAGAAGGATCTTGTTCTGTCCAAATAGAGATATCTATGACTTAATCCCTCTATTATGCACTGTTCTCTGACACATGATAAATTGAATTTGTCAATGTAGGAAACATAGAGATAATGGAGCTTCTAATATCAAAGGGGGTAGATTTAGAATCGCAAAGTGATGCTGGTACACCTCTGATATGGGCTGCTGGTCACGATCAACCCGAATCGGTCAAACTTTTGTTGAAACATAATGCTAATGTAAGCTTGCTTTAAGATGGCAACCCCCATTTGACCACAGTTTGCAAAAAGATCCAAAATATCTCATATTATTATTTTTATTTATTTGCAAAAAGTATTGAGCTGTTAATGAAAAAGGAATTAATGTCAGAACTAGTGTACTGTCTTTTCTAGTCTTGACCCAATCAATCACTTTCATTTGTCTTAAACTTGAGTTTTAACTAGATGTATGAGAAATGTTGGATGATATTCGTTGATATGTGAAAACGTTGACCTTTATTTTGCAAACAAAACATAGTTTTTTATTGAAGATTGAGATACTTAATACAATTTATTTTCATTTCAATTTATTTGTAGGTTAATTCGGAAACCGACGATGGTATCACACCATTGTTGTCAGCTGTCGCTGCTGGATCACTTCAATGCTTGCAACTCTTACTTGAGGTTAGAAAAACTAAATTAGATCTCCATGACCACCGTCAAAAAAACATAACTCCTACCAAGAGCACGTTGTATTTACAATTTTATCAAGTAAATTCATGCATTAAGTTTCTCTACTTGCAGTTATGCACTTTATGTGACTTGTTGTAATTTTACATAATCTAACGTCTTTGATAATTTCAAGAGGGGTGGAGGTGCTTAAATATTTTATATTGCATTTACTGTTCAAGTGTGGTTATTGATTAAATTAAAATTTAGTTAGAAACTACTTGCCTTGTTCTTAGTTGTTAGCTTCAAGTCTTTAACTATTGTTTGTTATTCATAGGCAGGGGCAAATCCAAATATAGATGCCGGTGGAGCCACCCCCTTGCATGTGGCGGCTGATATCAGAAATTTAGAGGTCATTAGATGCTTATTGAATGCTGGTGCAGATCCCAATGCTTCTGACGAGGTATTCTTTCTGTACCTGCTTAGTATTACAAGCTTGTCTTTTTTTATTTTAATTAAGGACACATGTCTGTACTGTACATTCTGATGATTTATTCTTTTGTACAGGACGGTTTTAAGCCTATACAGGTTGCAGCGTTGAGAGAGAACCGTGAAGTGGTTGAAGCTCTCTTTCCAGTTACCTCTCCAGTTAGTAAAGTTCCAGACTGGTCCATTGATGGTTTGATGAAATTAACTCTTTCTGAGGCGAACAAGGTGTGGAAACTTATATCTCAATTTTTTTTATTATGCAAACAATATTATGTCTTATAGTAAATTTTACTTAATGTCTCTCTTCAGGGAAACATACAAGAAGCTGAGGTGGCGAAAGATCTAAGTCCACAAAAGGCAAAAGTTGTTGAGGTGCTACTGCTTCACATGCTTTTTTATAGTAGAATCTGTAGAAAAGTCCGTTGCTCCATGGCTAAGGGATTTAAGATATATGAAAAATTGTGTGCGCAAAATACCTGTATAAACAGAATAAGAAAATAATTCTGTTTTTACAGGGTGCGTTAATGTTATTTGCTTGAATGGCAATTTGTGGTTACCCATGAAATTGCCTCAAATATAAATTGTATTATTATTATGAAAAGATCACTAATGAATATATATATATATCAATTTCATATTGTGTTTAGGTGGGATCTGAGGAGAAAAAAAGATCGATGGAAGCTAAACAAAGAGGAGATGAAGCCTTTAAAAGGAAGGATTATCAAACGGCAATTGATGCTTATACACAGGTCAGCTTCTTTGTCAGCTACTTCTTTGTAGTAGAACTGTATGATGTGTGAATATTTACGTTCTATTTTAAGTAGGATACGGTTATGTTATCTTGATAACTATGCTCTGAATAAATATTATTTTACAAAACCTGTAGCAGTCTGATGCATATCCAGCACAGCACCAATTATTTAAATTTCTGTCCAGAATGAGTAATTGGTTCATGCACGGATCATCTCACACTAGGGCGTGGTGCTCAAAGGCTTTTCTCAGTTTCTATGCTCAAATTAAATTGCAGACTGTAGACCCTATGATTTAGTAAAAACCAATCACAATAAAATAAAACCCAATGTTGATTCCCTATACATAAAAGCCAATATAAATACAATACTAGACATGACTGACTGACTGTAATACTAAAAGGTTCAGATTCGACAACAAAATATGCAATACCAGATTGAGTTGGATAATTACCATCTAAATTTGGTGTGAATTCACCTTTTTGTCTTCTCTGATCCTTCAACAGTTCAACACATGACCTCACCTTTTGTAAGAATTTACCAGGACCTACCTGTCTCACTTAACTGTCTCACCATAAGATTTTATGTAACACAGGCGATTGATCTGGACCCAAATGAGGCGGTGCTGCTGTCAAACAGAAGCCTTTGCTGGTTGCGTCTGGGGCAAGGGGAACATGCATTGGAGGATGCTAGAGCTTGCAGGGCGCTCAGGCACGACTGGCACAAGGCCTGTTACAGGGAAGGAGCTGCCCTACGCCTCTTACAGGTTTGTTTGTTTGTTTCTCTTGTTTAAATGCTTTGTGACTTGACATTCATTTTTGGTCCGTTAAATTATTATATTGGTCCAAATTCCGAATTCTATCCTATCTGTTCTATGCATTGACCTAACCTTGTCCTAATAATATGCAAAGAACAGAAGCATGAATAATGCAACATTTAATGAGAAGTAAAGTAGTCATTAATGCAATAAAAAAACTGTTTGACAAACAAACTACTGGGCACAGAAAGACAGTTAACTTGACTAAAGCTTTTATAAATTTTCAAGCATTAAAATACCGAATGCACCAGTTCCATAATTATCGAGTTACACCTGTTCAACTGAGATTTTGGGAACAATTTGATACTCTGAACTATTAATTCTTGAAAAAGTCTGATTCCGAGCCCTTAGACTATTATGCTTGGTTCAATCAGGCCTAACTGTTTATTTTATATTATTCATTGTTTGGGCTCAATTAACCCTGAAGTTTGGCATCTTTGAACTGGTCTCTTTTGTGAATCAGCCTATAACCTAGTTAGCACTCTGTTTGTGGTTTCTTGCTAGAATGGCGAAATTGCTAATTTGCTATACCTACAAATTCTGATGATTTTCACAAACAACAAATATTAAATAATAAGGGACCATTGAAGCAATAATATTTTAGTCTGTAGGTAGGGCTGATTGAATCAAAGCTCAAGGACTGCCTGACTGAACCTAGTGTAGTGAGGGGGACTAATTAATCTAAAAAAGTTCAAGGTCCTAATTGAAAGTGTACGAGTTTACAGGCCAAATCAGACTTTTCTTAGTTCTTTTTTGGCGAATGATAACCAACCCTTTTTTTTTTTTTACTTCATGTGCAATTCAAAACCGCAATATCTGTAAAATTTGCAATACGGACTTCTAATAATACTAAAACCTGCTGTAACACACCTTTTGGTTTGTCTCGAGTTAAAGTTTACCATTGTAGTTTAAAGGTTAACATTTTGTTGGATTATTTGTTGCAATTGATAACCAAGATTTAAAGTTGATGCCAAGTAAAGAAAAGAAAAAGATCTTACCGCATGTCTGTATTAAACTCAACTTGTTTACTAATTCATAAAAAGTTTAGAACCTAATTACTGTATTGCTTGTCTAGATTTATGTTCTGACTACAAGAAAAATTGTTTAACTTAATGAAATTTCCATCACACAAGTCAAATATTGCATTATCACTGAAATATGATAAAATGATGGGGTTTCTTTGCAAATAGCGAACATTTTGTGGTGTAACTGGCAAAAAAAAAAGCTATTTATTTTGAGTTCATAAGTTTGAAAAGTGTTGATATTTTCCAGAGGTTTGATGAGGCAGCAAATGCCTTTTATGAAGGAGTACAACTTCAACCTGAAAACCAGGAGCTTGTAGATGCCTTCAGGTAGTAAAATAATCCATTAATTTATGTTCGTTTCCTTTCTAATAACTCCTAGTGATTTATACTTTTAGTGATTTATAACTTTTTCGTTGACTATGATGGTTTTGAAATGCACAGAGGAAAATTATTTGGGCAGTAAATATGAATCTTCTACAATAGATAAGAAACAAATAGAGCATGATCTGAGCTTATTGAGAAATGAACTTTCATAAATTCTAGAATGGGTGGTGTTAGGGTTTCCTAATGCATCACTTATTTTTTTGAAGCATTTTTGTTTAGTAATTTGATTTCCCTTCAGCCCTAGATAGTAACTATGAGAGATGGGCAATTAAAGTCCTTGTTTTATTTTGTGTTAATATTTTAACCATTCAACATGATCTCCATATTAAAATGTGCCTAGAGACCAAAATTTGTATTTTTTTACTATTTTTTTAGATAGGTACAAATCGCTGTTTTTCAGAAAATTCTAGACAAAAAAAAAGAAAAGAAAATTTGTACCTATATGTAAAAATAGTAAAAAAATCCCAAAATAAAATAAAATTTGGTCTCCAAGCACAATTTAATATGAAGATCGTGTTGAGTGGTTCATATCATCTGTTTGGACCTTGGAATCATGAAATATTGGCGCGAATTAAAACAAACTTTAATTTGTGATGTACATTAGTCCATCTCGAACTATGAAATGAAAAAACTCTTTAAGAGAAGCAAAGTACTGGAAAGTTTCTCTATTGCCCTGTTTCCTCAATTTATTTCTTTTGGTTTTCTACTCAACAGGGAAGCTGTTGAGGCTGGACGGAAATTTCATGGCACGGATCAACAACAGAAGTCATAAGTGTGATTTTGGTAGTCTCTTAAATTTATTCATCTAGACTTCCATCTTTGCTTGTATCGAAATTGGACAATATATATATATTTTTTTGGATATGCATTGTTCAATTTGGTTTTTGAGTTGCTAAAGTTGAGATTTTGTATTGCATGTTACGTCACTATCAGTTTGGTTGGATTTAGAGTTTATGTTCTTTTATTTACCAGAGCATGATTTTTATGATTTACATCAACTGAGGGCGTATATAACTCAGGCAGGTTATGCAAATCTTGTCTTTTTATACAACGGTTTTAAATAAAGAGGAGTGATTAAATTAATAAGTTCATACAAATCATGTCATTTATCTCTCTTTGATACTTGCTTAAATGTAGAACTTTAACAGTATGTTGATAGCCATTAATTTTGCCAAGTTATTAAGAAAGGAGGTTAAATAAATAAACTAGTAAATCTATTATGACATATTGATATGCCAAAATGAAACAATTTTTTTTTGAAGTTTTCGTTGCCAACTAGAAGTCCAAGTACCTTTCTTCCTTGGCGCTGATGAAGAGGCAAATTGATGTTGTTAAAACAACGTACTAAATGAAATCAGACAAATTGATAATTCTATCTCAGGATGGACGGCTGAGATCTCAATGAAACAATCCAATCGTCCGACCGCATTTGGAGAGATCTCCCAGCGATACTATGTCCAGAATACTCAGATACGTGCATTTGCAATTTCATTCTATGTTCAATTCATCGAATCACCCATCTTATCCATAAAATACGATACTTATTGTTTTCAATTATTATTAATATTAGAGTAGAACTAGGGTGTTCCTAAGCTCACCAAGTCCTTCGTGAGCTCAACTCTAAAATCTATCGAATTGACTTCAAACGATATTTCCAAACCGTTAGATGTTCAATCTATATTAAAATGTGCTTGGAGATCAAATTTTATATTTTTTGAAATTTTTTTACTATTTATTAAGATGGTTTGAAAACCGCTGTTTTTATTAAAATTCTGCACCATTGAAAACAGCGATTTTCAAACCATCTTAATAAATAGTAAAAAAAATTTCAAAAAATATAAAATTTTATCTCCAAACACATTTTAATATAGATTGAACATCTAACGGTTTGAAAATATCGTTTGAAGTCAATTCAATAGGTTTTAGAGTCGGGCTCACGAAGAGCTTGGTGAACTTAGGAACACCCTAGTTCTACTCTTAATATTATGCATTATGAATTTCCGATTACCATCACTTTTTTTCTTTATCTTTTTTTTTTTTTTAAACCTGCGAGACAACAGAACAGGCAAACATCAGCGAAAGCCTTTGGGCTGAAGGAAACGAGAAGTCAACGCGGAGTCTCAAGTCTTAACCATAACCAATGTATACTATTATTTCCTTGAGCTTACTTATCTCACCAGCATATGCAACCCGGTTAAGTAATCTCCGCACATCACCCCCATCTTCAACGGGAAAAATAAAAAAAGAAGAAAAGGAAATAGTCTCCTCCGTGCGTTATAATATGCACCGGGAGCACAACAGGACATAAAGGGGAAAATATTTTCATTTAATGCGACATCTATTTTTTTTTTTTGTTACGTTCGCTTGAAGTTGGTAAAAAAAAATCTTAGATAAAATATTTTTTTATTAACAATTATAAGTTATTTTAGAACGCAAAAAACAATATGTATTTGATAAGCAGTGATTTAAGTATATATAATGTTTTAAGATCATACAAATATGTTTAAATGTATCTTAATATGTAATAATATGATATGAGCTTCATAGATGTTTTAATATAAAACAGAGAAAAGCAAAGTGACAGTTTTTAATCAAAATAGCGCCAAGTTTGAAAGCAAAATTGCCAACAAAAATGTACACGACAAATTTAATTCAATTCAAAAGAATTTTGCTTGTAAAAACGAGAGAGGAAAAAAAGAATCATGACACTTCATTGCTCGAACTTTTTAATAGAAAATGAAAGAAGAACATATGCTTGATATATTCGGTGGCTTGAGAATAAATGATCCGGTGTTAAATATTTAGAACACTATTTATAAAAAAAAAAAATTTAGAATGCTACAAAAGATACACTAAATTTATTTACCGTAAGAAATTTTACGGCGCTTTAATGTTTACTTGAAACGTCTGGCCATGCTCCGGGTGCAGCCAATATAACTACCAATCAGGACCCCCGAATGTGATTACGACGACTATTACAGGCTTGTTGATTTAAAAAGCACCTTACACCGTGTCAACTTTCTCCAATTAATTACGAATTGAAACGCTCTTTCCTTTTCCAGCAGTTCATCCATTCCAATCCAGACACTTCTCCATCTCAAATTCCCCAACTCTCTTCAATAATTTCTCCGATTGATTGATTCTCTCACGATGCGCAACGCCACCCCTAACCCCACCACCACCGCTGCCTATGGCACGATTCGTGCCGCCCCTCCTCCAGCTCCGGCGGTGCACGTCGCTAATGCACCACCGCGCTCCTCCTCTCCTCCCTTTTACGGGGCGGCGGTGCCTCCTTCCTCACCAGCTGTCGCCGCCTGGGATACCCACTCGTACACGACCTATCCTGCCACCACTAGCTACATCAAGGTCCCCACCGCCGAGCCATCTCCTTCTTTAGCCGCCGTACGCCCCGCTGTCGCCACCGGCACTCCTGCACCGGAGCTCGAGCCCTCTCCTGCTGTTCGCATCTCCGATCTGGTCTCCAAATTCAAAGAGCAAGGTCACGCTCTGATATCTGCGCGCCGGCCATGGCAGGAGCTCTTCCACCCCCCTTCCTTCTCCCGGCCAGCTAATATAGGCGATGCAATTAACCGGATCCGACGCAACGCTACCTACTTCCGTGCAAATTACATCCTGACAATCCTTGGTGTTCTTCTGATAGGTCTCTTCTACCATCCCTTCTCTTTCTTCGCGTGTGCTGCTCTAGTTGCGGCCTGGTTCTTCCTGTATTTTTCTAGAACTGCTCCTTTGGTGATCCTTGGACGAACAATTGATGACGGATCTGTTCTGATGTGGCTTACTGTGGCCACTGTTGTGTCGTTGATGTTTACCAGCGTGGGGTGGAATGTAATTGGTTCAACGGCTGTGGGGGTCGCAGTTGTAGGGGTTCATGCGGCATTTCGATCCACAGATGATCTATTCTTGAGCGAACAGGAGGCGGCCGGAGGTGGTTTGATCAATCCAACAATGGCCCAGTTTGCTCAGGTTCTGTGATCAAGTCGCATGGCGAGGTGCTCTGGCAAGTGAGAAATTTATGAGAGTTGGGTACAATTCGGTTTCTGCTTGCTGGTACATAATTGTTGAACTCATATAGATATACTGGTAAGTTGGTGTTTTGATCCGTTTATAATTGAGATCATTCATTTAATATTGATTTTGATTTGTGGATTGGCAATGTTTGCTTCTTATGTGGTGGATGTTGTACATAATTACAATGATTTTGCTATATGTTATTATTATTGGTTTTTTCAAAGCATGTGCTCAAATATTTAATTCCAGTCTATTTAAGGTACTAATCATTGGAATATGCAGTTTGCTATAGGGATATTTATGTGGTAGAAAGCTTGATACATCTAAAATTTTGAGAAATTTCCACTACTAATGGCGTAAATCAAATGACATTTCCTATTTTTTTTTTCTTTTGCCATTTTAGTGTTTACTTGAAGGAGGCTGTAGCATTTTGTACCAAAAAAATTGAAATTTGGTGCTTTTGTCATGTACTAATCTTTGGAATTTGGAAATTTTAAATGCTGTATGATTTGACTTGTTTGGCAGGATCGGCGTGTAGGGAAATTTTCAAGCTTTTGTAAATGTCGTCTATAAATTGCAGTCTTGTTTCACTTATCTAAATTTTTAAAATTTCTTTGCGGAGGTGCCTAATTAAACAATTGGCATTTCCCTTTCTTAAAAGGTCATATAGGACCGCGTGCCAAAAATTCTAACTTGCAATAAAAACGAAAATGTAAAATTTGGCATCACTTCGCTCTTTATCTTTTTGTCTTGTTGTTTTATGACCTGATATAAATAATAAATTCATTATTTGCATCATTAAATTAGTTTAGTTGAAGCCACCAAAGCTATCAGAATAAAAATGTTATTTGATGCATTACTCGACAATATTTGCCGACAGGAACACCAATAGAGTGTAAAAATGTTCGTATATATTGGAGTTCAGATCCGGACCGTCCCATTAGAATGCGGGCGAATCCGGCCTGAGGTGAAATGTGCAAAGTTCTTTAATATTCGTGCTAAAGCAGATCGAACGGTCCGATCTAAATTCTAAATTTTTGTTACCTTAGGTCAGGTGATATGAATTCTTTGCTGCGTAGAGGGGCTTCTAAGGAAGTGAAAATCGGACTAATTTTAGGGAAATCCTAATCATCTCCCACTCTCTGATAATCGCCAGAATTTCAGTCCAGTCTTTGATTTTTCTTTGCTTTTTTTGCCTTTTACCATTTCATTAATTGTCCAACAAAAATAAAGTAATGCTGGATTTGAAATTGTCTTTTTTTTTTAAAAACCAGACAGCAGCTGTCAGGTGAGGATTTGAAATTGTCAAGTATTAGATTTTGGCGATGTATATAATATTTATAACAGGCATGAATCGCATGATAATCATCCTTTATGAACCTATATCTCTAAAGGAACCTATATCTCCTAAACACTTTTGTAAACTTCTCGTATATATTGGAATGCACATTTATCTATATATATCTGATAACAAAGCTAGCATGTGTTGTACTTCAAAAATCTATAGGATTGATTTCAAACGACAAATTTAAACTGTTGAAACCAATATATTTCACAGGTGATGTGTGTAGATGCAAAATTTTAAAATTTTCGAATTTATTTAGTATAAAATCAAGTGGTAAAAAAAATGATAAAAAATGAATACATTAAAATTACTTGTAAACTTCATTTTTGTTCTTACAACAGCTCATTCCAAGCATAGTAACATGGTTCGCGATATATTCGTGAATTATTCGCGTTTTATTTGTTTTTTTGATGTTTCCGAACCAAACACTGAATAAAACGCACAAAAACGTATGATACGTTTTTTTTTTGTTTTTTTTGCTTCCTTGTGGTACCGAATCATTCTTGAATTATATCCAAATTATTTCCGAATTATGAATTTTTGATCCCGCCAAACCCGAACTATTTATTTGTCACTATACTCCCAAGTAGCTTCTCTTTGCTAAGTGCACACAAGACGCTAGTACACATTAGGCACTATCCAAGTCCCTCTTGACCGGAATTGACCGATCACTTCAGACCCATGCTTCCTCGAGTCCGCATCATCTGCATTAACTTAAAAGAGCATCTTTTGAGTTAATGCATCTCAGTCGTCTGATTTTAAACGGAGCTAATCTGACTCCTGTTTATAACGCATAGGACTCTTTAATATTAGTGCGGATCTAGTCTGCACAAATTTTAAAGCTGATCGCTGGTCCAGATACATTAACTCAAAAAATTCTTTTTTGAGTTGATGCCTCAAAAGATTCCTTTTTGAGTTAATGCAGAGGATACGAATTCTGCTTCCCCAACTCATAAAGACCGATTAACCATCTAACTTCATAAGAGCTCTCGACATGCCAACTGGTAAAGTAGATGCAATTCCCACTAATTCCATCAAAATCACTAGCTGATAAGCAAAAACCAGTACTATCAGAATTCAAGAATATGATCAGATCACCGATGTTGCTCATCTTTACCCAACGGGGAGGCTTTTGCTCCTCGTCAAGACGGTATACCTCAAACCAGCATTTCTTCAGCGACATGTATTCATAATCAGTGCGAGAATGAAAGCGTCAAAGCACCTGCTCCCTCACCTAGCAAAGAGAAATCATATTTTCTGAAGTTGTCATAGGGAGGCCTCACTTCTAACTCGTTTCTGGTGGTCAAGTCAATAATTTTAGTGATATACTTTCTGATGTGGGATTGAGGGAAAAATAACCTCCCTTTGTGGTACACGTCTACATAAACTTCCTTTTAAAACCAATTCATTGTCCTGGTCATTTTTCCAAAACCCTCATAACTCGGTATCCATAAACAAACTTCATACATATTACCACATCATTTGAATTTCTGATAGGATCAACACCGGCAGGGGGGAGCAAATTGGAACCGTGGAATGGGAGAGGGACCTCAACCCTTGTGAATGGATTAAGGATAGCCACGGAGGTATCATGGTCTCCAAGTTTGTATGTGATCAAATACCCCTGTGCCTGTCCAAATAATGCCCTGTTGCGAGCTTCTGGCACATGAATTCTACGAGTCTTGCAGGTGTGAAGTGAATACAATTTAAATGTCGAGTTGCTGGAAGTTTCACGCTCGATGAGAAATGGGAATTGAGGAGGGTGTTCAGAGAGAGGAGCCGCTGCAAGCTACCCTTTGCACACAGCACGAAAGTTGATGAAGTCAAAGGTGTCATAGAGCTTTCTATAGATGAGGCGGAGCAAATCAGAGGGTAGATCAGGCCAACTTGATGATGGTAATACACGTTTAGCATCCCTAATCATTCTTCTTTCTTCTGCTATGTATGAGACAGATTGCATTTTAACAGAATTTACTGGTACTTGACAAGAAATAGAATTTGTTGTACATATGGCCTAAAAGCATATATAAGCATCACCTGGTTATCAAGGAATAAAATAGGAATAGTATTATGATTTGTGTTGAATAAAATAAAGTGAAGGGTTATTATGGGCCTTGGGAGCGACAAGATATTTTTTGAAAGGAAAAAGAAAATATTAATCAAAGCAGATCGGACTATACTTAGGGGCAACATAATTATACTAGATAATTATACTTCAAAGCGACTTTTGTTTTTAATTTTGAGTTTGGCTTTTGTACGTGGTTCTAATCAAAACTAGAGGAAGTATATGGAGAAGAATCCAAAAATAGAGGGGCATGTATCAAATTTCATGCGTAGGGAAGCCCAAAAAACAACATATCAAAGAATCACTAATAAGATCGGAAGATTTCTCTAATTGGCAAGATTATAGGAAACTGAATAAAAGCAAAAAAAAACTACTAAATAATAACTTACTCGATTCTATGATTTATTGACCTTTTCTCCTTTTCTTAACACGGACATGAGGTTTTAATTTCTCTGCTGCCCCATGAATAAAGTAGAAATTTATTTTAAAGTTTATTATATCCTTGACGATCCTGAAATACTGTCTCCATATATATAAATATTCACAGAATTATAAAGTTTACACTAATTTTGCCAATATGCTATCCATATATAGGCTACTCTCCTAAACAAAACATGATAAGCTACAGAAATAAGAAAATAACTAAAATAGTTTACTGGAGCATTCCAGCACCAAAAATCTAAAACTAAAATTTAAAATAGATCTGATGAGCCTTTTTAAAGCAAGTCCTTGGTTAAAACTTAAAACTGACTACTAAATGTTGTCCATACTATGTCAGTATTATAACTTATAATGGCTCTAAAGCAATTTTGCATATCATGTCTTGGTTATGTTCATTAAGGTGGTGTTTGGTTGGTTATTCTAAGTTAAGATGACCTAAGTTATTTACGTTTGGTTAAGAGCTAAAGTTAAATCATGGTTTAAACTATTCCTTGTTTGTTGGAATTTGTGGCTCAATTTATGACTTAAATTGATATTGTTAACAGTATTTCGGGTATATATTCTGATAATACAAATATTCTTCTAGTTAGAAGTGCTAGTAAACTACATAGGGCAAAAAAAATCTGAATCGTTACAGACAAAGTATGACTAAATTACCTCTATAGATATATCAAATAGATATTGTGAATGAAAAAGTTAAATGAATATATTGTTATATTGTGCGAAAAATATTAAATGAATATATAATGTACAATCTACGTATAGATAATAGTTGTGCCAGCAAGCCTTGTACAATACCAACAATACAAAATAAAATGTACCAACAAGACTAGTACGGTTTCAAACTTTGGGGTATATATCAATTTCACAAAATTTGCATATTTTTCGCCTTGAAGCAGCCAAATCAAGATAAACAATAATAATTTGGACCAACCTGAATTTTTAGAATGAGTTAAATTCTCTTAATTAAATAATTTGATATATTAGTAATTTTCTCATTAATTCAATTCGGACCAACCTTAGCATTTTGAATCAATTAACATAAAAAACCACAAAATCCAATGTAATAAATTTGATAAGTTGGGTTTGAGTTCCTTGCATCAAATGTAATAAATGTGTTTTTATAACAAAAAAAACGTACTTCTAATTATGAAACAGAGTTCTAGAGACCAATATTTTTATAGAAAAAATAACGAAGCTCACTTCTGTTATAGGAAGCTTACAAGCTTGAGCTATAGGTGTGGACTAGACATTAAATCACCTTGATATGTGAATTAACTTTTTACATTTTAGGCCGGCTTAAATATCGACTTATGCTATCTTAGTTCATCTCAATTAAATTACGTTTGGCGGTTTAACTAAGGCCTAAACCTTTTATTTCATAGTTTAAGTCTCACTCAAACATGACTCTAAAAAGTCTAAATTAAGAAGGTCTAAGAAGTTAAGTAGGAATTGCCGAACACCCAAAAATGTTAAACCATCTAATTAAGAAACTTAAGAATTAGTCTGTGTATGGACCCATTGTCAGTGAAATACCAACTATTTATTTTTCTCTCTCCTCGTCTAACTTAATATTTTTCTGTTTTTTCTTATTTTCGAGCAATCAGCTAATTCCCTCTTTGCCTAACCCACTTCGCCACTATTAGAATCTTATCTCTGCATAAACAAGCGAGCACAACATTAAAAAAAATAAGTTACTGTAGTCAATTTTTCTTTGCTAATTACGACATTTGATCAATACCACTTATTACCACATACGCTTCCTGCTTCCAGATATTTTTTTTTTCTTTGAAACTACTGGGAAAGATTGATATTTGTTAAGAAGTGTTATCTAGACTTGTATATTAATGTACCTAATTAACATGTTTTCATGCATTCTGTTGTGTATTTTAGGTATTGGATTTTAAGACAATTAAATACACATTTTCACTTTTAAATTTATAAAACCTTAGTACACAATGATAGGTCGGTTGCAAGCATACAACCTCCCTTGTAGTAAAATAGGTATCGATCTAAAGATAACGAGAAATATTACTTCTTACTAAATTAATTAATTCTAAAAGGTGCAAAATAAAGTAAATGGGGGGTTTGTTGCAAATTTGGTTTTGTGGGTTCAATATTCGATTGAGAGTTTAATTGTAACAAAAACAATTTAAACAAACAAATAAAAAGAGTTTTGTGTTTCAATATAGAGAAGATTAGGGGCTATTGGCATACAATCACTTGGTCAAATTTATATTTGTTTAGTTTCTAAATTCATGTTTGCATTGATGGGGTTTCTAAGCCGAAAGTATCATTAGGAGTCACTTTCGTGAATTAATGACGTACCTAAACAATTCAGATTTCACGATTAAGTTCTTCACCCTAGCTATCTAGACCATAAGCATAGGCTAGCCTAGTTTATCCCTAAATATCGATACTTCACGATTAAGTCATTCATCTCAATTCAACATTTATTTCTTGTGGTTCAGGACTAAGAATTAGATTTGATCATTTCTAATCTCAAATCCTAAGGTATTCATGTACATAATTTGGTACCATTAATTCTTGATCCAAATCTACTTAAGTTGTTTAGACCTAAGCGTGATACTAATTAACAAGCAACATAAATCACACAATCACACGAATAATAAAATCAACAAGAACAATTATGCAAGCAAACAATAATAATAAAGAAAACCATCAAAGTAAGGTAGATTTTAACACAAGTTCATGCTTAAACCCTAAGTCCTTAGTGAGAAAATCTAGTCTCTCATGTGTGCGCTAACATCCAAATGAAATACAAGAGTAAACATGATAAAAACTAAGAAAAACAAGAAAGAGAATAAATTACACCAATCTCCTCGCTTGCTGCTCTCGTTTTCACGTTGTTCCGCTTGAGCAACCTTTAATCATTCGCCTCAATCGTCTTGATTCACTTAAAATAAAGACACCCTTCTCCTGCTGCCTCCCTCCAATATATAGCAATTTTGTGTCTTGGGAAGCAATCTCTCAGAATATGGCAGCAAATATGAGAAGATATTGCGAAATCAGGCAAGATTGGCATTGGTGCGGCTTCTCGTGTGGCCTTCATAAAATTCCGTGCAGCCCGCATAAAATGGAAAGTCGACTGAATTTTGCTAAGGAAAGAGGTTTGTGCGGCTAGAGAGACCCGCACAAAATGGGAAGAATTGGAGATTTTTCGATTTTAATTCCGAATTCCGTGTGCAGCTTCATTTTATTTTTGTGTGGCCCGCACCAACCTGTATTTTGCTCCATTTGTTCGATTTCTGTAATTTAAATAAGGCAAAGGCAGTAACTTGATTCTTTGGTGTATTTTATAGTAAACTAAGCTAAAATACAAGAAATTTGATACAGTTTTAGAGGTGAAACCCTAACCGAAAGTATATATAATTGAGGTTTATCACATTTACTAATTTTTTTGACGGGTTTATCCTTCAAATGCAATTGTTTTGCTTTGTGTATCTTTTTCAATACAACCAATGTCACAGCATTCTAAATAAATAGTAAGTCAGCAACTCTCGAATATCAAATTTTCAGTAAATCATAGTCAATGTGTAGTAGAAAAGAAAATTTAATTAAGGCGGTGCCTATTTTTAAATTCATTTTACAACATGTAATATTTAACTAGTTCTAATAAAAATATATGTTAGTTCTAATAAAAATATAGTTCTTAAACAATTAGCTACTTCATTTTAACATTTATTTGGTCCATACAACATATATTTTTATAATTCTGAAGATGTATCTGATAGTGAAACGGACATATAATGAAGATATCCATACAACTTCCATGCCACACATATCTTGAAAATTGTAACTATATGTGTTAAGAAAAGCAACTAAATATTCACAAAGACGATATTTTTATTAAAAGTAATTTGTTCAATATTTTTAAAAATATAGTCGCACAATCATAGTTTCATGATTATATATTAGAAACAACTACCGTTGCATTAAATTTAATTATCTATATTTTGGAAGTACAACATCTGTCAAAAAAAAAAATTGAACAGATGCATGATTATACATCCAAAGATGATCCTCTTAAAACTTTTTTTGTTTTTAATAAAGTAATAGATGATACGGATGCATGTCTCAAGTTTGGTCATATAAGACGAGCAATTGTTACATAATCTGGGTAAATTTTTGAGGTAGCCCTTAGATTTTACTTAATTTCCATCAAGAGAAGTCAGCAAGCACACGATGTTAACTTCCATAAACATTACAAGTTCTTTATGAGTCAAATAAAGAAGGCAAGGAAATAAGTCGACATTTCACAACTCTTCAGGAAAAATGCCAACAATACCCTTTTAAATTCCAATATGGTCAACAAATCACAACCTAATTACCACCCAACCCACTGATCCATAGAAAATAAAAAAATATCCCTACCCCGATCGACCAACTCTCAAATTAGCTTTTGATCCAGCCACAGTATCTGCAGTTCTGCACACAGTCTTTTATGACAGTAACGGAGGTCTGTGGCGGTACGCAAGCACCATTATGAAATCCTTCGCTGGAGAACCGACTGATGCAAGAGTCCGATGCGAAGTTTCAGATCTTAGCCACAAATCCACTAAGTCGTGCAGGGTCATTGTGGGGCCCACTGGTTGGCCTCGGCATACTATTTCTACCTGTTAATTTGTTTACTAAAGAGTCATGTACTCAAGTTCAAGGGGAAATATGTTTAGTATACCATACTGGTATGGGATCTGGTTGTCCTTGTACCAGTATTTTCCTAAAGAGGACAAAAGCTGTGTGTATACAAATTTACATGCATCAGAAATTTGTATAGAAATTCACACATGTTGTGACAGGATTGGTGGCGAGTCCGGGAGGAGATCTCCCAGGCAAGTGAAACAGTTCCCTAAATGAAATTATATGACATAAGGCTGACTTGTCTACTTGGAAATATCTTGAAAATGATTTTGGTGGAGTGGTATTATTGGTATCCTTACAAAAAAGTGTATTGAAAAAAATTGACAGTCAGCTAATAAGTTGTACCTCTTCCTCGGTATTCAGACTTAGTTTCATCATAATATACTTTTGAATTGAAGAAACAGTCAGTTCACCGTCCCTAGAGTGCAGAAAGAGACAACAATTACCTCATGTCACGGGATAATGACTATATAAAAACAAATATGAGTGAGGCTACGGTACTATGCATAGCACGGATTGGTCCATCCTACGGATCAATATTTTCGTTTTTAAAGTTTAAATAGTCTATTTGAACCGTTCAACATGATTTCCATATGAAAATGTACTTGCAGACTGAATTTTATATTTTTTAGAAACTTTTTACTATTTTTTTTGACAAGTAGAAAATCACTATTTTTGAATGGTCTAGAATCTTAATATCAAGTGATTTTCTACCTATATAAAAAATAGTAAAAAAAACATAAAAAAATGTAAAATTTGATCTACAAGTACATTTTCATATGGAGGTTATGTTGAATGGTTCAGATCAATTTGGACCTTAAAAATGGAGATATTGATCCTTATTACGGACCACTATGCGCTATGCATAGTACCGTAGCCTCACTAAACAAATATTGCTAATTAGGATCGTAACAGTATAGAAGTTCGGTTTCAACAAAGAAAGATACTGGTATGAAATTGCTCAACTCATAACCTCAAGCGAAAAAAATTAACTCAATCAGTGAACAAATTTCCTTTTTGTAAACTGAATAGATAGCCTGTATATACAGCCTAGGAAAAAAAAAAGAGGGGGAGGGAGGGAGGGAGGGAGAGAAGGAGCACGCACTTTATTCGCAAGTAACTTGAAGATAATTGAGGCAACTGGCCACCTCCTTCCCTGGAAAAAAAATATTTTTTATTGCCAGGGTCACTCTACGAACCAATAGTTGGGAACCATTTTTTTAAATGTTTTGGTCTTATTACAAACCTCTAAGGTACCAGTTTGACCTACCAAAAAGAAAGATGTTACTAATTGAATGGACCGCTACACTGCCTCAATTTTATTTCGACCCGCTTGGTACTTAATATTAGAATGATCAACCAAGAAAATTTTGCACAATTGTGGTTAATCGAGGCTTAGAAGGGCTGAATTTGGACCTATTGATAAATTCTGTTGTGAGGCAAGCAAAGTGTACCGGTTGGCGGTTGCAACGAGAGAGAACCAAACGGGCCCAACCCGTCTGTCACGAACAGTGCTTATGGAGTCGAACATAGCCCGTGCTGATGTGTCCCGCTCTTTCTTTCGCCGAATGCCTTTCTTGCGCTTGGCCGGCGGCGGTTGCTCCACACAAGAGGGGCCCACATTCTTTTCCTCCTTTGGTTGTTTTTCCTCCTTTGGTGCCTTGAACTTGACGGCAGTTGTGTCATTATTTGGATTGTCATTTTGTTCTTCTTCGTTAATGTGGGATCCGGATTTAAGAGATTTTGTTCGGCTTGCCGCCTCCAAAAGGCAATTTAGAGGCTTCCATAGCTCAGATTTATCAACTTGCTGCTCCTCTCTCCCATTTTCTTCATCTTTGTTAGATGTCTCCGGGTCCAAATTGCTCTAACCAATTGTATAACAAAGCAAATACGAAACAGTATTAAAGCCAGAAAAATCCAGTGGTACCAATTGATCCAGACTTGTACCATTTATCATTATATATCAATATTTTCATGTAGTTAAATTGTTTAATTTCATTTTCCTGAAGCAAATTTGAGGTTTTAGATAATACTTCCATGTGCCGTTTATATTGCAATCCTGGTACTGGTATAGTTGGTATCAGAATTGGAATCAGCACTGTACTAGTAAGACAACAAGCTGGTCAATACAGGGAACTCTATTTGCATGAAACTGTACTTACATGTTTTCTGTTTGACTTAGCCAATCTAGGAGGTGCACTTCCTGGCTTCTCGTCATCACGTACCTTTGCCTTTTTATTGCTTGTGCTCTCGTCATTTGCTGGAGACTTTACCGACCTTCTAGAAGGCTTGGTACGTCTCCCGGTCAACCCAGATTGACTAGAAACCCTAGGTGCGCTCACTACTAAGGAGGATAGAGATCTCTCCTTCCTTCGTGCTGGCAGAGGCAAAGAAGGTGGCTCTGGTGTGCCGCTATTTTTCCTTTTTAACGGGAAAACTTTATATCTTATGTCTTGGAGGTTGTGATCCGGTCTGTATTATTTAAGAAACAATACTAAATAATATAAAACAACAATAAAAAAACATAATACAAGAATAATAACAACTACAACCATAATGATGTTGATGTAACAATTTGTATGATACTAATAAAAGCAAAAGGAACTTCTATATGTCATACAAAACCTAATATAATAGTATCTCATATAATCATGTAAAATACAAAAAACCTAATATAATAGCATAGGATGTCTTGTAATTTTTGGATGGTGCAAATACAAAATTGGGTCAAATAAAGTGGAAAATTCAATCGCTGGCAAGGAACATGTAGATCTATTTTCTTTTTTTGAAGGTTCATGTAGATCTATAGTCATGAATAAATATTATTGATGCAAACAAACAGATGTATGGTATTGGATTCTGGTACAGCAACAGTCAAGTCTGGAATGGAATGGCAATAATTATTTACTGAAAAACATTGTGGTACAGTACCTGAGTTTCTCAGCTGGTACACAACCGAGATCAATATGGCATATTGGGCATGAGTCAACCTCTTCTTCAGTTATTTTGTCTAGAATGCACTTCCTACAAACTGATCAGATGCCACACAATAAGTGCCGCAAAAGAACCAAAATATCAAGAAAACAGCAAGTACAATAGAATAAAAGGAGGATTTTATATACATCACTAACCGTAACAAGGGGGATGTGTCAATAAAGTTCCTAAATTAAGTTTGAATTTTAAGGAACTATCCCATTAATGAATGGAAACAATGTTTCTGAACAGAAAAACAGAATTATACACAAACTACTCCTACAAGAACTGGAAGAAACTAAATAAATCATGCGTACATCTTCTTTCCTAGTTTCTAAATAAGTACCAAATATACACCACTTTTTGTTGTTTCCTCTCAGTTCAGAAGGGACATAAATAGTGATAAACTAGCTGAGCATTTCCTATTTTTGGGTTGTAGATGATATTCTGATTTTGTGGGGGGATATGAGATATTTTGACATTTTGGAAGGCATACATTCAACTTATCTCTTCACCCAATTAAATAATTTGTCAATTTTGCCCCGATGTTTATGTATCATCAATGTGAATTCAACACAAAATGGGCATCCAAATTTCAATTGGGTAAGGTTAAAAAAAACAAGCACTGATTCAGAGATTACACATGCAAAATAATCTAAAACATCTATCTTTAATTTATCCAAATATTCAAACAATACAAATTCATTTAACTCTGCTTTTAAGTATATTAATTAAAATTCCAATTTTAGCGACCACCTCTAGAGATTGGATATGCTATACGTAACTTTTGTATATGAAAATCATAAAAGATTTGCACGTTAAAAAGGAGGCATCTCACTCCAGCCAAACCTGAACTAAATGCTCAACCACCACAAATTCACACAAGAACTAGATTTCACCCAATAAAGTTCCAATCTTTCTCACCAGGGAAGCCACAGTCACCCCCAAAATAAAAAAATAATTCGGAAGATAAATTACCAATGAGTCCCTGACATAATATTAAATTATAATACAACGATAATAACAAGACTTGCGACACGATAGAAGAGAATCAAACGAAAAAAAATGCAAAATAACAACTACAATACCAAAAAAACTCTAAAATCACGATAATTCCACGTCCAGAAACTACAAAAACAAAGCCAGATCGACTGAAACCAACCCAACCCACGACCCAAGCCAGATCACCGACTGACAACTAAAAAAGGTGAAGAGAAAGCCTTGAAAGAACGAAAATTTAGGAGAAATAATTAAAGAAAATCGAAACTAACATGTATGGAGGCACTCAGAGACGGTGGTAGCGTTTCGGAATAGCTTGTGACAGAGCGGACATGTCATGCACGAAGCGAGAAGGTCGCGCCTCACGCGCACCAAGGTTTGCGCGCGCGACCCCTGACCACTGGACCCCATTTGTTTGTCCCCCACTCCTCGATTCAACCTGACCCAACAAGGCCTCTCTCTACCACATTCGCACGAGAGAGACCGAGAGGTGGAGAGAAACCGAGATCGAGAAAAGCAATAATTAGGTCGAAAGGTGTGAGCTGCAAGAGGTGGTATGATGCGCCGCAGGGGATTTGAGCTGGTGGTTCTTCGACGCGAGATGAGAGAGAGAGAGAGGGGGGGGGGGGGATTGGAGACGGGGCTAACGAGAAGAGAGAGAGAGTATAAATAAAGGTTAGAGAGAGAGGTCGGGGAAGTATTTGTGGGGTTGGTTATTCTCTTGCTTGAAAAAAGGAAATCGGGTCTGGGGAGATTTTTGGGTACCCGTTGCTACATCGAGCCTGAGTGTAGCGGTGCGAGTAGCGTGTGTAAACTTATGGAACTGTTATAATCAATTAACATTTTCTACAAATTTTAATTTACAAGCCACGTGTACCGGTGCCAATGGTCGAATTAGTCTCAAGCCAATAATTAAATGATGATTACGGCTATGCGTAGATACATGTAAAAACTCTCTGACGCTCAGAAGGAGCTCCGAAATTGTTTTTTATACACCTGGGCCTGCGCCGGGATAAAGATTTATCACACTGACAGTGGGACCCGCAAATAATGAGGATTACCAGATAGGAACAACGTAGAAATGCGTAGCATTCTCTGTTCAACAAAGATCTTGCTTTCATTTACGGAGAGTACAACACTGGTGTTTTTATACAGAGGCTGCTCAAAATAGACCGAGAGTTAATCCTCGTACAAATGGTTTTGTTACTTTGGGATAATTACTGTAATCACCTCGCGATTTTACGAACTTTTCACCCCTTTCAAGATTGAAATACGTTAGGAATGCGAGTTGTCGTGCATCCTTTCGTTAAATTATCTTTTCTGAAACTTTGCATCTTTGAAACAGGCTGGTGTATAACCTGCCGTATACTATAACGTAGATTGCCGATATGAACAACCAAAAATATAGACTATTCTATTCAATTAACACGTTTTGCAAATAATTAAAATTGGATAACGGGAATCTCCGGTGGCAACTAGAAGAATACAAAGAATTTTTGAAATATTTTGATTGGATTAAAATATGTTGAGAATTTTCTCTAATATATACCCTTTGTCCTGGCTAATTATCAACAGCGGTATTCAATTATATACGTAGAATAACTTTCAGTTGAATCAAAATTATTTTTGGTGTCTATTTGAATTTGAATTATAATAGATTAGTTTTGAAATTCATGTCAGATTAAAATGGACAATGTAAATTACATCCTGACGATAAGATGTATACCGTACTGGATCTGAACTCCCTTGTTCTTCATAGCCATCAAAACCAGAGACAAGATGGACACATTTGAGCTTTTAAACGAAAGAACCAAACAAAATTACAAATGAAAAGAAAAATATAAAAGATAATTATAATATTATTCAATTTTTATGTACATTTTATTTTACTGTAGATAAACTCAGAGAAATTTAATAGTTTTCTCTTTTCAATGAAAACATGATATTTTTGTCAGTTTATTTATTAATAAACAATATAAATTATCTGTACTTAATATATAAATCTATATATTAAAGTATGGTAAATGAGCACATAAAAAAACCAACTTCATAGTGAGCATATTTTCATTGATTTATTTTCGAACAATACAACGATTCACTCAACAACAAGTGTGGCCGATATTATTTAATACAAATAAATTAACATGCACAAATTTATTACACTTTTCACGTTTATTAACATTTCATAAGAAATCATCTAGAGTATTTAAATCTTAATCAGTGTTGTAAATAACGGTATGCGGTCGTCGGATGGATAGATAACCGCCAAGTGATTAATCGGAAATAATTAGGAATAATTGGCCGATTAGTCGAAAAAATCCGTAACAGTTTGATCACCACCAATAACTAATCGGCCTAAATGGACGTTTTTTACAACACTGAACTTAATAGTCGATCTGACATAAAAAAACAAAGAATTGTATAGAGCGTTTATTTTCAACTTAGAAAAAAAAATTAGTTTAAAAGAAGCTAATATCTAAATGCATCAAGGAACTTCCCTTGGTAACATAATTCTAGTAAGTTGAAGGCACAAACTTAAAAGAGCCTTTTGTTTGTATTATAGAAAATTTAGCGGAAAATTGTGTGCGCAAAACAATTCAAGATAACATAATAAGATACGAAAACACTACTTTTTATCTGTGTTGTAAAAAACGACCGTTTAGTTCGACTAATTGGCTGATTGAGTGGAGGCATTTTCATACTCATACCCATTAAAAATTAATTTTACTTTACCCTACCATTGCCCGTTAATATTATTGGGTAACGAAAAGGTAGCGGATGAATAATGAATAAACTAATATAATAATTAGTTTTATTATATTTTACAAATTAAATATAAAAAAACTCATTCATTTCACACATATGTAATTACATTTCTAATAAAAAATAAAAATAAATATGCAATCAATTCTAACAAAATTGTTTTTTTTATAAAGGAAGAAAATTCAAAACATGAATACATATTTAGGTGGGTTGGAAATTGAATTGAATATATATTTATATTTTATAATTATCCTATAGGGTAACGGGTACAAAATAATAATTACCCATACCCTTACCCATTTGGTTAACGAAAAAAATTCTTATCCATAGCCGTACCCAATAAGCTAACGAATTTTTTTTTACCCATACCCGCCTTATCGAATACGATACGAGTCAGATAAACAGCTAAAAAGGTACCATTGACACCCCTAGCGGTGATCAAACCGTTACAAATCGTCCGTTTCTGTTTATACGACCAATTAGTTGGTCATTGTTATTATTCTTTTTTCTACATTTATCCGTTATATGTATTATACTTTGTCTTGTCTTGTCTTATCTGAGTTTTTCTCAATGACAATTTCATAAAATTTTATTAATTAACAATAAAATTAAGTTAAAATAAATTTATTTGATAAGTTTGACGAGATATATTAATTATTTTTTAATAATTATAAGTATATGCACATAACTTTAATGAAAATACAAAATTATCTGCAAAATTTCAATTAATTGACAGCATATCAATTAATTGCTTAACGGTACTCCCGTTCGACGAGCACATATTGTTATTTATAACATTGTTTTTTACTACTTTTAGTTTTTTAAAACAATACACATCATAAGCGGGGATTTTAAATTCCCTCATATTTTTAAAAGAAATACGAAATTATGTATTTTTCCATGATCATAGGGTTAATTAAAATGTGATATTGTTTCGTGTCTCACTCATGTCTTACATTTTTATTTTTATTTTCAAAGCTCAAATACTTGATCCGGACTGTTCAACATGACTCCATATTAAATTGTGCCTCGATACCAAATTTTATATTTTGTAGATTTTTTTTACTATTTGTTTAGATGGATACAAAGTAAACCAGAAGATTCGGACCGTCCAATAAACAGTGATTTTGTACCAAATTAGTTTGATGGCGAGAGATTGTTGTAGAGATTATTTTAAGGGAAACGTGTTGTTAGAAAGAGGAGTTGGCTAGTTATTGACTTGAGATGTTGAGTGAATGCTTGATCTAGCTTTTCTATACTAAATCGTATAATCTCTACTCTCTTCAATAGTGAAGTTTGTCAGTTTGTTGTCTTTCAGCGGATCAGTAGTAGACACAATTTTTTGAACCACATGAAATAGTATTTTTCTTGATTGCACTCATGAATCTATTGATTTTTATTTCGACTTTCTCTTGCATGTTGATTTTTGGATGACTAAGAATTTTTATGTTGCGAATGAGACTGGTGGTGCGTTTGTTCATGAACCGGTATAGGACTGCATAAAATCGCTTAAACTTGTAACTCGTTCATAACTCGTTTGCTAACTGTTCGCTTTAACTCGTTCATTTACAACTCGAGTCAGTTTCAACTCGAGTTAGCTAACTCTTTTAATAAATAAGCTGAGTTTGAGCATACTCCAACTCGCTCATTAACAACTTGAGTTACACAAAATTTGTTACAATAAATCACGCCCTTCTAAATGACTCCTAAACTGGTGTTTGGATTGTTTGTTTTTTAGTTGTCTTGTTAATTATGTTTGAATTGTTTGTGTTTAGATACTCTTACTAGTATATAACTATAACTAAGAAAATTGACTAGTCAAATGAGTTATAAACGAGTTGTGAGACAACTCGAGTTGGTAATGAGCTGAACTCGAATTGGCTTTACAGCTCGTTATTATCATCTCATTTTGAGTTGACTCGGTCATATATTTTTAGTAAAGTTTTGTAAAGTTGACTCGCTCATGGCTCGTTATTATCATCCCATTTTGTAAAGTTGGCTTTACAACTCGAGTTGGTAATGAGCTGAATTTGAGTTGCCAATTAATTCTCACAACTGTTCAAATTATATACATATATATTTAGTAAAGTTTGAAGGTCAAGCCACCTGCAATCTCTTATACAGAGAGTATTACTTTTGCAAACTTCCCAACTGAATTGCATTGCTGGACTCATACGAAGAAGAGACTAAGACTCAACTACAGAGAAAGATTTAAACTTATGGACCTGCTGATTTTGTTTAGTCAATCTGCAGAGGAGAAAGACGGTTCTAATTACATCACAATTTGTTACCTAAGCATTATGTCCAGAGACTTACGGTATCAAATTGAACTAGTTATGCGGTCATTAGTTCTAACTTGTAAGTCCTTCGTAACAAATAGTGATGTTTGTGGGATTTTATATCTCATTTGTTTCATACAGTGGCGAAGCTAGGATTTGAGCTAGGGGTAGGCAAAAATCAGATTCGGGTTCGAAAAAATTAACGGTTCGGGTTCGGATTTGGTAGTATATATTCATTATCTATTAACAAATTAAAAAAAAAGAATTAGACAATTCAAACAATTTAATCAATTTATCAAAGTTCAAACAATTCAATCAATTCTACAACAAGGTCAGACCCTAACCCAACAAGACAGCAAGCAAGCAATTCAAATAACCCTAACCCAACAAGGTAGCAAGCAATTCAAATAATTCAAATAACCGAGTACCAAGCAAGCAAGCAATTCTCTATTAACTCAATTCAAACAATTCAAACCCTAACAAGGCAGACCCTAACCCAACAAGGTAGCAAGCAAGAAAATAAAGGCAGCAAGGCAGCAATTCAAACAATTCAAACCGGTACTGGTACACAATCAAGCAAGGCAGTAAGGTACACAATCAAGCAAGGCAGCAAGGTACACAATCAAGCAGTACCAGTACCGGCAAGGCGAGGCGCAGGCGCGGCAAGGCATAGGGGTAGGCAAGGCAGCGCGTTCGTCTTCTTCTTCGCGCGGCGCGGCGCCTTCTTGCCCTTAGCGCAACGGCGCAAGCGCATTCGTCTTTTTTTCCTTTTCTCATCACTTTGCTTCGCGCAGGGCACGGGTAGGCAAAGTCCAAAAAATTCCGGTCCAAAAAAAAAAAATTCTAGGAATAGGCAAGTGTCTACCCTTGCGTGAACTTGGCTTCGCCACTGATTTCATATTAGAAGTACACAACATCGCGAAGGCAGAGATACATAAACAATGCAGTGATCTGTCAATAAAAACAGTCCTTTATTTGATTTCATTTCTTATTGCAGGATGGTTACCATTAAATCCCTCTCTTGCAATCTGCTCTTATTTATGGAAGTAGTAATTATCTGGGTTTCTTCAATAATATCAACGCTTTATTAATTAAGTGGATTAGTGCTCTTGTCTTTTCTTTTCATGTTTCCTTTACTTTCGCCATATAGGTAAGACCTCAAGGCAAAAAAAAGAGGCCAAGGAGCAGCGCTCAAGTCAAAAGGCCGAGATTTATATATCTATTCGCAAGCATAAGATAACCTATCATGGAAAAAGTTTGATAAAATAAATTTCCATTTATTATGAGTTGTACCTGATTATCGAATGGAGCCTGATAAGTGATAATTGTCCTCTAAACAATCTCCGAGCGTAGCTAAGTTTTTAATATCTGATTTTCATTTTCAGCTCTCATATTTAATCTTTTAACATTTTGTTTATAACATTTTACAATACTACTCGCAAACATTTAAACTTCTATCTGTAATCATTTAAATTTTAAATCTGTGTAGTTTAACTCCTAACTACTTTGGTCTTCAAGCCAAAAAGGAAAGATTTATTTTCCACTTTGTTTTTTATTTTTCTCTAATCATTCTTGTCTATTTTCCCAATGTGATGAATTTTACGAATCTAAAAAATACGAACGTTTTCTACTCGATTTTCTTTTTCAAATGAGATCTATGAAGAAATACTTTTGAGTTATTTTGAAATCGTGTTTTTTTTTTTAAAGTAAAGCCCATGGGCACTTTAAGTTCTCAAGATTTTACGACCTTTTAAACCTAATATGGAAACTATTTAAATATTTGACACAACTACTTTAAACGGTTGTATACAGAGATTTAAATGTGTGATAATATATGATCGATATCAGATGTTTAAATGTTCGAACATAGTAGTTTAAATGGTGACATGAGAGGTTTAAATGGTTGTAGACTAAGGTTTAAAAGTTTGAAAATTTAAAGTACTCATGGCTTTACTTTAAGAAAAAAATCACGATTTCAAAATAACTCAAAAATATTTTTTCATGGATCTCATTTGAAAGAGAAAATCAAGTAAAAAACATTTGTATTTTTAGATTTGTAAAATTCATCACGAATCGTCAGAAAAATAGTCGAGAATGATCAGAGAAAAATAAAAAAAGATTGGATAAAAGAAATATTTTCTTTTTTGACTTGAAGATAAAAGTAGTTGGGAATTAAAACTACACAGATTTAGAATTTGATTGCTTGCAGATAGAGGTTTAAATGTTTGTGCGTAGCTTGAATATGAGCTGGAAATGAAAGTTAGACAAAATTGAAAGACTTTTTCTATTAAACTAGTTGGAGATGCACTCGAGTACGATGGCTTGAGGGTTCAGAATATTTCTCTTGTGTTTTGTCATATGAAAGACTTATTAAAGGAACTGGCTTGATTTTGTGAACGAATTATAATATTGTTTAAAGACCAGCATTCAGCACTGATATAGTTAATTCTGACAGTACTTGAGAGCTTTGAGCAAAATAATAAGGCCTTTTAATTAACCCAATTTGAGACTCATGGGATCAGCTATGTGCAAGGCCCACAATACCTGGCAGTCAATCCATGCATTTTTTATTATTAATTATTTTTTTTTTTAACATCACCTCTTGCAGCACTGAATTTTTCTTGTTTAAGAACGTTGCACCAAATCTATGTGAAGTATATAAGGGTTGACAACACCGAGGATATCTAAAATATTCTTTCATATGTCATTTTTGTATTTGAATAATGATGAAAAATGTTCTCTTAAAAGATACAGTACCTTGTATCATTTATAACAACAACTTATTTTGATTAAAACAGAATAATGTATTTTTTTTTTAGTTTGAACCAATTAAAAGAACACAAGTATTGTAAATTAATTTATGAGAATTATTTTCTGAAAAAAACTATTTCATGGAACTACCATGAAAGCTTTTATCGGTGTTAAAATGCACTTTTATAATTATAAATTGGTGACGTGGTAACTCTCATAATACTTTTGGATGATTCGATGTAAATGGGAATTTTTTTTAAACCTAGTTCATGCGTTCATTCGAATTCTAAACCACAAGTAATTTTAGCATATGACAACCTACAAAACAACAACGCCAACGCAATACCTTTCGATTTCCATTCAAAATTTTTTGTTCCGAATCAGGGGATGTATCCGTTGTAAAATGATCTCCAATTAA
The DNA here is from genome assembly GCA_025461125.1 of Carex kokanica. Classification (NCBI taxonomy): domain Eukaryota; kingdom Viridiplantae; phylum Streptophyta; class Magnoliopsida; order Poales; family Cyperaceae; genus Carex; species Carex kokanica. Next base: position 730,803 of record JAJGRX010000404.1, on the reverse strand, counting down.
GTACCGTTCAATCGACGGAAATAACAATACCACAAAAAAAAGAAAAAACTATAAACCGTTTTTGAGGGCATTTCTATAACTAAAAATAAGTAATTTTGAAGGGGGGGCGGGGGGCTTGAAAAAGAATCCCAAACAACAAATGCATGTAACCTCCTAACACCGCGTACAAACCTGAACTAACTTTCATTTATCATAAATCAAGGAGCTATTAACACAAATTATACACAGCTCTTGCTTTACCTCTCCATTTGATAACGAAGATCAGCAAAAAGGGAATGCAACTTAAAGCCATGGCCTCTATGTTTTGTTTTGTAGCCTTTCTTTCTCTTTCCATCTCTGTTTGTGCTGCACAAGCTCCATGGAATGCCTCTCAGTCTCTAACAACAGCATGCAACCAAACACCTTCACCTGATTTGTGTGTTAAGCACCTGTTAAAATTTAATGAGAGCCTCACAGCTGACATCCATTTGCTAACCGGGCTTATGGTCAGGTACTGCGAGTCAAATTAATGGATCAATTCTTTTTTTTTTTTTTGTGTTTGATGTGGTTGATTAAATTGAAATAGCATAGTTCTTATTTTTTCTAAAGAATCTTTTAATTAATGGTAATAACCCTTCAACAAATTAAACTTGAAGGGCTGCGGCTCAGTACGCGAAAGAGACGGCAGATAAAGTATTTGGTGAGCAGCATGGCGCGTTGTCTGCTGATCCTGTGTATGAGACATGCATACATGACTGCTCAGAAAGCATGGAGGACGCAATCCAACAGCTGGATGACACGACAAAAGCTGTTGACATGAGGGCCTTTAAGGATGTTGAAGACTGGGTGGCGGCGGCAGTGGCAGACGCATCCACATGCAATGAGAGTTGCAAGGGAGCCAATGGTGAGCCGCAGATCAAGCAGCTCAGCGACATGACTGCTGAATTCGCCGAGCTTTGCAAGGTCATATTGGCTCTATCCAAGCTCGATGCACAAGGCCAACACTGATCGATCGATATTAATTCTGATATCATCTGATAGTGAACTTGTTATTCTTTCCTTGTTATATATCTTGTTATTCTTGCTTGGTTAATTATTTGTAATTAACTTGGCACTTGACGATCTTTTGTTTGAGGACTTAGGTTCTTTGGTGTGTGCTGCTTTTGGATTTTGTGTTCCCTGTCTCTCCAGCTATAAGATTGCTAGATTTGATTTATTAGAAATATTTGATATTATGTATATTGAAATTTTGGATACTGAGTAGGTGCTGCATTTGGTTTAGTAGCTTAATTGTGTGTAATGTTTGAGAAAATGGTGAATGCTGAATTGTATATAGATAGTAAAATTGTGTATAGATAGTAAAACAACCAAAATTTTGCGATTCCTTTTGCTCTGTTATTTGTTGCCACTGACACGATTAAATAGTAGCATTATTGAATGAATCTTTCACTTATTTCACATTCAAAAGTTATTATACTAACCGTTGCAACATTTCAATAATCTTTTAGGAAAACAATTGTTCAATAATATTTTTTTTAAAATAATAATAAGAATCCAATCTTATCACTTTAAATATGAACGAGAGAACTCCCATCCGAAATTGAATTAACTCAATTTGAGACTCATGGGCTCATCTATTCCCAAGCCCAAGGCCCATAACACCTTTATTGCAATTGGGATGGCAGAAAAGCTTATCAACCCGTCGGCCCGTCTATGCCTTCCTCAACCGGCCCTTTATCCGGTCGGCACGATATTGGCCCTTTACCCAGTCGGCCCACAACACTTTATTGGAAAATTGAGTGTAGGTTCTGTCCTGCCTCCTCCGTTCCTTTCATTCCAGCGATCTCACTTCCCACCTCCGCCTCCCTGGCTTCACCGCCGTCAAGCGCTTCCACGGCTCCGCTGTCGCACTGTGCCTTAAGGCCTCTTTCTCTACAGATCTGCCATTGTACGGTCTCACCGCCTTTTCCTCGCAGCTCCTTTAAGGTCTTCTCCGTTACTGACGAGATGGTAAAAATTATGCGCTTTAACTATCTTGGTGGAACTTTTTTACACCCTTCTACTTTAGATATACTGGCGTTGCGCCTAATGGTTGGATAAATATTGCACAAGGAATGTTTATTTATCTTGTTTACTGTTTTTATAAGTTAATAAGTATTATTAAGAAGAAAATCTCTTGGGCTGGAGTAAAAATTTCAGATTTAAAGTCCTATTGTTCAAGTTATGCAACTTATGTTCATTTTTTTTAGAAGGTGGTACAGAGCACCAATTGTTTTATTGAAAATGAAACAACATGTTTCATATAAAATACAAGAAATCTTTATCTAAAGCCCTAGAGAAACCTAAGCTAAGCGGAATACTAATATCAATTCTTGAACCAAAACTACTTGTGTAATTAAATCTAAGCAGAATACTAATATCAAGCAAACAAATCATGCCATATCACAAATAAATTAATTTATCAAGCACAAACATGCAATTACAGATATTTTTAATAGAAAACGAACCGAGTAAGACAAACTAAGCCAATATCAAATTTATAGCCATAGTCACTACAGAGAAAAACTAACCTCTTATAAGTGCGTTAACATTCATGATAAAAACAAGAGAAAACATACACAAAAATACATAAAATAACAAGAGAAAAAGAATACACCAATCTCCTTGTGTAGCCGTCTTCTCTATGGCTCTTGCTTCAAGATTTCGCCTAAAAGTTTTACCTTTTTGCCTTTGCTTCTTGTTCAAAATCACTATGAAAGATAAAAAAAAATGTGGTAGAAAGTTGGATTCTTGCTCCTTCTGCTTCTTGGTCGATTTATAGAAATTCTTGTGGTTTAGGAAACAATCCAAAGCAATATGAAAATATGGCAAGAATCTACGAATCTGGGGACGCACAAAGGGAGTTTGCGGCCTGCATTTTATGTTGTTTTTGCTCATTTTTCTATGGTTCCTGCAATTAAATTCCAATTAGCGCATTAACTTGAACATTGGCACATTTTAACCTAAATTATACTAGAATACAAGAAACTAGGTCTGATTTTGGAAGTGAAACTCTAACATAAAATATATATAATTGATGCTTATCAATGGCTAAATTAACACTGATATCATAGTAGTCAGACTCCATAGAATCTATTTGATCCAACACAAATAAATTTATGTACATAGAACAACTAGTTTTTAATCTAGTGATAAGATAATATTTTTCGTATGAGAAATCATAAATTTAAAGTACGTATAAAAAGTTTCTTGTGAATATGCATGTACAAATAAGGTCGGGCCCTCATTCTTTCTAAATAAATGTTGCGAACATCGACCACTGAAGTAGAGATTATCTGTCGATTATAGTGATTTGAGGATCATAAAGATGGACCAAACTAATTACAAACGTAAAAGGCACTCGCCAGACATAAAATGTATTTTTAGCGTAACTTTAAGCGTGATATTTGATGTATATGGAATTAACACAAATATATTTATTTCCGTGTCACAAAACAAAGTTGGACCTTATATATATATTTTTTATGATTCTATGATATATAATGTGACCCAAAATGACAATCGATACTCAGAGCGCATTTGAACATGTCTTAATCTTGAGTTATATTTAAAGTATAACTATCAGTTTTGATGATTTAATTATTTGAAATGATTAAAAATTATCTATGATGCACATAATATATTATAAATACAGGAAATGGCTAGCATGCTACGCGTAGCATAGAGGGCCTCCGTGCTACGGCTCAATATTTGAGTTTTTAAAATTCTAATGTTCGATCCGAACCGTTCAACATGATCTCCATTTGAATATGTACTTGCAAACCAAATTTTACATTTTTTAGAATTTTTTTTACTATTTTTTTAGATAGGTAGAAAATCACTTGATCTGAAAATTGCTGTACCATTAAGATCAAGTGATTTTCTACCTATCTAAAAAAATAGTAAATAAATTCTAAAAAATGTAAAATTTGGTTTGCAAGTACATATTCATATGGAGATCATGTTGAACGGTTCGGATCGACCGTTAAGATTTTGAAAACTCAAATATTGAGCCGTAGCACGGAGGCCCTCTATGCTACGCGTAGCATGCTAGCCATTTCCTATAAATACAATATTAGAGGTTATGCTGCATAAATATATATTTATACATTTCAAATTGGTCTAATAAATAGTATATGCTGCATTCCAGCATATTGTTTACGTTGTATTTGGCTTACCATTTAGAGATAACACAAAAAAAGATTCACAAACATGAATGCGATCCCATTTATAACATATTTGTCTGTTTTGGATATTATATGATCTAAAATTTGGCCCCCATTAATTAAGATAACAATCCTTGTACCGCGGTTTGATACTTTGTAAGAACAATCTATGGTTTCTTTAATCAAATCTGCGGGTCTACCCCATTTTTATAAAAAAAAATTATAAAATAATAAAAACGCACATTACATGCAACAATTGCATGCCAACAGATTTACGTTAGTAATATTTTGTGTATCTTTTCAAGTTAGTGCAAAAGAACTCTCGAGCGTTTAAATGATTATAGTGAGATGATATATGTTTGTTTGCATAATTATATGGCTCTAAATGAATCCCCATTGATTAAAATCAAAATGTACAAAACATGCTGCGAATATATTCCAAAAAAATTTGCGCATAACATTTGATGATTTCTTTTATTCGTGCAAAAAAGTCAATGGGCATGTAAATGATTATATTCGAGGATGTCTAATTTTGATGATTTGATAAAAAAAATAAAAAATTGTTGTCTTGATTAAAAGACTAATAGAACACGCAACAAGTGTTAAGTGGAAAGGAAGGAGAGAGGCAACATAAATAATTTACGTTCTCTATATCTCGATTTGAATATTAAAAAATTTAAAATAATTTATACATAGAGTTCACTTTCTCTCCCCTTCTTTCGCTCTCCTCCTCAAACTTTAGTGTTATACTATGTTACTCGGATACTTCAAATTTGGCTTCTTACCCGTATCGGACACGTGGCGATATGTTTCATCATATTTTCTCCGCTTACTGATTTTGATTCCCTAGTCCGATAAGGCCGAAAATTCCTTTCAGAATAATGAATTTTTGTTTCTAATCCGATATAGCCCAATAGATATAAGGAGGCGGCCCAAAGATTGCTTCAAGAATAGTGAAATAAGGCTCCCAGCCTGATTCGAACCCCCGCCATTTCGTTTCAGTGCCAAAAGGCATAGCCACTGCACTACATTTTCATACATGATACCTCCTAGTAACTTACATATTTAATTGATACTGGAGTTAAGCCTTCAATTTTTGTACAAATTTGGTTTTAGTTATAATTATAATTAAAATAATAAAAAATAATATATATAATAGACGTATTGTATCTTAGATTTTTGAAAATTGCCGTATCGCCGTATCCGTATCGTATCCGATACGATACCCGTACCCAATCCATGCAACATAGGTGTTATGTAACAAGTAAACATGACCATAGTCCGGTCACTCCTCCCCTCTCCTCTCCGAATTTGCATCCCTTTAGATATATCAAATTTGAGTTAATATGTGAAAAATCCAGACCGTTCAAATCCTTCATGCACGAATCTCAAAGCACAACAATACTGATTCTCTCATTCCAAATAGGCTCCGAAAAAAATTTGATCCAACTTTAGACCGTTCAAGTCCTTTATGCACGAATCTCAAAGCACAACAATACTGGTTCCCTCATTCCGAGTAGGCACCAAAAAAAAATTTATCCAACTTAAGGTAAACTAAAAATTTGAAATATCTCATAAGATATGGACTCCTCCCCTCTCCTTACGGGATCCGTATCCTCCCGAGTACCGTAGACGATTTCCCTCATTTTATGATTTGGGATTAAATCTCAGCAGGGCTGTTCGGCAACAAGGGCTTCCTTAGTCGCTTAATCCTGCCGAACACTGATTCCTTAGCGTGGATCAAGAACACCTCCTTTAGCCTCCTTTTGTCCGAACCTTAAAGCACCTCTACCTCTTCCTTTAACTTCCTTAGCTATCACTACAAATTAAGACAACCGAACATCAATTCATTAACACTCCTTAAACTCTTAATCCTTTGTTGCCAAACAGCCCCAGCAACTTTGGAATTCAAGCTAGCACAAGGACAATATTATTAGACTTTGAGATTCATGCCAAGTTAAAAAGAACGGTCCAGATCCACTAATTACAAAAGATTGTTTTTTTTTTTTTTTTTTGGGTCTCTTACATGCCCGTAGGCAAAAAAAAAAGATTGTATTTTCAGGTAATGGAGAGTGATGTGAATTCCTCCCTACGAATCCTTTTCTGGAGCATTCTTAGCCTCAATGGAAGAGTATTATAATACGAATTGCTCTTTTTTAGATCAATGCATCATCACAGGAGCCTGTGTTAGTTCAAAACTCACAAGATAAGGCATACCAATAAAATATTCATTTTTTTAGTATGTACCAATAGGCAACAAGGAAAACATTGATATCACACAATCGGAAAATTCTAGGCTCCACACTGGCATTTTTCTATTATGCACTACGCCACTTCCAAATATCAAGCCCCCAAAAAATGCAGATCTGAACTATCCTAAACAAAATTCAAATTTACAAAAAATAAAACAAAAATTGAAAACTAAGCAAAATTATCATCAAACTTGCTCGGATAAGCTCAATTCCTTTCTCATTTGCATCACTGTGCAACTAAAAAAGCAGATGGAATAAAACATCAACAACAGGTTCAGAACAGCTTTTATCACTTCCAAACCAAACAGATTTCCAAGACAAGTAATAGCACGGCTGCCATCATGGGGACCTCCAATTTTCCCCTGCATAGACAGCTCCACTTCCAAGCTCTTCCTCTACTCTAAGCAACTGATGGAAAACATAAAAAATTTCATCAGTGGCCCTGAAAATATTAGCTGCCATTTTTGGCAAGTCCAAACTGTCTTGTTTCCATACCAGCTAGTCAGGTACAAAGCAAGTCAGATAAGAACTATCAGAACAAAGGACATAAGCTGAAGGCAACAAATGTCACATTTCCCTCACTGCGTCCAATATAGAAGACTAGACAAACTGAAATACTGCATTAAATAAGAGGGGAGAAAAGGGGAGAAAAAATGGCAAACAACCTGATTGTACTTGGAAATGTGCTCTCCGCAATATGGGGCACCAGCTTTGATTTGACCAGCACCAATTCCAACCGCAAAGTCAGATATGAAGGAATCATTGGTCTCTCCAGATCGGTGCGAAACCACCACTCCCCAATTTGTATCCTTGGCTTGCTTTACCACTTCTATAGCTTCTGTCACTGTTCCTACCTGATTTACCTGCAACATTATTTTACATGCATCTTTTCATGCTGACCATAGTTTAAAATGTCACAGATTTCTGATACCTCTGAACTTAAGATCTGGTGTATTCTATGATTACTATAAAAGGCCACCCCTCTGAATAACGATAGATTTTGCACTAGTAAAATGTATTCACATGCTGAAATACATGTGCAAAACTAACATTTCTCATTCACTTCATATAGGCATATAGGTTGTAACGGGGGGGCGGGGGGGTGAAGCAGGAGAAAAGAAAATAAACATAGAAAAACAAACAAAAATATGTTCATATTGCATCAAAACGCAACAGAATACTCTAGTCAAGTGTATACCTTAAGAAGAAGGGCATTGCAAGTAAATTCATTTGTAGCGCGCTCTACCCGTTTAGGGTTGGACATCAGCAAGTCATCTCCTACCACCTGTATAGAAAGATATTAATAACTACCGACTGCCAAATAAAGGGAATAAACAATAAATCCTATAAGAGAAGAATGCGGCACCTGGCAGTGCTCAAGAGCAGTGAATACTTTAGTATTCTCCCAATCATCCTTGTCAAAGGGCTGTGTAATGGACACGATCGGATAATCTGCCCATATGTATAAAACAATTCAAATGGTCATAACCACGTGGGAACTATGCTTCTGATTGGTAAACTACCGTATCAGTATATACCTGTGCATAATTTGGTGTACATCTCAATCATCTCTTGACCTGTTTTGAAGTGCTGCCCAGATTTGTCTGGTGATTTGAAGTCCATATCATATTTCTTCCCTACTCACAATCAAGGTTAAGATAGACAGGCATAGAAAGAACAAAATTAAAATGTGAAATATATGGCTGCAAAGTGAGCTGATAACAAACAAAATTAGGGGAATTGTCGAATAAGACATTGAACTTGTGTAAAACTTCAAAATCCATACCAACACAAAAGTCTGTTGCAGCAACATTTAACGCCAGTTTGATTCTTCCATTATAGCCCGCTCTGTCTATTGCTTCTATAACTAAATCTAGGCCCTCTGATATGCTGGGGAAATAAAACAGGCTCATAATGTAATTAACACACAATAAAATTAGATTTGGAATTTCAAAACTACAATTTTGCTAAAATATCTGGGAATACTTGCCTTGAAATATTTGGAGCAAGGCCACCATCGTCGCCTACATTGCATCCAGTGGGTCCGTGTTTCTCTGAAATAATGGCCTATTAAAAAAAATCAAGCTTTAGTCGCACATCAAAAGACAATATTGATAGAGGTGGGTATTCAATCAACCTACCTTTAGAAACAAATAAAAGAATGATAAACACATGCAAAAGTTAAAGCTCGGCCATTCTGGATAAGATTGCATTCCTTGAACAAATGAGCATAGTGTTCATAAAGTGGTCACAACACAAGCTGCATGGTGGTACCTTTTGTTCTTTGGAATATTCTGAAATTACACCAACATGAAATTGCTACAACCATATAACATAACAAAAGAAGCTATCACATACACACACTGGCGAACCTTAAGATGGTGATATGTCTCAACTCCCATTTGCATAGCATCCTCAAAATTGCTTGCTCCAAGTGGCATTATCATAATTTCCTACCAACACTAAAATATCTTATCACAAAATATAACAGCAGAGCTCTGTATGACATGCTATTAAATTCCTTTGATTTTCCACAATAAAGAATGAGTGCACTGCCTTAAATTTAACTCAAAAAAACTACCATAAACAACTGCTTGCGTAAGCTACTTTAAAGACACTCAGACATGTTTCTACACCAATGAGTAGGATCTTGTTATTCTGTGCTGTATATATCATGTCCGGTAATATATATTACCCGTACCAGTTCACTAACAATTCCTGGTTATTTTGTAATTCAATTGGTATGTCTCAGTTTATCTGGGACTCAGGAATGGACACCAAATGAAACTTTTTTCTTTGGAGAACAAGCAATACACATATATTAAAATAAAAGAATTAAATTCCAGAAAAGGCAATTTGGTTGCAGCATACCTGCACTGCCAGATTATTGCCAGCATGCTTTCCACCACTAATGACAGTAATTGCAGGAACTGGAATTACAGCATTGGTTTTACCGGAAAGATCTGCTATGTGCTTATACAAAGAAACCTGCAAAGCAGAAGAACAAAGTCAAAGTCAAGAATGGTGTGAAAGCAATAACAGTAACTCCATACTAGGAATCAGAGACAAACCTCCTTTTCAGCAGCACCGGCCTTACAAGCTGCAATTGATACTGCTAACATTGCATTTGCTCCAAGCGCTGACTGCCAGATTTTATTTCAGTGTCAACATCCTTAAAATAAGTTGTTGAGATTTCTAATTTATCCCATTTCAACTATTTGCAAATAGTATGAACTGTAATATTTTCTAATTAATCAATGCAGAATTATAAGGACAATAACCAAGTCGAGAACCCTACTATATTAAACCCACAAGTGGAGAGGTAGAACTGAGAAATTGTGAGACAATTATCCCGGACAACCTCAATACAATATTGAAATAATGAGGTAGAATGCATATCTGGAATGAGATAATATAGAAAGAAAAATAGGAAACAAGCAGGAGATAAAAATAGCATTGGTTGCCTTGTTATCGGTCTTGTCAAGGTCAATCATGGCCTGATCAATCTGAGACTGCTGCTTTGGATCCATGCCAATGAGTGCTTCTGAGATCTTGTCATTGATGATAGCAACGGCCTTGGAGACGCCATTTCCAAAGTACTTGGCATTGTCGCGGTCCCGCAATTCAAGAGCCTCGTGGATTGCCACGGAAGCAGCAAGAGAAACATCAGCAGAGGGGACGGAAGCGCGGTAGGAGCCCTTGTTTGTGAAGAGATCAACCTCAATAGTGGGGATCCCTCGACTATCAAGGATTTGCCGTGCCTTGATCTTTGTTATCACTGGCGATACTGCTCTTTTCATGTGATTAGCCTGCAGATAATGCAATTTACATTTACAAATCAATCTTGCACCAATATAATGATAAGAGTGAGGCTCTGGTAATATGCATATTACACAAAGGTCTGCGCTATGGACTCATATCTCTGTTTTTAAAAAGTCCAAACAGTCAATCTCAACCGTTGAGCATGATCTTCATATGAAAATGTACTTGCAATCCAAATTTTACATTTTTTTAGAGTTTTTTTACTATTTTTTTAGATAGATAGAACATCACTTGATTTGAAAATTCTGGACCATCCAAAAGCAGTGGTTTTATACCTATCTAAAAAAATAGTAAAAAAATTCCAAAAAATTTAAAATTTAGTCTGCAATTACATTTTCATATGGAGGCCATGTTTAACAGTTCGGATCGACTATTTCAACTTTGGAAATAGAGATATGGATCCATAGCACGGGTTGATCCGTAATATGCATATTACCATAGCCTCACTCTAATGATAATATTATTTGTTGTTAGAAGAGGAGAGAGGGAGAGGGATTACTATAAAGAGAACAGGGTCAGAAGCTTTTGCACGGACAGCAGCATTGACGGCATCCTCGATCTTACGGGAGACCAGGTACTTGTCCAGGTACTCCTGCACTGACATTTCTCCTTCCTTGATTTTCTTCTTTTATTTCTTGCTAGTTACATCCACACGTTGCTGATATATAAAATAGTTATAGCAAATACACCAAGTAAAATATGTTGATGTGCATTTCTTAGGCACAACAACAAAATAAATTGTTTTTTCTTGTGAAAAGAGTCACGCTAACAATAGGCCATCCATTTCCATTTATAAAAAAACAGAACACTATGCTCGTATGCTAGAATATATCCTGTGCCAACTAATAAAAACTGAATTTTAAATAGAAACCTCACATTCTAAACTCAACTTCAAATAATTTAGACTTCAAACTTTAGATGTTTCAATTTGCTTCTGTACTTGATTACTTGCAAGCATTCAACCACTAGAATTTCAAAGTTAGTCTTATCTATGAAAGCAACTGAAGTAATCTGTGTTGTTTCTTCCATCGTTAAAAAATGCATAACAAATAAGGCGAGAATGATGAACAATTGGAAATTAATGCAACTTGTCAAAACCAACCAACAAGATAAAGGGTTGGAAAATTTACCCAATTGGTAGTAATTGGTAAATAAACATCCCAAAATGACAAACAAAATGCTTAGTGCAATTCATTCTCAGTATCCACATATTGAAATCTAAAGTTCTACCTCTAAAATTCAATTCAACCCATAAACATCGTCAATCAGATCCAACCAAAGGGAAATTGAAATATAATAAGCAAACCATGAGATTTTTGCCTTTTCCACTGCAAAAGACCCAATATTCCGCAAAAAAAATAAACATGTCTAAAGTATATAAAAAAGTTCCACCATGATAGTTAAAGCACAAAGTTTTTACCAGCTCGCCAGTAATGGAGAAGACCTTGAAGGAGCTTGAGGTAGAGGCAGTGAGACCTGACAACCTTGTTCTGACGAGCAATGGAAAAGGACAATCATGGTGGAACTTTAGACATGTTTAATTTTTTGCGGTGAGAGCATTGTCCGTTACTATCTCAAGCGTTGAGAGTATTGTCCGTTACTACCTCAAGCTTGAGGTAGAGACATGTCTCACCGCGGTGAGAGTATTGTCCATTTAGACATGTTTAATTTTCTGCTGAATACTGGGTCTTTTGCAGTGGAAAAGGTGAAATTCTCATGGTTTGCTTATTATATTTCAATTTTCCTTTGGTTGGATCTGATTGACGATGTTTATGGGTTACACAGAGGGAGCAAATTAACCTGATGGAAGAGCGAGGCAGATCGGCTATGAGGGCGTGACTGGTGGCGCCGTGGCGGAGGACTGGTGGCGGAGGCAGATCAGATCGATGGTGGCCGGTGGAGCGTGACTGGAGGCGAAAAGAGAAGGAGAAAGAGAAGTGAAAGAGAAGGGAGCGGACCGTAAAAGGGAATTTTTAGAACTAGTGGATCCGGACCGTTTTTTAACTTTGCACGAATCTCAAAGCATTAATAATACTGGTCCCTGCGCCATTTCGAGTAGACGTCGTAAGCCGGTGCGTCCAACCTTACACAGATCTGAGAGGATATGCGTTCGCGCCTAACTCCTAAGAGATTGAGAGAACTGTTTTCGAGGAGTAGGGGTGTTCATTGGGTTCGGTTTAGTCGGTTTTGAACCGAACCGAATTAGTTTGGATCAAATGGTTCGGTTTACTTTTTAAAATTGAATTATAATTTTGGTTCGGTTCCGTTTGAAATTTTTTAAAACCGAAATAACCGAACCGACCGAACTTTTATATATTATGAATTTGGTTCGGACCATTCCGGTTTATTTCTTAATACCTCGGTTATTTCTTAATCAATTGTTTTAAATACTTCGGTTTATTTCTTAATATCCCGGTTTATTTCTTAATATAATTCGATTTATTATAAATCAATTGCTTTAAATAAAAAAATTAATATATTTTGGTTTGAACCAAACAAACCGAACAAATCGAAATAAAACTTTAGTTCAGTTCGGTTCGATTGCAATGCTAAATCGGTTCAGTTCGGTTCTATTTTAAAAACCGAATTATTACTTTAGTTTGCCTAGTTCGGTTCGGTTGAAACCGAACCGAACCGATGAACACCCCTATCGAGGAGTGCCTAACTATCCCTCTAACAATCTGCCATTATAACAATCTCGCACATTCTATAACAATCTCTCATTTTATTTCTCAAGCATTAACTATGTGAGAGATCACTGACTAGGAGATCACTAATTATTTGAGGATTATAACTGGCACACGCAAATATGAATACCTATGCGCGCAAGTATTAATATATAATTTATCAAGTATTCATATCTAAGATATTAAATATTTCGAAAAAAATGAACATATTAGCTTTCTTTTATCTCTTTCATCAAACACTCATCTTTTACACATTTTTAAAAGTAGATTTTTTTCTCCATTTAATCTCGCCAATATTTATGACGATATGTGAGGACTTTTGCGAATCTAAAATCACGAACATCTTCTACGTAATTTCCTCTTTCAAATAAGATCCATGATAACATATTTTCGGGTTTTCCGTCGCGCAAGTATTCATATCTCGTCATGTAAGTATTTATATCTCGTCGAGCAAGTATTCATACATCGTCGAACAAGTATTCATACCTAAGATACCAAGTATTTATAAAAAAACTGGACATATCAACTTTTTTTTCTCTAATCACAATCCATATTTTACACATTTTTAGATGTGAGTTTTTTTCTTCGTTTAATCTCACCCTTATTTCTGACGATATGTGATAAATTTTGTGAATCTAAAATCACGAACGTCTTTTACGTAATTTTCTCTTTCAAATGACATCAATAATAAATTACTTTCGGATTCTCCGTCGCACAAGTATTCATATCTTGTCGTGCAAATATTCACACCTCATCGTGAAAGTATTCAGAACTCGTCGAGCAAGTATTTATATCTCGTAATGCAAGTGTAAATAGTTCATGTGTCAAGTGTTTGTAGCTAATAGATTCTATAAAAATGTAATTTTTTTTTTACATGGCATTGGATGATATTTGAAAGTATTAGTATCAAATATTGTAAATATTTATAACTCGTCATGCAAGTGTCATATGAGAAAAAAAAAATTGATATAATAAATTAAGTACAAATATTTCAGATATTAACTATTTGCACTTGCATAATGAGGTATATACTTGTAATATTTGATATTAATATTTTCAGACGTTATCCAGTGTCATATGGAAAAAAAAAATTGATAAAATATGTTAGATACAAAACTTGATATATGAACTATTTGCACTACTATATGACGTATGAAAGTATTTATATTAAATATTACAAATATTTATATCTTGTTAAGTAAATGTAAATAGTTCAAATGTCAAGTATTTGTATCTATTTTATCAAAACTTTTTTATTAAAAAGAAAAAAATTACGGCACGTGTTGTAATCAAAGCCTCTCATGCTTTGAAATCAAGGCCTCTCGTGCTTTTAAATCTCCTAGCCAATGTCGAGCAATGATATTTGAACTCAAACCTCTCCTGCTTTGAAATCAAGGCCCCTTCTTTACTTTATGAATTTCTGACCGCACAAAATCTTTATAGCTCCATTACATTTTAAAAAAATGACTACCTCTGATTGGACCTTTTTAGTAGATAAAATTGACAATAAATTGCAACACTGGAAATGACAAATGCTCTCTAGTGGAGATAGGTTAACTTTGATTAATTCTGTCCTCTCAGCTATACCACTCTATACTTTGTCTATGTATAAAATCCCTAAAACTGTTTTAGCTAGAGTAGACAAAATTCGAAGAAGATTCTTGTGGCAAGGAATTGAAACAGCGAAAAAAACGATATATTTTGGTTAGATGGTCCCAAGCATGCATTGCTAAACAATTTGGAGGTTTGGGTATACTAGACTTGCATTTAATGAATATTTCTTTATTACTCAAATGGTTGTGGAAACTCAAAGATCATTCTTATTCCAGTCTATGAAAAACTCTGATTTTACATAAGTACTATTCCCCTCATAGAACACTAATCTCACCTTTCTGGTCTGAAATTATGAAATTAGAATCCATAAGTAAAACTAGTATTAGTTATGCTCCAGGTCTCCAATCTTAAGTATTGTTATGGCATGACTTATGGTTTGATAGTTGTACCTTAGCACATATGTTTCCTCAAGTGTATAGGTTATGTACTAATCCCAATGTATTACTCTCTGAGGCTATTCACTCACAAGGTTCAATGGTGCAGTTTCGTGAGGTACTGACGGGCATCAACCAACAAGAATGGGCTGAAATATTATATATCCTTAGTCAAGTATCATTTACTCATTTACATGATATGTTACATTGGCAATGGAAAGCTATAGGGAAGTTTTCCGTTCAATCTTTATACAAATTCTTAAATTTTAGAGGCATTACTGTAACTCAACCCCTTTTATGGTGGAAATTACCAATACCCCTCAAAATTCGATTGTTTATGGGCTGATAAGCACTAATAAAATTCTGACCAAAGATAATCTCATCAAGAAAAAATGGCAAGGGGATTCACAGTGCATATTGTGCAATAAGGATTTGAAAACAGTTAATCATCTTTTTGTACAATGTCCTAAAATCCAACAAGTGCTATTTTGGTTAGGTAAAAGTCAACAGTTTATGCCTCATTGGTTCACTTGTCAAGATATCATACAATTTTCACTCTCAATGAATGATACAGATCGAAATGCATTCTTGTTAGTATATAGTGCCGTGTGCTGGACAATTTGGAAGTACAGGAATGATATAATTTTCAATCACAGCACTCCTAAAACAGCCCGCAATATTATTCTTCTTATTATCTCTTTGGTTGAATATTGGACAGGTGCGGTAAAAAAGAAGCTTAAGGATTCAGCTGTACAGTGGCTCCCTGAGACTTTGGACATGATCCCGCTCAACTCTCTACCACCCGAAGAGGACCCGGGGAGTTAGAAGCCATTGCCCCGGAAGAGGAGGCTTGAATAGTTTTCACTGTTTCTAGTGTTGATTGGTTCTAATTGTTTAGTTAGTTTTTTTTAATCCCATAGTTTTCTGATATGTGCTCAGTTTTGCATATACGTTTCTGTTAGCACAGCAAAAGTGATATGTTGGTTTTTACTGATATAGGGTTGGATGTTTTGTAATTAAAACTTTGTTTCATTAATATGAAACGGGCTTTTGCTTTTTTTCAAAAAAAAAAAAAATCTCTGTAGCCAATTTTCCAAATAGGATTCTTAACTCATAGAATCGGGGATTTAGAAAATGAAAATACCAGAGATATTTTGCTGTATACTTGTGAAATCTTTTGATGTGGAAATAAAGAAGAGAATAATGAATCGGAGATTTAGAAAATGAAACTGCGTGCTCGAGTTTCACCGCTTCTTCCTTTAAGTTCATCTGTAATTGACGAAGCCTTTGGATTTGATTATTTTACCGATTCCAGATGTGATCAACGGATCAGCGACTCTGCCGCACTACCCAGCGCTGTCCCTTCTCTGCCGTTTAACTGAGCTGAGGCAGCGGTCGCAGTGGTGGTCAAAGATGGTTATGATGGCATCTATGCATTTAATGAGTCAAAATGATACTACTACGTTCAGATGACAAGCGTATGATTCTATCGTGTAGTATAATTGGAGTGTCGATTCACAAAAATAGTGTATTAAATTTTAAATAATTTTTACTAGTTTAGGTTATCGATTTTTAAAATTGAGATGGTAGTGATAAATGCAATCAATGTATCCGGAGGTTGAACCAAATAATCAGCACTGATGTTTTATAAGAAGCTTTTCAAATTTGACAAAATTGAATCCAAGTTGTATACAGTAGTTTTCATTTTGCCTCTCCATGTGCGGAGCGGAAGGAAGAACAGTAGAGGAGCGCGGACTCTCTCTATGAATCGATAAATTGCAATTTATTCATTAAATTTTGTAATATTTTAGAAGTACAAATGTACAACTATTTTTAAAATTAGAATCAGTTTTTGATCTTATAGCAAAGATAATATCATCCGTGTGGAAAGTCGCAGGTTCAAAATCCGAATGAGAGAGTATCTTGTAAATATTAAATAGTTAGGTATAAATATTAAATAGTTGGGTGTTACTCAAAACAGAAAACAAATATTCTGAAATATTTCTTATAAAATTAATTATAGTATACTCTTTTTACATTTTTAACATTTTAGTTTTCTAACTCTGCTTGTGATTGGATAAATTGATTAAATTGAAAAAAATTAAATATGAAAAATCTGGTCCTCCGTTTAAAAGTGTGTTAACGAATTTTCTACGGGAAACTGTCCTTGTATTATGCTAGGAAATATACTGACGAACCATCTCTTTCCTCTCTGATATATTTTTTTTCTTTAATTAATTAATTAATTATTATATTATTATTTTTGCAAATTATTAGTGGCAATGACTTTGTTGGTGAGCTTGTAATGAGGGCAAAACAACATACAGTGATTTTATTTTTCGGGAGAGATTTTGAAAATGAAGCTGTAAAATTTTGAAGCGGCCGAAAGAATTTATGTACAGTGCTGGAAGTTGTAATTTATTATATAGTTTCCTAATTGCAAATTATTAATGTTAAAGATTCATGATTCTAATGTTTACAACTTTAAGGGATATATGAATATATCTTCTATTTTATTTGCTTAATTTTTTGTTTGTATGAACAAAATTAAGTTTCATATTAAAATATTTCGTGTCCTTCTTTAAAAAATTTTGTTTGTATATTGGCATTGTATATATCAACTACTTTCTAAAATTTGAGAATTTTACAGTGAATTTCTAATGCATAGATTCTTGATCAGAAAAATATTATATTTTCCTAATTTTTTCTATAAATAATTGCTGCGGTCTTATTGGAAGGGGTGCACAAAAAAGTACTTCTATATATTCGTTTTTTTTTTTTTCAGGCCCCGATCTGTAGAACTAGCAAAATTTTCAATTGGATGCTTTTAGAAGTGACAAAATTGTAAGTATTGAAATACTTCTTTTTGAAATTACCAACTTAAAAAGGCAGCAAGACACTGATTTAATATTTCTTTGAAGCATCTGTTCGTGGGATTTATCCTCTTTTTCTCAAGTAGATGCTGGAATTGCACGAACATTTCCTTCTAATTTTGCAATGATAAAAATGCCAACGCGTTCAAAATCTCTCGTTAATCACTATAAAAGATGTATCATTAAAAAAAAAAAAATACTATGCGAACCCAACATTTTTGGAGACACATTCCTGCATTTTGTGCATAATGTTTTTCAAATTTTTTACGAGTACATAAAACATTTCAGGGGATTATTTTATTGAAAGATGATACTGGAGCAGACAGCATAATCTGGAAAGAGTTGAACAAAATCGTGCAAATATTAAAATTGCTTTCTTAAACAGTAAGTCAAAATTATGCGATATATACCAGTGTTCTAAATAGCGCGCTATAACGGCGCTATAACGCCGCTATAGCGTTTTTGGACCCTAAACGCTACGCTATGACATCAAAATGTGCTATTTGCGCTACAGCCACTATAGCAGCCGCTACAGTGCTATAGCAGTCCGCTATTTGCGCTATACAATATGAGTTTTTTTTTTAAGCAATTTATATAGGTTTTAAATAAAGACTAAAAAAAAACTCAAACCGAAATTGAATTTGTTGCTACTTGCTACAGATAAATCAATTTGAAATTGGAAATAGAAATAGAAATTTGAATAGAAAAAAAATTCAAACCGAAATTAAAATTTGAATAGAAAAATAAATAAATTATGTCATGAATCATGATGCTTAAGATTTTTTTAATAGGAAAAATCAATAGTTTATGATATTACTATGGATATTTTGAACCGCAATTTGGACTTAGTACGAGTTCAATATGAACATTATAATTTCTTAATTACTTTGGTGTTATGTATTGTTCTATGAGACTTTAAATAATATTAATATTTAGTACAAATATTGAATATACGGAATGAAAAAAAAAAAAAAACACTATTTGGGATAGCTTCTGCTATAGCGACGCTATTCGCTATAGCTTTTTTTGTAGCCTTCCCACTATGACGCTATAAACGCTATTTAGAACCTTGATATATACATTGTCTTCCATGTACCATTTTTTGTTATTTTTATCAACTATAATGTGTTTGTCTTGCCAATACAAATGATCAATAACAGAAGTAAATAATCATGAGGTACATAAAAATCAATGATCGTGCCATTATTCCTAAATCTATAAACAGTATCTCAAGGAGAATGCACCAGTTTTTACTGTGTTGCATCTTTCCAGAAGATAATTCAAGAGCCGACAAGTCCTTTGTGGCGAGCATAAGCAATGATCACTATAAACACTACAATAGATATCAAGCCTGAGCCTGAGACCACCTGTGTATCAAAATACAAAATGATCAGGTATAAAATTTCTAACAGAACCAATGAGAATAAATAAACTTAATTTGATAGAGAAGATACCCATTTGAAGACCCATGAGTAACCGTCATTCCAGGTATAAGGTATATTCATGCCAAAAATTCCAGCCACCAAAGAATAGAGAGAGATGCAGACAGTACCAGCACTCAAAAATAATTCCAGCTGCAAAATTATCACAAATTATATCTCAGATATGAATAATTTCACAGAAAGATCCCTTGAATACAAATTATATCTCTAGATTCGTTGATCCGGCTATATATTTAGTTGGAACAACGAAATTACCCTCATACTAACTTATTTGTGGATCAAATTAGAAAGTTAATAAGAGATGGAATAGACAATTCAACTGGAAACTGATGAACAGTTTGCAAACATTTCTAAATTTACAACCTAACCAATCCTGCACCCTGTCCCAATGAATCAACAGTTAATAAAATTTCCAACACAAATTATGGTTGCAGCTTTAAACGCTGTCTGGGTGAAAAACAAAAAAGTCACGCAAAAAGAAGGGAATGAATTAAGTCACCTGAATCAACTGATTACGGTGGTTGTCAAGCTACAGTAAAAAAAGTTTGTGTAATTAGTAATTGAAAGGTTACAGACTTGGAAAATATAATAAATTTTCAGAATTTGTGACCAAAAAGTACCTGAATATTAATGTAATCCTCCGTGTCATCAATGTATTCTCTCAGCTGATAATCAATTTACAAAATCTATTACATTAGTGTTAGATATATAGACAAAAAAAATAAAGAATTCCAGGTTAGGTCTAATATTAAATTCTTTTCATGGAATAAAGACATCCAAACTACTTACTGTGGTCAATTTATTCAGAGTTCCATCTATTTGCATGAAATATGCCTGCACAGATCACAAACACAATATTCAGTTGTGATAAAGATGGAAACAAAGATTAATAGAGATACTTTGTGGTAAAAGAATACAATAAATATAAATAAAAAGAGGGAAAAGAACCTCTAGTAACATTTCAAGCTCCTCTACATCATTCTCATTTCCATGTATGGTTGCAGCGCTAGCTCGGCTGGCTCTAGAAATCTTGGATGCTATGGTCGGCGAAGCGGGTACCCAATTGGGAGCACCATACCCGCTAATTGGAGAAGTTGCCATTTTTCTCGACAAGTACAGATCTCCCATGTCATCATCATCATCCAGTAGTTGCTCCAGCTCATCCCTTACCTATTTAATAAAAAGAAAATTGGCTATTAATTTACTCGTATATTTTGTAAACAAGTTTGTGATTTACTTTTGATAAGTGCAAACTGCTAAAACGAATAGATCTATTGGATGAAATTAATGACCTTTTGGACCCGGCCAGTGAGTCTTGTCATGGCACTCTTTAATTTACGCACTCTGTCCAAGTTGCGGCTGCTAATCTGCATTATTAAAGTATAAATAAATATTTTTGAATATTGCTATTGATGAACAAAAATAGTCCGCCAAAATTTAGACATGAGGATATGTACATGGACAGAGATTAAATTCCAAAAAAGATAATTTCAACTCATTACTGAAGAACAGTTGTAATCAACGAGGGACCTAACTGGTATCGGTTAAATAACTGCTGATACATACTGATAAGATACTGGATCAGCAAGGTCAATATTTCCTCATTTTTGTTAGTTGTATCAATTTCTTTTCATACTTCTTTATCTTTTCGCTTTCCTATTAGTAAAAGGCAATGCTATCAAAACCAGACCAGATATCGACCCGGTAAAGCTCCGAGTTAACGGTTTATTGGTCGGACCGATGGGCCAACCGGTTTAACTGCTGGTTTTTTTAATAAGCTGAATCAGCGTTCAAAGTGTTTCTTTTTTTATTTTAATAGCTTTATATGGGTTTCGATCTAGAATTTGATCTCTCTGCATGTTATAGATCAAATTAGCAGAGTATTTTTTTTTTTCCAACTGAATTCAACTCCATACAACAATCCTAAACGCGTTAATACAGACAAACCTTTTGCTCTTACATCAGCATCTTATGCATTGACCAATTGATCTTTGTGTGTTAAATAAAGTACCAGAACTCGTTCATAGGTCAATACTGTTCATACTATGGTACTTGCATTAGGAATATAAGTAGTCTGACATTCAAATTGAACAAAACAAGGTTAGCCCGTTTGACAGGAGTTGAATATTCAAAGGCTACATTATAATTGAATTGATAATTAGAAGCAAGGAAATGAGAAGACCCTTGAATATCATTGACGATATAAATTTTCACAAGACTGAACATTGTACTTGTACCAGTAGAAAAAATTGTAAGTTTTATGACTTCTCCTGGTGCTTTACAAATTAAATGAAATAAAATAGAGACTACAGCAAAGCAAAGCATTTTATTTGATTGAAAAACTACAACCGAGAAAAAAAATGATATGGGACAACGAGGACAACAATTGAAGGTACTAGGTATCACTTTATCAACACAATTAATCAATAAATTTTGCAAGTTATCAACTGATTATACCAACGACTACATATTTCCTCACAAAACACCTAAAGGCAGCATCAATCATTGATCCTCATTTCAAATTGTCAAGATTGGATCGAAGAAAAAATAAAGCCCAGAGAGAGGAGAGAGAAAGAGATTTAATGAAACTTATTAGGTTAGCGAGATCGAACCTTAGAGACCTGAGATGGGGAGCGGTGGCTCTGAGAAGGAGATTTGAGAAATGAACAATTGGGTTTTTTTTGTCCGTTTGATTGGGCGGATTTTAATAAAAACCGGATGGTTAAACCCATTGTGACCGATTTATTAACTTAAACGATACTCGTGAAGGACCGAACCGGTAAACGGGTCCGGTTTTTTCCGGTCGAACCAACCGGTCCGGTCCGGTTATGATAACACTGGTAAAAAGTATATCCCCCTCACACACACACACATATCCCAATATGTACCTTCCTGAGTCCATATTAACATATAAAATAACATATGCTTAATGACCAGGTAAGATAAAATCAATAGCACCAAAGACTACCACAACCAAATAGAAGTTGGAGGTTCGCATTGATGAAAATTGGTTACGTTAATAACCAAATATGGACTTTTTCCCGTCAAACGTCCAGCTAACAATTTATCAACAATATATAAGAGCAGCAAATATGAGATTCCTATAGGGGTGCAAACGTATCAGATAGTGGTAAAACCATATCTGTATCCACTTTTATTTTTCGGATACAGATCAGATATTAGATGGATACGGATCGGATATTAAACGGATATACGCTTTTTATAATGGTGAATAACATAATTTTAATCATAATATATATTAAACTGTATGGTATATATCTACTATTCGGATACGGAAAGTTAAAATTTAAAACCATATCCGTATCCGTATCCGCACGAATATTCGGATATCGGATATCGGATATTGGATATCCATATCTAATTTTCGGATACGGACGGATAATATCTGACCCGTTCATTCCTAGCAAGTTGACATTTTATTTTAGTGATTTGCAAAGAAGACCAATATAAAGGAAAAGCACGCATGCACACACACACACACACACACAGATATAAATAGAGAAAGAGAGACCTTGGAAGTAAGTTCATCTAAAGCCGGGTAGGCGGCAGTCTCAAGCTCAGTAGTGCGTGCATCTAGGAAGCTACATATTGCTTCTAGTGCTACTTCTAAAGCACGAAACTCAAATGGTGACTCTAAATTGAACACAATAAAAGATATAAAACATTATAAAAAATAAGATTTCATACATATACATAGTTCGATGAATCTGGCAATACTACAGTTTGCATAACTTTTTGTCTTTTCAAGATCACAATTTTATTATCCCATGCAGTATGTAGAAATTTCTGACATGCCCCCTCTAAAACACACAAAAGATCAAATGAGCCCCTTTCCACCTAATCACTCTGACAGTCTGATAATTCCATAAATACCCCTGTTTCTTCCTTAGTTTATGGAGGACATTTTTGTGGAAATTCCAGAGTAATAGCAAAGGACAGGTTATAGAAGATACCTTTTGCCTTCAAGGAGGGCCTGCTAGATATATTTTCATTTTTCTATGGTTATGTACGATATTTCTTGGTTTCAAGGGTACAACCAACAGTTTAAATATCAATTTATTGCACTGTAGATTTCATACCAGTACAAGACCTGGCTCCATTGGAATAAATTATTGGATTTTAATTGGTACGGTAGTTGATATGAGTGAATTCTGTGTGCCAGTACAGTGGCAATAGAACTATTTTTTGGCACTAATACTATGATGGCGTAAATACAATTGTAATCACTAACCATGTTCGTCAGGAGCATCCGCCTCATTTTGCGCAGCAGAGAGCGGTAATCTTCTCCTAAGCTCCTCCACCACTGGTACTACATTCTCTTCCGTCGGATCCCTTAGCAATACCTTTGCAAGAAAACACAAGAAAATAAAGAAAATTACAAAGAAATGCTTTAAATTTTTTATTAGATGTAGAACCTGTTTTACCAGAAAGGGATTGTCTTTTTGTCTAATCATAGTATTGGATGCTAAATCAAGGCATAATCTAATCTCTCTACTAATTTCTTTTTCTTTTAAAAACAAAAGGCTTGGTCAATTTTTCTTTTTAGAATAACAAAAGGCTTAGTTTATTGAGAGCGGCAGCACAATTAAATAATTAAAGTAATAAAGTTCACATCTGTTTACCTCTTCAGCAGTAATTATCGCCTTTATATGCTGCTCAAAAAAACAAGTAACAATGACTTAGCGAATTTATAGAAAAATTCACGTAAAATTTTCAATTTCATTGAAAAGGCACATTAATCGAAAAGAACAGGTACCTCTAAATTGAGCACAATCGCTCTTTCACGGCCGAGAATCGTGGAAGGGTACGATAGCAAAGGATCTAAAATCCTTAAATCGCGAGCGTGAATCTCGACTCTTTGCATGATGGCATATTTGTCGACATCTAGTATCGTATCTTCCCCTTTGGAGTCGAACAGGATCCAACTCCTGGCCGCCGCCTTTTTCTTTATCGCGACACCGCCTTGCTCAGCCGCCATGTCACCACCGCCGGTGATCGCATCGCCAACGACAGCACGAATACCGGAGCGGAAATCAATCACTGTCCTTTGATTCTTTTGCTATTAGTAGAATACCATTAGAGAAAGTTTTTTTTTTTGAAGAAAAAGAGAGGTTCTTGGAGGAAATAAATAGTGGCGCTGGTTAATGGCAATTAAATTTGGGTGATTGATTTTATATTGCAAGAAAACGGAGTGTTATCTGCCGGCATTTTTATTAATATCCAAAGTTAATAACAAATTAATAAATATAACCACTAATGTTGAGAATTTATAAAAATTTCCATACTGGCCATGAAATGACCGGTTTTAACTTTTTTTTAGAGACACTGCGAATAGCAAGATGCTGAAATCTAAAACTAAAAATTCAATTTTTTTTAAATATTTGTTAGATTACTTTTTGATATATAATTAGCATATTTATACTAAAATATGCTAAATTACTTGATATTATGTTAAATTATGCTAAATTACACAAAATTACGCTAAACTATGTTAAATTATGCTAAAATACGGTAAATTACGCTAAATTAGACCGATTTTGTACCATCTTTCATAAATCATAAAAAATAGTAAAAAAATTTCAAAAATAATGAAAGTTGGTATTCTACAAGTTCATTATATAACTAATTTACTGAGCTACTTAGATTGAATAATATAAATGAAAATCTTAATCGGAAACTTCAACTCAAGTTTTGAGGCTCTTTTTTTTTTTTTGGCAATTCTGAATTTTGAAATTCGACAAAGCAGGAATTGACGCATGCATATTTTCGCAAGCTTTTCGAAAGTGGTCATTTGCTGAAATCGGACACTCGAGCGCCATTTTATAGCCGTTTGAAGTTTCATTATCGTTTTTCGCCTTCTTAGTGAAGATATCATCTCTATTAATATGTAATTTAGCGTAATTTACCGTATTTTAGCATAATTTAACATAATTTAGCGTAATTTAGTGTACTTTTGTGTGATTTTGTGTAATTCAATGTAATTTAACATAATTTCAAGTAATTTAGCGTATTTTAGTATAAATATGCTAATTATATATTAAAAAAAAGTAATTTAACAAATTTTTTTTTTTTAAAATTTGAATTTTTAGTGTTAGATTTCAGCATCTAAAAAAAATAACCGATACCAAAAAAATTAAAACATTAGTAGGTGTATTTATTAATTTGTAATTAACTTTGGATATTAATAAAAATGTCGGTGTTATCTGAGTTTTAATTAACTGATTTGTGAATTTGTTATTTGATACGTAAGATTTTGTTTTATGGGAATTTCATGTATACCCCTTAAAAATTTCAAAATTATCTATTTCTTCTTCAAAAGTTTATAATATCATATTTACCTATTTATAATTTTAAGAATTAATTTCTTATTTACCCCTTTATTCTTTATTAATTTTAAGAATTAATTTCTTATTTTATTTACCTTTCAATAGTTCTTTAATTTCTTATTTACCTCTTTATTCTTTATTATATTCAATATGTCCTTTAAATTTGTCTTCTGTTTTTTATTTGCCCATCACACAATAATTCTGAACTTAACTATAGTTAAAAGACAAAAATAACCTTTCAAAAAAATTTGTTTAAGAATTTGATAAATCTCCTTGTTTTTGGTTACATCACAACTCAATTTGGTAAAAGAAAGAAAAAGAGAAGAAGATAGGGGTGAGAACAGAAAATGAGAATGAGACTTGGGCAATTCAGGAAGAGACGTGGTTAGCAAATTAAAGGAGAACAAGAGGTTGGGACGTTGGGTGGATCCACTCGAGAAGTTTGGTCCATGAGCAAGGTAGCGTAAGGGAGATGGAGCTCAAGAAGTTTGAGCTTGTATAAATAGAACAAAGGTTAAAAATACAGAAAAGCAAAGAAAGAAAAATAAAATATTAGAATAAAATCAAATTAAGCTAGTGAAGATTGAAACCCAACAGCTTCACCTCGTGCTGTGCATGTTGCAGGACCGCCAATGTTCTGATCTCCAATGTTATTTTCTTCCCTTATAACATGTTGTCATCTAATTGAAAACAATACTATACTGGTATCATAGTATATCAGACTACCACTATTATGAGGTGATCTAAGCGATTACTTTGATAGAATGATTACATGAATCTGCAGTGACTACATCGAGTTAGAGCTTCTTAAAGTAGTTTGGAGTGACACAATAAGAACTATAGTTCCAAATTGAACTGTGCTCGTAACATAAAACAAAGAAGACTCATCAAATTTTTAAAGAATATTTTTGTCTTTTAACTATAGTTAAGTTCAGAATTATTGTCTAATAGGCAAATAAGAAAGAGAAGACAAAAGTAAAGGACATATAGAATATAATAGAGAGTAAAAGGGCAAATAAGAAATTGAAGAACTTATGAAGAGTACATGAGAAATTAATCCTAATTTCCAAATTTCAAAATTTATTTATTTTATTGTCTTTTATATTCAAACTTATTTTAGATTTAAAAAGTTCGCAGTTTTCGAGAATAAATAATTCATTTTACAACTTATGCATATTATGAAGGTTACAAATCGAATGCATATTATTCATTTCACAGTAGCAGTAGTTGTTGAAAATTTAGTCCTTGTTTCTTTTTGCTTTATTTTTCTTTATGTTTTAGAATTTTATTTTCAGACTTTATAGTTATAGTAGAGACCTCTCTGGTATCCCCTTAATTAATGGAATTTGAGGTAACGACCTCCACATTTCTTCTTCTTTAAAAGAAAAAAAATATCGAATGAAGTGAATATATAGTCAGGTTTACATTATATTTTTAAATACTTGAACATAAAAGTGTACGATTAAACACGGCATAACCAAAATAGATTAAACAGGAATCACTTGACATTAACTTTAACAATTTTTTAAAATAAAGTTTAAAAGTAAAATTTCTAGAGACAATCAATATTATACAAATATCATATTTATAAAAAATTGATGAGATTTAGTATATATTTCTCAGTATATTAAATAATTTGGAATTTTTTTAACTATTTAATATTAAAGGTTTTTGATGTATCGTCAAACAATACTTAAATTACACAAAATTTGTTAAACTATCTATATTTCTAATAACATAGTTATAAATTATTTATTTTTAAATTATCATTAAAATTCTCAAAATGATCTCTCCTCTTTAAATTTAAATCATCAGATGAACACTCCGATCACGTGTTATATACAGGGGCGGAGGCATTAAGGGGAATTGGGGGTCAATTGACCTCCATTTTTTTTAAATTTTTTTTTTGTATTTAGATATGATTTTCTATATAATTTAGAGTGAAATGGCTTGATATTATAAAATTAACTCCCATTTTTCATAGAAAAATTGTATATGATTGACCCCCATAGTTCGAAAGTCTGGCTCCGCCCTTGATTACATATATAGAGAGAGAGCAAAGGTATGGTGTGTTGTGCTCACTGAGAGGATTTGATGAGCACAACTCCAAAAGTCTATCGGAATGGCTTCAAACGACGAATCCAAACCGTTGAAATCCATCTATTTCATAAGTGATGCATGTATATGCAAAATTTTAAACTAAATAGATGTACAAGGTCAACCAGTCAAAAAATTGATGAAAAATAAATGTACAAAACAACTTATAAAATAATAAAATAACTTGTAAAAAGTTTATTTTTTTTACCACTTAACTTTGTACTAAATGAATTCGAAACTTATAAAATTTTACTTGTACATGCATCACTTATAAAGTAAATGAATCTCAATAGTTTGAATTCGTCATTTGAAACTATTTGATAGACTTTTAAAATTGTGCTCACCAAACCCTCTTGGTGAACCCTAGCTTTGCTCTCTCTATATGTGTGTGCGTGTGTGTGTTTATTTCTTGAAATGTTGTTACGTTGCTAGGCTAGGTCCTTATTGATACATGCATGAGACATACACTCCATGAGAGCCTGTTCAGTCGTTTACTGTTCACGTGGGGAAAAAAATTCACTCAGAGTGAATTTTTTTTTCCCCACGTGAACAGTAAAAATCAGTTCAAAATTTTTCAATTCATGTGCCTATTCTCCAGCCCATTTGTCTGCCGAACACGTCCTGATAGTGGATATAGCAATGCCTATAATTAAAGCAAGAATATAACGTTCAATATTAATAATAATCTATACATGCTTCAAGCTAACGAGTGCATAAATATGCACAAATTTTTTTCAAGATGTATCAAGTTCTATCATGTTCAAGACGAAAAATAAAGACACGGTGGGTTAATTAATTAAACAATTTCATTGGCATATTGATAAAATTATATAGGACCGCAATAATATCTCAATAGTATTATACAATATTTCAAACTTCATTGTCATCTTGATTAAGCTTTATTATTGTATCTTCCTTAGTAAAATTAAACCAAACTTGTATTGGACAGCGACTTGGCATTAGTGATAGATATGTAGGTGTTAATTCTAACATTCTAATACTCTATCTATCAATTATTAATACGAAATTTTTGTTTATCTACCATTTCAAAATTTCAAAATTTTGAGTTACCAGCTCTTTGATAGCATATATTGTTTGCGCACCTCTAGAAAACAGTACGCAGGCATTATCTACTCATTATTTTTTTTTTGTGCGCATGCATTGTCTGTGTGTCATTTTCGTGAGTGCGCAAATAAAATCGAGTAGAACTAGGGTGCTCCTAAGCTCACCAAGCCCTTCGTGAGCGCGACTCTAAAACCTATCGAATTGATTTCAAACGACATTTCCAAACCGTTAGATGTTCAATCTATATTAAAATGTGCTTGGAGACCAAATTTTACATTTTTTTGAATTTTTTTACTATTTATTAAGATGGTTTGAAAATCGCTGTTTTTATTAAAATTCTGCACCATTGGAAAACAGCGATTTTCAAACCATCTTAATAAATAGTAAAAAAATTTCAAAAAATGTAAAATTTGATCTCCAAGCACATTTTAATATAGATTGAACATCTAACGGTTTGAAAATATCGTTTGAAGTCAATTCGATAGGTTTTCGAGTCGCGCTCATGGAAGGGCTTGGTGAGCTTAGGAGCACCCTAGTTCTACTCAATAAAATCTGCATTTCAAAATAAGAATTTCTTTTTTAAAATGAGTGTACAATAAACACGTCCTCAATATTCTTACAATGATAGATCAATAAACCACTACCAAAATTAACCAAAATATAAAAAACCTCTAATAATTATTTCTTCATTGTTTTAATCACAACAAGAGTCCAACACAAATTTACATTCTACTTGGCATTAACGCTTAGGTGCAAACATACCGTTCTAGAAAAATACTCCAACAACAAATCGAGCTATCTCTAATGGTTGTAGTTAAGCCTAACAATTGCAAAAAAAAAAAAAAAAAAATGCAAATTTGCAAACTCTTGAAAGAAAAGGAAAAGAATAAATAATTCGACAAAAGTTGAGAGAGCAGGAAAAAAGTAAGTAAAAGAGGAAGGTACCTCGATAGCACACGATCTCTCCACTCTCTCCCGATGTCTCGCCATCCCAAACCCTAACGCAATCTCCATCTCTCCATGGATTTCGCCGAGCTGGAGGCGGTGGAGGGCCTGCGCTGGCCTTGGCATGCTTGGCCCTCCTCTCGCTCCGACGCGGCGGCGCTTGTCGTCCCTACCGCCGTCCTGGCCACCCCTCTTGCCGTCACGTCGGACCTCCCCTTGCTCCCGTACGACCCTCTACTGTGCACCACGTGTCAGGCGGCCATAAACCCATTCGCGCGGGTCGATTATCGAAGTGCCACGTGGCACTGTCCCTTTTGCGCTGGTAGAAACCCTTTTCCCAGGTCCTATCATGAGATAGGCGAGAACAATCTTCCAGCGGAGCTATTCCCGTCCTATTGCTCAGTGGAGTACATACTGCCTTCAAATTCTAACCCTAATGCCATGGGGGTCGGGTTTGTGTTCGTCATTGATGTGTGCACTGAGGAAGAAGAACTTAGGTTTTTAAAAAATGAGATGTTACATGTGCTTGCTCAGTTGCCGGAGAAAGCCATGGTGGGTTTGGTTTCATTTGGATCCATGGTCTGGGTGCATGATCTCACATGTACTGATTGTTCTAGGGTTTTGGTTCTGCATGGTGAAAGAGATCTCTCGTCAGATAAGGTAATTTTCTCTTTTGAATTTTATTTTGAAGGAACAAGGTTAAACTTTAGGTACAATTGCACCAGAGAGTGTATCTGTGCAGAATTTGCTCAAACTGCTAGGCAATTGTAAAAAATTGAATCTTAATTAGGGATTAATAGAGTTCAATTGGGGTATATGACAGCAAATTTAATATAGGTGACAATACCAGTATCCTCTGGTACAAATATTGGATGGTGAATGCCTGAACTCTCTCCCTTATCAGGCATACAAATACACGAACAATGTAACTTTAGAATCCCAATGAATATTTATACTTGTTATTTTGCTATTTTCCAGTGACAATATGTTAAAAGAAAAACACGTGTGGATTCCCAGTTCCCATGATCTGCTTTAGCAAGCAATGAAATCTATACAGAGAAGTGTAATTAGACTATAAATTAAATGGCATAATTTGGAATTCTTTTGATGTCAGATGAAAGAGTTTATGGGCATACCTCAACTCTCACACTCAAAATTTGGAACTCCAATGAACTTCCAAAATCAAAACTTTCTCCTACCTTTCTCAGAATGTGAGTTCAATATTACCACCGTCATAGAAGATCTGTCCTCCATGCGGGACCATCAGCGGGGTCACCGCCCTTTACGTGCCACTGGTGCAGCCATCTCTGCTGCTGTGGCCCTTCTAGAAGGTTCTCTACCTGACCATATTGGTGCCCGTGTAATGGTGTTCACATCAGGGCCTGCCACAAGTGGGCCGGGCAAGGTTGCTGAAACAGATCTATCCAAACCAATTCGGTCCCACCGTGACCTCATCAATGGCAATGCACCTCTAGCTGAGAAGGCTGAGAATTTCTACAAGAAACTGGCACCTAGACTATCTGACAAATCAATCGTACTCGACTTCTTCGCATCCTCTCTTGACCAAGTTGGTGCTGCCGAGTTGAGGTACCCTGTGGAGACATCAGGCGGGATCATGGTACTGGCCGAGTCATTTGAGTCCAACCAATTTAAGAAATGTCTGAATCACATTTTCAAACCAGGGGAAAACGGCCACCTTGGCATGAATCTTGATGCAACCATTGATGTGGTCACATCAAAGGAGATCAAAATATGCGGGGCCCTTGGACCCTGCATCTCCCGTCGAGTAAAAAATAAACTAGTAAGTGAGAAGGAAATTGGAGAAGGTGGGACCTACTCATGGAAAACAAGTGCCATCACACCTAAAACGTGCATCGCATTTTTGTTTGAAGTGAGCGGCCATGAGAAAAATGCAGAGCAACCTACGGTCTTTTTCGTGCAGTTCAAGACTAAATATCGACATGGGGATGGTGGATTCCATATGAGGGTTACCACAGCTGCGAGGCGGTGGGCCTCTCCCCGCTCCCCCGAGATAATATCAGGGTTTGACCAGGAGGCTGCCGCGGCTGTGGTTGCTAGGCTGGCAATCCGCCGGGCTGAGGAGTACTTTGTACGCGACGTAATCAGATGGCTTGACAAAATGCTTATTCGTTTCACAACGAAATTTGGGGACTATGCACCTGAAGACCCCTCCACTTTTCGTCTCTCCTCAAATTTCTCTCTCTACCCACAATTCATGTACTATTTCCGTAGGTCCCAGTTCATTGATGTGTTCAATAGCTCTCCCGATGAGACTGCTTTCTTTCGATTGATGCTTAACCGAGAAGGTGTGGTTGGGTCGCTTATTATGATCCAGCCGACTTTGTTTCAGTACTCATTCGATGGGCCGCCTATACCAGTTTTGCTTGACATAAGCTCGGTTTCGCCAGATGTAATTCTCCTCTTTGACTCGTACTTCCATGTAGTGATCCACTATGGATCAAAGGTTGCACATTGGAGGAAAATGGGATATGAGAACGACCCCGCTCACGAGAACTTCCGGAAACTTCTGGAAGCGCCAGAGGCAGATGTGGAGTCATTGGTGGCAGATCGGGTCCCACCACCCAGGCTTATAAAGTGCGACCAGTATGGGAGCCAGGCAAGGTTTCTGCTAGCCAGACTGAACCCGTCAGTTACTCAGAAAACTCGGCTGACGGATGGGTCCGAGGTAATTTTCACCGACGACATCAGCTTGCAAGCTTTTATTGAACACTTGCAGGAGTTGGCTGTGCAGGGGTGAATTTTAACTATAAAAAGTCATTAATTGCCCATTGCATTGTGCAGTTTTGTTCAAAATTTTAGTGGATTATTGTATATGAGGTTTCATTTTATGTTATTATTTTATTGGTCATCGTTTAGGTGTTTAGAATTTGGTAAGGTGGGTTTGGGGATATTTGGTGTTGGACTAGTAACTAGGGTTTCAGTTTTGTAAGTTTAGCACGAAGAGGTTTGCTTTGAACAGTATCAGTGTTCTCAGTGATTATTTTCCTACAAAATATTTGCATAGGTTTCTCCGATCAGAAGTTCTCAACCTTTTTATCTACGTACTAAAAAGAAAACCATTTTGTTGACTGGGAAACTCCGATTGTTGAACTGGATTTGCTATAGGAGTTGATATAAAATTGGAAAAATAACTGGCGATTTGAATTGTTGATTTTTCTTTTCTTTTTTCTTTCGAGATATAACCCTTAGGCCATTTTCGTATTAAAAATAAAGATGATTACAAGTTAATTTAAATAAAACAAGAAAACCCTTCCTACAAATCCTCCTATATAGCCTTAAAATTGCACTAAAATTACCTCATGGGATCAAAATCAAAATAAATTTATAATCCTAAAATTCGACTCCCATAGTCCCATGTGATGTTTTCACTGGCGACGTTTCCTTAGATATTTTATGCTTACCTCTAGGTTAGATATTTTCTTACTTTTTGTCATTAAGAAAAGTGAGAATACTGTAAAAAAATAAATAAGAGCTTAATTGATTGCAATGAAAAAACAGAGTTCATCTAAAACCAATATTATTAATTGATTAATTTATCATCTTATATTATTATAATTAAATTGATTATGGATGGGATGGGACCGCTAAGTCGGCAAGTGAATCATGTGTTGCACAGTGAAAATGACAGAGAAGAGGATTGAACTGGTCTGTTCTGTTTGGCAGCAGTTGTGCAGTGCTGCCTTAATCATAAATCAATAAATCATGCCCCCTTTCTTTCTCCATGCTTCGCATTAAATGATGTACTGCCATGTTCTTCCAAGACATTAGTTTCCTTTCCTTTTGTGCTGCTTTAATTTGTTCTACCTTTTCCTTTGTCCCTCCCTCTTTCTTTCTGCTATTTTCTGTGTATCATTTAGAGACTCAGATATCTTGTGCGAAAATAAAACATCCGAAACATCATGCATACATATTTGTGTTCATGCTGTGAAACCCAATTTGTATTTGTATATTTCACCAAAATAGTTCAAATCCAAAACTTCACGCAGTAATTGTTGAAGAGTGTTTTCCTCATCTTATCAGTAATTTAAAAAATAGGTAAATTAAAAACCACTCAGGCTCCTTATTTTATTTTTTTTCTTTTTCACTTCCATTTTTTTTATATTGTTATTTGGGCCGCAACATGTGTCCCTATAATGGTTGGCAACTTGGACAAGAGGATTATTTGGATATATTATATAGATACAAATCAGATTCCAAACAAAAAGAAGGATCCATCATTGTCCATATATATATATATCTCCTTATCTATGACATCAACAACGGTGACTGTAGCAACAGCAACTCAAGGTTATTTCCTGTTTTCAAAACACAATGTCAAACTGTATATGTTTGGTTTACAACAACTCATTATGGAAAAAAAAAGAGAGTTGCTAGCTAGTCCTTAATCAACTTGTGGTCCTAAAGGATTCGTTTCCTTTGTTATTTATTTCATGGAATTCAGAATTCTTCTTTTCATTTTTTGAACCGTTTGATCTTCATCGAACACACCAGATCATGTTAAAAGCGTTATCCGATCCAACTCGTTCGTTTTAGATCAGACGGTCCAAAATATAGATAGTAAGATCATGCTTTTCATGTGATGACTAACAGTAGTATGAACCCTAGTGTTTTATGTGCTAAACAATACACATACTTTGTTATTTCTTTTAAACCTACAAATAGACAGAATAAAAATATAAGAGAATACATCAAGAAGATCAAAAAGAGAAGGAAGAAACTTTTTGGGGGTCACCGTTAAATCTTAGCACATTTCATCCAAGAGGTCGGTTAAAAAACCTAAAATTTACGGCCCAACTAACTTTGTAAGACCCAAAATTTACGGCCCAATTAATTTGCTAGACCAAAAAATTTCTGTCCAACAGCTTAGCAGATGATATTCTTTTGCTAACCATGGGAGTTTTTTTTATATATATATATATATATATTTTTTAGATTCCTATTGAAACAAATTCTTCCATCTTTTGACTTCACAATTTGTTAATTAGATAAAAAATTCTATGATAAAGTTCAAATGTGCATGTGATCAAAATAGCAAATTAAATTTCTTCATGCTAGAATAAAACATCCAAATTTTCTTTCTCAATTTTTTTTTCCGTGATCTTTGCTTATTTTTTTGATTCAACTCCATAAAAGCAAGGTCCGAGAAGCTTCATCCGATCAAAAAAAGGGTACTAATAATTATAGACAGATGGGTTGATTATATAATAATGCATGCTCCAATTGATATGCACATGGCCTGCTCCCCCCACTTGATTGTACAAATCAAGCATCCAATACAATATTCAAATAAAGAAACAGTCAAAAAATTGCAAGATTCCCACAAATGATTAGAAAATATAAAACCACTTAATAATAATACTAGAAAACGAAGGAATAATAATAAGGTACCGTTCTAACAACGCAAGAGGAAGCATCATAGCAATACACAAACAACCAACAATTAATTAATTAATTAATACAGCAAAGGCTAGCTAGACAAACAAACATGTAACATGCATGACAACCATAATTATTCTTTTACCTTGATTCAGATATCACAACACTTTTTTTTAACAAAACAATAAACATATTGTCTAAATCAAAACCCTGACACACTCACATAAAAACATTATGCCAAGCTCATTAATTTTTCAATATTCATTGCTCCCTTACATGCCAATTAAGTCAAGCATGGTTCTTGCTTTTGTCCTTTTCCTTTGGTGCAGCTGCATTTACAAAAATTACATGGAAATAAAAGAATGTAAGCTTTCAAATAAATTAATTTAGCTCATAAATATTTTAACTGAAGAATTAAGTGCAAGAAAAAGATACTAACCGAGGCCAATGGCTTCGGATCCTTTCATTATCCGTAAACGCTTGCATGAATCAACAAACATCCTGGATACATTAATAAAAAAAAGATTAATCTTGAAGCAAATAAAGCTACTTTAATTTTTTTTTAAATATTGTGTAATATTTATTTTATTGAATACTAACCCCCAAGGGACATCGCCAACAAGCATCCAATCGCCATCCTTGTCTTCATAGGTTGGCAGATACTCTGATCCATTATTTCCACCTTCACAGTTGCATAATCGTACACCAACAAACAATAAATTATTAATACAACAAAGAAAATTAATTAAATCACAACTTAATTTCTTCACAATTTACAGTGCAGAATCCTTGCAAATGTTTTAATTAAGGAACTATAATTACCAGTAGTGAAAGAGCTAAACATCTTCTCTAAGGCAGCAGAGAGTTCCTTGTAGCTATTGTACATCTTCAGATCTATTTTGCGAAGGTAGGGCGCACCATCCATGCTAACCTTCACGAATGATGCGGAATTATTGTTGGCAGATTTCTCTCCGTCGTCTTTCGTTTTGTTCTTCTCGGACTGGACGGTCATGATGTTCTTGCGGAATGATCGGACGGGTGGCCAACCAACTGCCTGTGCCCTATTAATTTAAGATAAAAATGTTAATTACAGCTAGCTAAATAATAGGGGAGAACATCATTTTGCATCCTTTTAATTTAAGATAAAAATGTAAATTACAGGTGAAGTATTTCTGTAGTATAAATTATAGATCAATAGATAAATAATTTTGTACTGTAGTATTTCTCCATTTTATCATTTTTGTCTACATTTTTAGGCAGTTCAATGTGACCATAAATAAATATTCAGTACGTTCTTTTGTTTTATTTAACTTCTCTTATGTTTTAGAAGAAAAAACACTTTTTTAAATTAGATTATTTGTCCTAGCTAATCGTATAATTACACCTAAAATTGTACGAATTATGAAACTAATATACAATCTTTTCATATTATTGGTAATGAACACCGGGTTTTTTTATCACGTCGACTGGAGTAACGAAGGATCACCTTTCTCTCTTTCTAAACCTCCTCTCGTACCCCCCATCCCCCGCCCCGACCCCAATGCATTTAGAGAGCGAAGGACGAGAACGATGTCAAGATGAGTTTTTTTGTTTATTATTTTTTAATAATAAACATCAAGCAGAATTAAAACTACTAATTAATTGTTTGAGCAGAAATTAAGGCCATATAGATATATATAAACAGACAGAGGAAATAATATGTACTTGGGAGCTCTAGGCTTCTCGGGGTCACTAGTGGCAACGACAGAAGCGAGATTTTTCACGCTAGGAGATCGGTTGATAGTTGCCTCCTCTTCTTTCTTCACCTCCTCCATTCCGATAGTTGGCAACTTTAGTTTGAGATCTATTGTCTCCTCAAATCCTCTCTTGCATGAGTTCTTCACCGCATCTCCATCTCCCGGCAACCCGAGCCGGAGCTCGGTCTCGTCCAACCTTAAACCAGTCATCACTAAAAAACAATGCAAATTAGTGCCACCTTTCTTCAATTTTCTCTCCTTTTTCCTCTCCTTTTTCCCCTCTCTCTCTTTCTCTTATATTTTCTTACTTCTGATCTCTTTAATTCCTATGCTCTTGTTTGCTTCCAAAAGAGCTAGGCAAAAAGGAAGGGAGAGACCAAACAATAGGTATTAGAGTAAGACGGTATATATAGAAAATGTATGCATCAGTTAGTTATGGTGAAGATATGAACTTGGCTTTTGCCTATCGCTTAGGTCTCATATGTTCCCTTTGGCCTGATCAATTGTGGCAGAGTTCTGTATACTTAAATGTGCATCATTTGGTATGTGTCTGAGAAATATATTCTAGTCCATTTATGCTCTTTAAAAAAGGTACAGCAAACAATTTCTGTTTAATAAGAAAAAAAAATGTCAAGGTTCAAATTATTATGTAAGACTTACTGTATACTGAATTTTTTTTATGAAAAGAGGTATGTTCAATTATTATGTAAGACACTTGAAGAAGAAAAAAATGTCAAGGTTCAAATTTAACTACTTTTTTTAATAATATTAGCTACATGCTTAATTATGTGTTGCATCATGTCTTGCTTTTACAATAAAGAGGAAATCACTTGACATCTCTTTATTTATTTGACAATTTTGACAATCTTAAAAAATAAATTTAAAATTAAACATTACAGCCATGATCTAGCTATATATTATCTCTACATATATCATTTCTATAAAAAAAAACGATAAAATTTGGTGCATATTACATTGTACATCAAGTGGCTAGAAATTTCAAATATTCAAAATTAACGGTCCTTGATGCATCATCAAACAAGACTTAAATTGTAAGAAATTCAATTATTGAACTATCTATATGTACAACAACATACCTATAATTTTTTTTAAATTTTCGAGTTTAATTTGTTTTTTTTAAATCAATGGTCAAGATTGTCAAAATAACCATTATCAAGAGATTCCACCTTTATAGATAATTTCAGTTTTACTTGCTTATGTGTTGCATGCCGACCTACTTTTATAGATAATTGTATAAAATATTTTATTTGTTGATGTTTTATCCAATATTTTTGTCTTTAAGAAACTTAATTTTTGTCTAAAATAAAAAAACCTTACATCTTTAAATATGAGTTTCAATTTCATATAAGTTTCAGCTATTATTTTCTTAGATAATGAACAGTCTCTTGTTAAAACTAAACAAGAAGATGTTCTTTAGAAATTAAACTTATAAAATTGAATTTCTAATGCATATATACAGGGACAAAGAGAAAGAAGAAATTGCACTTTTTTCTTTGGACCTTCTAATTTTGTCAAATGCAAATATTTGTTTGACTTTTCTCATAAAATTAAATCATACTTGTTATTCAAGCCCCTCTTATTTTTCTAATGCATCATGCCGCCGACCATAGTGACAAATGAATTATTCGGATTCAGTTCGGCAGGGTCAAAAATTTGTGATTGGGTATAATTCGGGAATGATTCGGAATTATCCGGATCAGAGATCTCAATTCCACAAGGAAGAAAAAAAAAGTTCTGAAAAAGTTCGGGGAAAATTCGTAAAATTCACGAATAATTCGGTCAAAATTCGGTCAACCGAATAATTCGGCGTTTGGTTCGCCATCACCAAACAACCGAATTATTCACGAATCTTGTGACTATGCCGCCGACAGGCAATCCAAAAAATAAAAAGATATTAAAATTTATACAAGAAATGGGCACAAAGGATCTGAAGAGCATAGTAACCCGGGACTGGGAAGGGGGTGGTGCACAAAACCCGAGAGATTAGGTAGGCCCATCGGAGGCGCCACATGCTGACACGTGTCGTAGATTAGCTGGACATGAACCCGGTTTAGACGGGGGGCCTCCTCCAGTCCTCGGTGCTCCTCTTTCTTTCTCTTTGAATCTTTGATTAGTGATCGATCACTGATTAGTGGCAAGATGACTTTTGCGGCCGCACCTATCGAATGATTACTGTGGGCCTCATAAAATGCTCCCTGGGTCCCACATCCCTAGTTGCACCGAGTGTTGTAATTACCTGATTTGATATCATCATATCTCCCTTTCTCTTTCTCCTTTTTGGTTTCTTTTTTAATGAAACATCATTTACCTCCATTTAAAGTCCGTTCTTCCTCTCCTGTCCTTGAAATTCTGGTGCTCTTCTCTTGTCAAATATAGAAAGAAGAGAAAGACCATTTTGGCACATTATTAATAGGTTTTAGTATATTTGAGAGGGTGATAATCATTGTACAAATCATGATAAAAAAAAAACCAAATAATTGGGAATTTATTTTGGTTTATTAATATAATTTCCAGTTTATCAATGATTTGGCCTTTGACAAGGTAAACAAGTTTAATCATGTAATTTAGTCTGCTTACTTTCTTGAATCTATATATGGATGATATATTTATCAACAATAAATAGAGAATTTATTCATACTGCACAGAAGAATAAATGAACTATTTATTTTGTTTTTAATAAAATAGGGGTCAAGCCCCTTGTGAATATATTGATGAATGATGACAACAAATAACTGAATTATTTATTTATATGTGAAGTGAAAATTACATTTAATGATACAACTCATTCACAATTTAATTATATGGAAGATATATTGTTGGGGAAAGACATCCTCCAGTTTTATAGAATATGGAGACGACTGGAAAACTTTGGACCATGTAGCCGTAAAAGCTGTTTCTAGGACGTATTTGGCGCTGCTTCATGTTATTATATTCATTAAATTTAAAAAAATGAAAGTGGAGAATTTAATTATGATGTTATTAGTTTACTAATTAATTAATTGACAGGAACAGGCAATTGGAGCTTATCAATATTTCATATCAACTACTTATTAGATTATCAATATTTCATATCAAAATGGATAAGAAAAAATTAGTAATTAATCCCAGTCAATTGACATGCCCTGCTTCCTGCAAATGCTCTTAGAAAATAAATATTGACAAGAAAAATAAAACATGAAGACTGTATAAAATAACTGACCTGGTTGCTATATTTAACTGACAAAATATCCAATATACTTGTTTGTTTGTAGATATTTTGTTTTCTAGCACTTAAAAAGAAAAAAGAAAACATGTATATACTTGTTATATAACAATGGAAATTTAGTTTGACTACGAGATAAATATGTCATAAATACAAGAAGAATAAATATTAAATCCATAAATATTTTCTAAATAGGACAACTTTTCATTTTTATGAAGTTCCTATAAGGCCTATAAAATAAATAAATAAATAAATAAAAAGATGCATGACAAAAAGGTACTATTCTAAAACCTTTCGGAATCTTAAAGACTTAATTAAACCAGGTGTTATAATTTCACTACATCAAATATAATTGTGCGCACACAACACATGTGGAATTGTGGATCATGGAAGTAGAAATAATTGGTACAACCCAAATTATGAATAGTGGTAAAATAAAATAAATACTATCAATAGTGGGTTGGTGGGGTAGCAATAGCACTGTAGATAAAGAGATTTAAAAAAAAAAAAAAAAAGAGGAGATGAGATGAGATGGTGAAGGCGGTGGGGACAAGGTGTTAAGAGAGAAGGGGGCAGGTCAACTGTGCATGTGAACTGATTCTAATTCTATCATAAAATTCTACTGGGGAATTATAATTCTATCGTCACTAATGAGAGCATAATAGAGATGCATTTACATGCACCTTAATATAATATCTCAATTTTTGACAATTTAATTTTAATTTTTTTTTTTTTTATCCCTTGGCATGTGGTTAGGTGTTGCTTTGTCTCCTGGTATGGTTTGTCAAACACCTCTTGAGCCCATGTGTTCTGCTTCGTCCGCTTGTACCGGCTCTCCTGTTCCCCTCTTTGGGCCTCTGGTACCACTTGCTATGTTTGGAAATTCAGTGGGTATCTATTATTAATTCTTTTTTTAAGATTCCATGATATTTCTCTTTTAGTTTCAACCATTTTATTCAAGAAGAACACATCAGATCAATTATCTGATATTCGGGATGATTTCTGATAAATTTGGTTTCCTCCTTTGTAAGAACACATTTTTTTTCCAACATTAGCAACATTTTTTCATTTATCAAATTTTAAAGTTGGGTAGTGATAGTAAAAGAGTTTGGAACTACCATATGTATTATAATTTTTTTACCAAAATAAATTGAAATATTAGATTGACCTCCCAGATCCTCACCTCCCAAACATCTTCAATTATTTTTGCCAATATTTTGAAATAAAAAATGAATAAAAAATTTGTATTTCGAAATGGCCAAGTGTGCATTTTGCAATTCTTAACTGTGTAATATACGATAACCTAGTATCTATTTTGTGGATAATTTTGTCAAATTCCATCAACATCCTAACGAGCGTCTGTTAATAGTTGTGACTAAATAAGAACAATCATGCATATATTATGCAATAATCAAAGCGTGCATTACACAATTAAGCAAGGTACACTATGCAATAGCTAAATATACATTATAAAGTATGGCTTATGATTTATGAGGGTGTTTAGTGGATGAGTTTATGGTTTGTAATTATAAACAAATTTGTATATAATTTTTGTTATTATGCAAGTGAACATTGCCAAAGAATACAAGTGTGACCTTTTCTCTTTCAGCTAGGCAGCCTTTTCTAACTTCATCTATGGCCATTTCTATGTAGCAATCCATGTGGCATGTCTCTGCAGCATACGCTACAGTACGTCGTCTTGTGACCTGAAAGTAGTTGCGTTTGCAACATGTAGCTGTCAGCACTGTACCTCTTTGAATTTATTGAGAAGCTGTGACCATATTTTTGGGAAGAGATATGAGCAATTTTCTTTTATTAGAAAACAAATTATGCACATAAACACTTGATAAATAGTAAAAATCAGGCACCAGAGATGCACAAAAGGAAATATCCTTTAATAGAAAAAATTATGATCTCATATGCTATAGGAGGAATTTCATGTATACCCCTTGAACATTTCAAAATTATGTATATTTCCTGCAAAAATTCGTCATATCATATTTACCCTGTTAAATTTTAAAAACTCACAAATTTATCTAATTTATTTATTTTTTCTATTAAAAATCATTATAATTTATAAAATACTCATTTTATATTTTATTAAAAATAAAAATATGTAGTTTGTGTAAAAAAAATGTTATGTCTTCTCACTGATCAGTTTTCAAGAACAAAAGATTAATTTTCTAAACTTGCGATGTATACACGGTGACATTTAGACATATGCTTGTTTATACGCTACAAGCCAGAATAAATCATTTGCTCTCAAAATCAACCAATTAAAAGACTAAATATTTCTTAAACATGCTATCTATATATATCATGAACAAACTAAATATTTCCCTATATTATGCATCTTTCTCTGTCAAGTGTCAAATATCTTGGACCGTGTTGCCATAATTAACCTCTACAGCTCTATTCATTGTATCAACAAAATTGTCGTTTTTGTTAGGAGATCAACTCAAGAGAATTTGAATCTTCTCAAAATTTGCATCAGGGGACCAAACAATTGGATGGGTCGGAGGTGGTGTCGCATTGATTTCATCATGCCAAATACTAAAGAGGCAAAAAAAATTGGACCACATAAAGATATTCGCATAGCTGACTTAGGCTGGTTTGGTTGGTTTTTACAAGCCCACATGACACTTTTCTCTCTCTATACTTATTCTGTTTTTATATCTGCTAGCCTGTTCAATTTTGGGATGGGCCCTTCTGTGTTTAGCCCTAAATTTTTTTTTTTTTTTGAGGAAGGAGAGTACATTTTTATCTCAGATTTTTGTTCTGTTTTTACTTTTTAATCATGGAAAAGAATAATTTTGCTGTCCCAACTCAACGCCTATTAAAATTTAATTAAAAGTAAAGCCCAAGATAGTTTACAAAAGATTTGTATGAATTAGAAAAGTTATGTGGTTGTTCAGCAGAATGAGTGAAGATTAAATTTTAAGTAGGGTTAAGGAGTCCTTTTTCAGTAGAATCGAATTAAGAAAAAGTGTTGAGGAGAACAAAAGATGCTAGTACATGTTCGGCACCATGGCTTAAGGCTCTTTAGTTTTCCTTAAGGTCTTAAGCAGGCCGAACACCTATGTCTCAAACGGGCTTAAGCCTCCTCCTTAAGCCGAATTTTAAGCTTGATATTTCGCTTCCTTAGTGCTAAGGAGCTGAGGCTTAACAATACCCAGCTTAATCCACTTGAGTTGTTGCCAAACACCAACTTCTTAGTGAAGATTAAATTGTTAAGCCTCAACCTCTTAAACCATGGTGTCGAACATGGGCCTAAGGAGTAAGGAGGCTTAATCCAATATAATTAGTGCTTCAAGAATTCGAGCAAAAGAAGCTAAAGAGACTTAATCCGGACAAAATAACCAAAACTTAATCCAGACTAAAAAAAAGTTGTTCGGTGAAATTAAGAGACTAAATAATCTAAATGATCCTTAAAGATCCTTGAGTGGGGCTTGCCGTACACCTACAGATTACAAAAGCAAAGAAAGAAAGAAGAGGAAGTTGAGAACTATATATAAATTATGTCTTGAAAATTTTGACTTGTTGTAAATCAAAATATTTTCAATATAAAATTTTAATAATTAGTGTATAGAACGCTTATTCAGGAAATTTGATCAACTCTTTGTGTTGTTTTGAATTTTTTTTTTTTTTTTTTGCATGGAGGGCAACATATAATGTGCAAAGTCAAGTGGAGTTAATTAAGATAATATTTTTTGTGTGAGAATGAGCAAATTTATTATCTAACTTAACTAAAAAGAAATTGATACTGCTACATTCTTTCTTGCAATGTTTTAAAATATAGTTTTTTTCATGCATGCGGAAGGTCACTACATATTACATACACAGTATGCGGTCGCATATGCGGACTTGTATATGTGAATTTTAAAATGAGTTGTCCAATACCCACGATCAATTTCCACAGTCATGAGTCATAACTAGCTAATAAGGTAATGCTCAAGCAATATTACGCGTCCGCATGGACCGCATATGCAATCCGTATATATGTGACTGCATGATATTTTGAGCGCGACATCAAACCGTTTACGTATATTTCCTTTAAATGTTTTCACTTTTGTCCATATTTTGTAGTATTAATTTTGTATCTAACAAGGTAAATGTTTAAACTCACATTTACACCCCATACCTAATTGTTGCAAAAATACAAATGATCAGGTTAGATGAATTCATTGTTCTTATTAAATTTATTCATGGACAGATGTGACTTTGAACCTTACGCT
This sequence comes from Carex kokanica, assembly GCA_025461125.1. NCBI lineage: Eukaryota > Viridiplantae > Streptophyta > Magnoliopsida > Poales > Cyperaceae > Carex > Carex kokanica. The sequence continues at coordinate 686,489 of JAJGRX010000404.1, read as the reverse complement.
CATTTAAACATACAAAAAATGCCTTCAATTAGGTCCTGTTCGGTCCAAAGGAATGGGCACGAAAATGGATAAAATAGAACTGAATTTTTATTGTTCACGTAAACAGTAATTTTTCCGAACGGCCCTTAGTGTTTTGGAATAATTTCTGGTGAGCAAATTATACAATCAAAGTAACTGTGATTAAAGCCACACGTGCGAGTGCCCCTAAAAATATGACAATTCCATGTGCACGAGCAACTCTTTTCATTTATTACTTGATGAGCGGCTATTGATTTTTTTGGAGACACGTGTACACCTCCAGCGCACAATACATTTGAGAGCAATGCATTTAATCTAGTTAATTTGGGCCCACTAATTTTGTAATTACCCTGAAATAAACAAAGGTGCATTGAATTGATTTTTGAATGCCGAGTTATCAGATACAAGATTCCAATTTCAGATTTATTGGTTGGTTCCATGAATTAATGTTTGTGATTTTAAGCTTTGCTTGGTTACAAGTCAGAACTTGTACACGTGTTGTTCTATAGTTTAAATTTGTTTGATGCAATGAACTTGTGTTCTACACTTGTTACAATTAATTACTTAATTAAATTTTTGACTTGATGCTAAAACTGATCGCCAGAAGTTGCATGGTCTACATTCAAGGAACAAACATTAAACAGAGCTCAGTGAATATTAACTTGTGTATTTTTTTTTTTTACAAATTATAATTGGATACTTTTAGAGTTTTAGTATATCGAGACTTTTTTTTATGTCGATGCAGAAAAATGTTATGTATGATTTTAATCAGGATGAAACTAGGAAATTTAAATTGGAGGCTGAAACGTAATATGTCGTTGTTGAAAATTTGAATTAAAATTTTTACAACTACAAAATTCTAACCACTAAATTAACAAGCACACATATTTAATATTTTATTAGAATGGTTGACTACATAAAAACTATGAAAAAAAATTTCAAAATATATTATTAAAAATTTAAAAATTATAGGGTGGCTAAGTACTCCTGACTTTACTGTAGATCTGCACCCTGATTTCAATGAGAAACTTAAAAATTATTCGAAGAAATTGTTTGTAGGTATGGGTTTAAGTTTTAATAGAGATCAAGGGAAAATTGATGGAAAAAAAAAAAATCAACATATGGGCCTACAATGATTAGTACAAATGGCGCTTTCTTGTTTTATCTCTTGGAACAACATAGCCCATTGTTTGAGCGAAACCATGCCATTATAACTTTATAACCGACATTTTTATTAATACCCTAAGTCCATTAAAAATTATTAAAATTACCCACGGTCCCAAATCTTTATTAAAAATACCCATACCGGCCAATTATTGGCCGGTACCGATTAAATAGCCGAACCGGCCAATAATTGGCCGGTTCCGTGATTTTTTTTTTTTTAATTTTTTTTTTTGCCGAACCGGCCAATTATTGGCCGGTTCCGTAAATTTTTTTTTTTTTTTTTTTTTTTTTTTTTTTACCATATTCAAAATTCAATTTCAAGAAAATGGCTACATGGATTTTTGTGTTCTTTATATCAAAATAAAGGTATGAAAGTCTAGTTTCCAGATAATATAATTTCTCTATACAAAAATATTACAGATTGGTACAGTTTTAGCGATTAATTGACAGAGGTCAGAATTCAGAAAAGCTGAAATTCCAGGGAGCAGTCCTATAATTTTGACCATATTCAAAATTAAATTTCGAGAAAATGGCTACATGGATTTTTATGTTCTTTATATCAAAATAAAGGTATGAAAGTCTATTTTTCAGATAATATAATTTCTCTATACAAAAATATTACAGATTGGTACAGTTTTAGCGATTAATTGACAGAGGAATTCAGAAAAGCTGAAATTCCAGGGAGCAGTCCTATAATTTTGACCATATTCAAAATTCAATTTCGAGAAAATGGCTACATGGATTTTTGTGTTCTTTATATCAAAATAAAGGTATGAAAGTCTAGTTTCCAGATAATATAATTTCTCTATACAAAAATATTACAGATTGGTACAGTTTTAGCGATTAATTGACAGAGGAATTCAGAAAAGCTGAAATTCCAGGGAGCAGTCCTATAATTTTGACCATATTCAAAATTAAATTTCGAGAAAATGGCTACATGTATTTTTGTGTTCTTTATATCAAAATAAAGGTATGAAAGTCTAGTTTCCAGATAATATAATTTCTCTATACAAAAATATTACAGATTGGTACAGTTTTAGCGATTAATTGACAGAGGTCAGAATTCAGAAAAGCTGAAATTCCAGGGAGCAGTCCTATAATTTTGACCATATTCAAAATTCAATTTCGAGAAAATGGCTACATGGATTTTTGTGTTCTTTATATTTTTGAATATATCTAAATTTTGAATAATATTTTTTTTTAAATATATACATATCGTAAATGTTATAAGATGTACTAGAATTACCCAAATGGAATGCACAACAGCATTTCCCTAATTCAAATAAACTTACAACAAAAATTATTCATAACAAATATTTAAAAAAACAATTCAATTTTATTGTGTTAGATTTCATTTCAGCATTTTAGCAATATTTCTCCTGATATTTTTATTAATAACCCCAAACAAAAGAAAAATATCAAATATAACCCCCATCTCAAAAAAATTTCAAATCTAACCCAACTGCCCGAAAATGGGGCGGTCAGGTTATCCAACCAACGAATCGCCCGCCCGTCGGGCGGTCCACTGCCCAAAAAAAAAAAAAAAAAAAATCACCAAACCGCCCCACTGTGGGGCGGTCCACTAAATATATATATATAGAGTATGGCTAATTTGCTTCCGGCAGCATTTCGGCCGAGGTGCTTACGGGAGCCTATCTTGCAATTTGATGTTCAAACAACAAATTCAAACCGTTAGATGTTCAATCTATATTAAAATCTACTTGGAGACCAAATTTTACATTTTTTGGAATTTTTTTACTATTTTTTAAGCTGGTTTGAAAACCGCTGTTTTTATTAAAATTTTGAAGCATTGAAAACAGCGGTTTTCAAACCAGCTTAAAAAATAGTAAAAAAATTCCAAAAAATGTAAAATTTGGTCTCCAAGTAGATTTTAATATAGATTGAACATCTAACGGTTTGAATTTGTTGTTTGAACATCAAATTGCAAGATATGCCCCCGTAAGCACCTCGCTGAAATGCTGCCGGCAGCAACTTAGTCGCTCCCTGGAATTTCAGCTTTTCTGAATTCTGACCTCTGTCAATTAATCGCTAAAACTGTACCAATCTGTAATATTTTTGTATAGAGAAATTATATTATCTGGAAACTAGACTTTCATACCTTTATTTTGATATAAAGAACACAAAAATCCATGTAGCCATTTTCTTGAAATTGAATTTTGAATATGGTAAAAAAAAAAAAAAAAAAAAAAAAAAAAAAAAAAATTTACGGAACCGGCCAATAATTGGCCGGTTCGGCAAAAAAAAAAATTAAAAAAAAAAAAAAAAAAAATCACGGAACCGGCCAATTATTGGCCGGTTGGGCTATTTAATCGGTACCGGCCAATAATTGGCCGGTATGGGTATTTTTAATAAAGATTTGGGACCGTGGGTAATTTTAATAATTTTTAATGGACTTAGGGTATTAATAAAAATGTCGGCTTTATAAGCATGAGACACATGTTTATAAATTTGTATCGTTTTTTTCCAAGTGTAGATAGCACCAGCATGATAATGCTCTTGTGGTCCTTTATTTATTAGCTAGTAAATAAGAAAGACTTATTATATGCACTACTTGTTATTTTATTATCATTTTTCTATTTTGGACCAGAGAAAATTCACACAATGGTGACTTCAAAAATATTTTTATATATAGTTATTGTAAGAGAATTTACAGAAAGTCATATAATTCGTTTATAAATGATTTTCTTTCATCCGGATTTCGAACTTGCGATCTCTCACACAGAGAACATTACTTTTGTTACTAGATCAAAGACTTGTAAACAAATTTTTTTTTTTACTAATATTATTAATTGAGGAGTTTTAAGAAACTTTTTGAATAAAGTTGAAATGCTTATTGTTGGCATTATTTTCTAAATTTAGAATTAATTACAAATATATCCCCTTGAATAAAGTTTTAACTTATGAAAGCTAGCTCATCATAACAATCCTAGAATTTTATTTTGATATCTCAAGCAAAAACTTAGAAGGATTCTGGTCCAAGTTTCTCTCTCCATGTTTTTTTCAATTTAAAATTTATTGCTTTTGCTTACGCGTGGCAGAAGAACTGTACCTATTCAGCAAATGACTTGAACATGCGGTATTATCAGAACCGACGATATTCTCTTTCAAAAATATCTTTTCACTTTGTAATTAACTAAGTCATAACTGATTTTATATTTTTGTATAGACCGTTTTTTTCTATGACTCGCCATACAATTTGGGGTGTAAATGTGTCTCAAAGGATCATAATTCCTTAATGCTCATGAACTGGATAATTTTTCCAGAATTTTTTATGTATAGAAATAATATAAAAATAATACAGGGTAATGGAATTTCATGAAAATTCTGATCTCATAGAGATAACTTAATTTTTTTCTTTTTTCTTTTTTTTAGAATTTTTCAGGTTCCTTTAAAATTTCAGCATACTGATTCTATTCCTAAACTAAAGGCAATCCATCTATTATCTTTTTTTATATTTAAATTTCGGTTCTTTATAGGATATACAAATCTCAAGACAATCCATCTATTATTTTGTTTTGTTTTTAAATAATTTCTATAAATAAAAAAAATCTGTAATTTTTTCTGCTAACATGAACAATTGTTGGTGTTGTGGATAACTTATTCATTGATACCGACATTGATTTTTTTTTTTAACTCTCAACTTATATTAAATGAATTTATAAATTTATAAATTTTGAGTAAAAATTAGAGTCAAACCATTCAACCTTTTCATATTTAAAAAGAAACTCATATTTAGATTTTAACCAGCGACCTTCTAGACAAACATAATTATCTTAATCACTAGATCAAAGACAGTAGTTCATAATTTTTGAATTCAAAAGTTTTAAGCATATGTGCTTTTTCCACACAATATTCCACAATAACTTGACTCAATAAATGTCAAGAATAATACTTGTTTTTCCAAATGTTCATGGATAGTATTTGTTTGGCAAATTAGCTAAGGATTTCCTTATAATATTAAGCTTTATTATTATATAAGGATCTCCTTTATTAAATTTGTAAACCTTATAGTGAGTTTAATATGAGTGTGAAGCTGAGATGTGCAAACTGTTAACAATGCACTTTTGAAATAATAATAATAATAAAAACATTGCACCTTTTGGAATCTATCAATTAAAAAATCTACATTAAAGTTAAGTTCTTGAAAAAAAATTAAATTTAAATTAATCATAATTGTTCCCATAATATAGCTGAACAAAATCATTTCAAAACATTTCTATAATTATTTTTATGCATTCACGGGAGTGTGGTTTTTGTATTGAATTATTTTTATGAGATCATGTGCTTGTAGAATTCTTATTTCTTACAATTCCATGCATGACAAGCAATCGTTTCCTAATTAGTCTAATTAAACAGATTATCTGATTTTCTAATTTGGTAATTTCTGGGTTGATAAACCCTGGCGATTTCAACTCTGATCAAATGGATTTTGTGACAAATTTCCATTTAATTTGGCTTTATTTAGCTCTATTCCGTCCTGGAATTCTACAAGGAAAAATGGAACAAAATAATGTTAGCTTGTAAACGCAAGGTGCATGTATTAATTTACTAAGCAATAAACAAATTAAACATGGACATAGGATGCTTTCCTTGTATACCTTTTGTTCGTTTGTTGTCTTCATATTACTAATAGAGTTTGTTTATTTTTTGTGTCTGGTAAAATTAAAGTTAACACCGGCCACGGCCTTCAAGAAAAGCAGAACTTAAAATAAAAATTAAAAATTAAAAGGTCCATGTTCATTGAATTATTAGTAGATGTGTTTAAATGGTTTAATTAATTTGATTTTGAATAGAACGGTTCAGTTGACTGATTTATTTGGTTTGATTTGATTTAAAGTTAAATAGTAGTCTGGTTTATGGTTTATATTCTATATGGACATTTAACAGTAAAAATAAAAAATAAACATGCCAAATGAACCGAAAATTAATCATTTATTGACCATAAAATGTTAACAAATATTATGTTAGTATTATATTTATATTATACCCATTTACATCTTAGTGCTTATATTTTATTAATTATAAATTAATTGTCATACTAATTTAATTTGGGTTGATTTGAAAACGTCTAGCCTTCAATCAAACAATTCAAAAAAAATAACGGTGGAGTTCTAATGATTTTATGATGAATAACCAATCAAATTTCAAATTGACTCCAATTTGATACACATTCCATATTAATAATTGAGAATATATTTATATATTTTTTAATTTTAATATTATTTTTCAAATTAATTTACCATAAAGGTCGATTAATTGATTTTGCTTATAATTTGATCAGCTTAGTTTATATTTATGTGAACCGAGAAGAAGTTTAGTTCGGCTAATACCGAACCAAGGAACAATCACCTCTATATATTGTCATTTTCATAAAATTCTTTTAGAAAAAAAAAATACATTTTTTAGGTTTATTTATGTTTATGACCACATCTACTCAAACCATTCACTACTATATTACTACATAAAGAAGAAAAATAAAATATAAGAAGTGCACAAATCATGCAATTAAATTCTCTGTGGCTTAAATGCACCAGGAGACATGCAACCAACAAGCTTTCAAGAGCACCGCTGTCAACAAAACAAAAACATAATGAAGGGAAGGAGAGAAACAGAGACAATGCATAGAAGCGTGTCATTTAGGCAGGCTGTACAATTTTGAGTACTCCTGTGCTGTGTCCTTGCAAAGATTAGCTGGAGAAGAACATCCAAAACTATAAAAAAAAAAATTATATTTTTTTTCTAAGCAGTGAAGACATGGCTCACTGTTCAAGTTTGAGATTTATGTTTGGATGCAATTCGAGAATAGCTAGTTCAAGTTCACCGTTTGTCTTATTAGAATAGTTAAATTCTATTTTTTTACAAACTTTTCTAGCTATTCAAAAATGAGAATAGTCTAATCAAACGTAGAATAGTAAATTGAGAATAGTGCTAACTCTAGTCTTTTCGCTATTCTGGCTATTCTCACTTCATCCAAACAAAAGGGATTGTGCCATGGACTCGTATTTCTGTTTTTAAAGTCCAGACAATTGATCTGAACCGTTGAGCATGATCTTCCTATGAAAATGTACTTGCAATCCAAATTTTACATTTTTTTTAATGTTTAGATAGAAAATCACTTGATTTGAAAATCTGGACCATCTAAAAACAGTGGTTTTTAACTTATCTAAAAATAGTTAAAAAGTAAAAAAAAAAATATAAAATTTGATCTGCAAGTCATTTTTATATGGAAATCATGTTTAATATTTCGGATTAACTTTTTGAGATTTGAAAATAGAGATATGGATCCATAGTAAAGATTAATATGTAATATGCATATTATCATAGCTTCACTCAGAGTTTAATAGATGCAAGAGAATGATAATAACAATAATTAAAAAGAAAGAGAAGAAAAAGAAAACTATTATTTTAAAATATAGAACAACTAGTCAATTACTTTTTCTGAACTTATTTTATAATTAATATACTATCTTGAAACAACTTGCTTCACCACCACGTAAAACTATCGAAGAAAATTAGCCACATCATTACTGATTTCGTCATGAACATTACGAGAATTAGTTTTTTCCATCATTGTTTCTTTATTTTCATTTATTTTACAACTTTTCATATTTTATGGATGACTTAAAAATTTGAAAAAATAAATAAATAATTAAACGTGATCAATTATTGGAGATTCAATCGTAATGTGATTATTGTAGATCGTATACCCAAGCAACCTGAAGTATTTATCCCTAGGTAATGATTCTTATTAAGAATTTACCACTCATGATAAATTCTTTTATTTTTTTTCCTTTCATTTCTCAACATGTTTTAATTTACTATAATTTGAACCTTAGATATTGCCACACACACACACACCTAATTATTCTAAACACAATGACCCAAGAAGTTAATTGTACCAATAATACCCTCGACCCCATACCACACGGATGCATGTTCCCACCTCCCCCTACCCAATCAATGGTGACAACACCATTTGACCCCACACTTGAACAATCTTGTCCCCTTTATAAGAGCAAAAGTACACCAACAAATGGGGCCAAATTAACCTAATTATACACTAGCCTTGCCTAATTGTAAGGGACCAACATCAATCAATTTTCTACATGTCTTGTCTCTTCTTAATTAATTTCTCATCTTTGTTATTTAATCCCTCTCTATATGTGACAACATAACAATATATCTAAACCTGTCAACTCCCATAGCAAAGCAAAAAAATTGAACTTACAAAGAGCACTTGATACATGGCAAGAGTTGAGATGGAAAAGGATACAGAGCTCCGACTCGGCCTACCCGGAAGTGATGAGGTAAAGAAACCGATAGAAACACTGCATGCGAAGAAAAGAAGCTCGCCTGAGAGTCGATTGTTTGAAGATGACAACCATGACAAGCCTTCATCCAAGTATGATTTAGTTCTTTGTCTAACAATGCAACCGGCTGTACTGACCATCGATGTGTACCATTTCGGTACGACCCAATACCAGTTAGGATTAAATAAACTTGCAATTCCTAATTCCTTCCTCGATGCAAAAGGTGTCATCAATGGAATTTGTTACGTGGCAGGTGCGGTACAGTAAAACCTGTCCAAACTAGACTAACATGTCCCTTTGGTACGACCTGGAACCAATTATGGATGCGCTTATACTAAAAGCTTCCAATTAAACATGACAGGGTACAATTAGTCGGTTGGCCGCCCGTCCGTTCTTACATGAAGAACAACTTCCATTTAATGAAGAACAAGGATGGCATGGCAGGGAGATATGTGAAAGTGAGCATGGATGGTGCACCTTATCTTAGAAAGGTTGATCTGAAAAACTACAAAGGATACAAAGAGCTTAGAGAAGCCTTGGAGAATTTATTCGGCTGTTTTTCTTTAGGTATGTATATAATACTGGACTTTTTATTCATGTTATTAGTTACACACCATTTATTTGATGAACTAATAATTTTTATATTGATGAAAAATTTAGGCGAACAATTAAGAATGGATGGCAAATATACACTGGATTACACAATAGCATATGAAGATAAAGACGGAGACCTGATGTTGCTTGGAGATGTTCCCTGGGAGTATGTACTTAATTTACACATCTATATATTTCAATTGTATATATATCCTTTTCCATTAATGATTTAATTTCCCAACAAATTGATTCAGTGATGAGCAAGATTTATTTTTTAAACACTTCTTTTGTGTTTTTTTGTTTCATGGCACCAGTATAGGAAATTGTTACCAGTAAAATCAACTCATGGAAATTGTTAACCATTTGTGTTAATGGATATTTTGTACTTGTTTTGATTTATGTAGGATATTTCTATCATCATGCAAGAAGTTAAGGATCATAACAAACACATCAGGAAACAAGGACACAATGAATTCCAATTAATTTACGGTTAGCTTATGAACCGATTGATCTGTACGGTCAAGTCACACATTTCCTTCGAGCACGACCAATGGAGCGAGATATCGCTTTCGACATCTAATTTACGGTTGAAGAATTCGGCGTATAAGATGCATTTTATCAGAAAAGCTTACTGAATTAAAGGTGTATGTTGGCACTCGGCAGGATAAACAGGACCATTTCGATCTGCGACAAAACTTGAGCATGTATTCCTTTAAAAAAAAAAATCATTTTAAATTGGGTTGGAAAGCTTCCTCAACCCTCAGCTTAAAAAATATTTTCCTTTTTTTTTTTCTATAGTTATTTTGTTTGTATGGTAGCAAGTTGGCCTGTAAATTAAAGAACTGTTTTGTTTATTATCAAACTCGTTTACATTAGGATATAATTTAAGTTCCTGTTTGTTCCTAAATGGCAGCAGATATATATCTAGCTAAGATTGATCTAATAGTTAGTCCAAGAAAATATATCGTTCTGATTTCTTAATAGAATTATAAACAAGTGGTTATTTCTTAATTATCTCATAAACCAAGCACCAATTCAGTCAGAACAGCAAAATTGAGTGTTAAATTCCCGTTGCTAGAGAAGATAAGATGGCATCTATCTTGTAAAACATAGAAAAAAAAGAATAGGTATATATTTTCCTCTTTAATCTAGTGTGTTTTATTTGTCTTTCAAGAGACACCTCTTACCCTTACTTGATTTTGCCTGAACAAATCTAGATGAACTTTTTTTTTTAAATCTAGTCAAATTCTGTTCTATTCTTCCCTTTGAAAGCTTCGCACATGGCCATGGCCATATTAAAGGGTAATGATTTTAACAGAGTAGTTTTTGCTTCATGCAGCACACAGACTATAGAATCAAAACAGCACTGCTTATGGTTCCGACGCTGCATGAAGCCAACACTACTCTGTTAAAATCTTTACCCATAGCTAACCCCTACTCTCTGGCAAGCAATGCACGCACCCAACTTCCTCTCTTCCCTAACCAACTAACCTACTGGTAACTAAAAATGCCTCACTGACAACCGGGACCCACCCCACTTTCCCTATTCTCTCTGTCCTCCGACTTTTCCATTCAACACAACACAATCATTCATGTATGCTCTGAAAACCAGGAAAAATGCTTGTCATCCCATCCATTCTCTCTCCACCTATACCGACAAATCAACATCAAACGTATCACGACACGGAAAGTCTCCATTTATTGATTAAAGCTTGTAGCACGACATTGTCGTTATTGCTTGAAAGACAGATGGTACATTGCCTGTTTGTAGGAAGTATTCTCAATAAAGATGTGCATGCAATTTGGGGAATTCTGAGTCTCGTATCTTCTGATATCTCAAATTTTCAGTTTATCTAAAGTCGAGCCATTTTTTTTTTTTGGGTGCTTAATCGTAATGCAGAGTTAGTAATATTGTGCTTTGAGATTTGAGCACAATTTTTTTAACGGTTCGGATATTTCACAGATCAACTGAAAGTTTCAGATATCTTAAGAGGATGCGAATTCCAATTTGGGTCAGCGGCTACCCTCCAAAAGCCATTATCTTTTTGCAGCAAATTTTACTTTATACGTAACTTTTTTGTGCAAAATTATGTTGTCGGTAATCGGTATACATACATTTACAACACGTTTCTGCTTATATTCGTATTTTTATTCCGTTCAGGATACATTTAGAGTCGTATTATTATCAATGCTTAGATTTTTTTGTGAAACACTGTTAAATAATAGAAGAAAAATTAATTTGTGCATATTCTAAATGACTCGTCACTTTCTATACGAACATATGCAGTCGGAATACATTTGTAGCGCGTTGTGTTTTTGTTGAAGTCTATCTTAAATGAAAACATGAAAAGTCAAACTTATAATTGTTCGACAAAGATAAACCAACTACAATACATTTATTTGGGCAAATTCTAAATGAGAAAATTGTGCCAAAACGTGCTGAGATAATATGTGTATAGCACATGGTGACTTGGACATAAGTTCTAAACGATCATAAAATTTTTTAAATATCAACAACTTATTATAGAAAATTTATTTGTGCAATTCTAAATGAGGAGATAATTTTCCTGCAAATTCATGTTTTTAACCAGTTCGAGTGACATGGTAGTCATAAAATCCACCAAAACTTACAAAAGCAGTAGCCAAATATCATCAAGTAATTGCAAAAGGTTTTATTTATACATCACTTTTGTGCAAAGTTATGATGTTAGAATGCACTTATAGCACGATCGAGTTTATATTGAAGTTTTTTATTATTTCAGACACATTTCAAGTATAAAATAACCAAAACATACAATTATTTACCAAGTACCATCAAGCAATCGCAAAGGAAAAACCAATTGGAAAAAGAAAAGACTGAGGAGCAGGAAATAAAAAGAAAAGGAAAAACCAATTGGAGCAGGAAACTTCTGAGAAAGACTGAGGAGAAAGATCAGTGGCTCAGATTTTTAAGCAAATAAAACTCGAAGATTAAAAAATTCAAAAATATAAATTTCTGGGATCCAAAGGATCAACCATCCCAACCAATTTGGTTGCCTCACATTTAAGATTAAATATATAAGATTCTCTCGATTTTAATGGGTTGGGTCAGACTTTGATCCATGGCCTATTTGGATCGGATACGGATTGAAATTTCCTTGACATAATCCTTCCCCTGTAATGGGTCAAATCGGATCTGACCCACAGTAAGCACCAAAATTTTTAAGTAATAAGATCCCTAGAACAAAACCTTGAAAACAATACAACAAAATTGCCTAACAACTAGGGTAATATTGCATAATAAATTACTCACCTAAGGCCCACAAGATATTTTAAATTACCTTTCCAAGAAAAAAAAATAGCTGTTTGATTTGGGGATGATATTATCGCTTCCTTTTTATACCCTTATCTGTAAGAACTTTTAGTTTCCGCTCTTTTCTTTCTTGCGCTTGCTCTTCGAATCCGTCATCAATCATTTTCATTTTCGCTACTCTTCTTGCCACAAACACCTATATTGTTGCATCAATGTAATATTTCAGACATAATTAATCGTATAAGATAAAATAAACTTTATATAAATTCTACATAAGATACTACGAAAATCTTCATTAGACCACCGGACTCGCAAATAATAATATTAACTGAAACAATGATGTGATACCAGATTGCATAATATAATCAACTAATAATCTTAATCTATATTGTTGCATCAATGAAATATTTCAGTGCCATTGAGGAACTGTCTCAATTTGGCCACATTTCATGTGACTTAACCTATATTAAGCTTAAATTTATTCAACTTATCTTCAATTGTCAAGTATTAACTCAATGATTAACAGATCAAACATATGCAGTATAAAAATTGCATTTGAAATTGGTAAAAAAAGAAGAATTCCTTCTAAAATAAAAATTAGGCGAAAAGTACAAAAAAAAAATAATAATAATTACCTGAGTAATATCCTCAAAAACAGCTTTCTCATCACAGTTGTACTCGCCTAAATTTCTTTTAATAACACCTTCTATCTCATGCACAAGAGATTCATCTCTCTGTAAACCACCATGCAATTAGTTTAAGCCTCACTAACATTAAAAAAATATGACAAATCCTAATTGCAAATAAAACAGAACTATAAGATAATGATCTCGCCAAAAGACAAAAAAGTAAAGCTAGATACAAAATATTTTGCATATACAAAGTGAAGCATTTGTCTTCTCCAAGTTTTTTGTTTCAAGTTTGAATACAGAAAAAGAACTTGTCACTTGTAGGAAAGACAAATAAATGGCCAAAATATCAAAAAAAAATATCATTGCTCACAGATACAGAATAAAGAGAGTTGAACCTCGGTAATGAAGCTTATAGAGAGACCACCTCTGCCAGCTCTGGCAGTTCTTCCCACTCGGTGAATATAGTCACTCGAATCTCTAAAATCATCCATAAATACATCAAAATAAAGTATTATTGGCATATAAAATAATCCAACCATGTCTCTATTTCAATTAATTAGCTGGACAGCCTACAAACAAATTGGCAAAAAGAAAAAAACTGGACTTCAGGAAAATAGATTAGCATAATATAAAATGTCTGTAACAACTTAAATAAAAAAGGATGCGGCAGGCTGGCAGCATAAATAACAAATATGACTGACATGAGGTTGTGACATGTACTGGTAAAACAAAATTAGGGTTAAAATAGGAATGACCCGTAGCAGGTACAATAACTACCCCAAACTGCCTACAATGGCACTGAGATCTGGTACATAACTTAATATAAATGAAAGGGAGAAGAGTGAGATTTGGAATTAAGCAAACCTAGGGATGTTATAATTGATAACAAGATCAACCGTTGGAATGTCTAAGCCTCGGCTAGCAACATCAGTAGCAAGCAACACTGGCACCTGACCAGATTTGAACCGACTCAGTGAGGCAAGCCTGAGAGATTGTGACTTGTGGGAATGCAGCGCCACTGCCGCTTGACCCACCTCTTCCAACAATAGCTCTAGATAGTGACACGTTCTGTAAACATAATTCAAATAAGTATATTACTCATGCTTACTGATCACAGTAATAAGATATGGTAGTACTATTAAGGCTCGATTAACAGCCAGTAATGCAACTGATATCAATTTCCGGATTTGCATTTAATCCTCCATTCAATCAAACCTGTCTCACACAGGTTTAAATTAAGAAAATATGCCTCGATCCACAATCAATTCTAAAAAAGGGATTGAATGGGGCACAACCAAACTAGCCAGAATAACCAATTTTCTTCCAGTAGGGCCCACAACATAAAAGTATAGTAGGACGGTAAAACAAGAACAAGTAATACTAATAGAGTAGGGCTCAAATCGTGCCTCACATCTTTATCTGCGTTTTTGAAGTCCAAGCAGTTGATCCAACCAGCTCAATGTGATCTCCGTATTAATATATGCTTGGAGACCAAATTTTATATTATTTGGAACTTTTTTTACTATTTTTCTAGATAGGTCCAAAATCACTGTTTTTGGATGGTCCAGAAATCCAGATTCTTTAGAAAAACAGTGATTTTGTACCTATCTAAAAAGGTAGTAAAAAATTTCCAAAAAAATATAAATTTGGTCTCCAAGCATATTTAATATGGAGATCACGTTGAGCGGTTTGGATAGACTGTTTGGACTTGGAAAACGGAGATAAGAATGTGAGGCACGACTGAGGCATGAAAGGCATGAGGCATTTGAACCCCTACTCTAACTAATATAGGTACAGAGGTAAACATACCTACAAGTGGCAACAAATACAATGGCCGAACGGATGCCGTCTTCCTCCATGTTAGATAAAATATGAGAGAGGTATAACTCCTTCAAGTCAGGTGGTACTTTAAGGTACTGTTGCTTCAGGGTCTCGACTGTCTTGCCCCCTTTGTCCCCCTCGAACAAGTAATATTTATTTCCAGAAACTTTTGAAAGTGTTTGTAAATTACCAGTCATGGTAGCCGAGAAGAACAGTGTTTGCCGTTTTTTGGG
Source organism: Carex kokanica (assembly GCA_025461125.1). Lineage (NCBI taxonomy): Eukaryota > Viridiplantae > Streptophyta > Magnoliopsida > Poales > Cyperaceae > Carex > Carex kokanica. The sequence goes on along the minus strand of JAJGRX010000404.1, from coordinate 671,404 downwards.
TAAAAGACGGAGAATTACATCGAGATCCTCCTTAAAATTCGCATCCAAGACCCGATCCGCCTCATCCAGTACCAAAAACTAAGAACATACAAGTTAAGAGTGTTGAATCATTAATCTTTTAAGGAAAAAGTGTATTTTCAAATGATAACTATCACGTGCATCCCAATTAACTGTAGGAAATATTATCTATGTTTCTACAAAGCATTTAGTATGTCATTTACGAGACATTCTTTTCTAGTTTACGAGAGGTAACAAAGAGGTTAACCAGAGCCCTTCTTATAAAAAAAAACAGAAAAGAGAAAAGGTTATTATTATTAAATTTCAAAGGGGCGCATGGATACTGATCTGCACAATATCCAGAGAAAACCATGACAATAAATTTTTTACTGCAAAACCTTGGTACGGGAGAAAGCTGCAGCAATTTCAACACCCTCCATCAAAGCTCTAAGTCTCCCCGGTGTAGCTATAACAACATGAGGCTTCTTCGCTAAGGCCTTTGCTTGATCAATTGTATTGTAACCCCCTATTGCAACCACACACCTTGAAACAAAATTTAAAATAACAATTCAGCTTTACATTTTTTATCAACATAGAAAAACAAAACACAGTAATGCTCATTACAATTATTGGTAAATCAGAGATAGCCTAATAAGCAAAATAACCCAAGAAATTGTGCCTAGGACATTAACAATTATTTGCATATTTGAAAAACAATATTGTTATGGGCAATCTAATGCTCTCCATCTTTCCCAGACACAAATAACCCAAATTTGAGATATAATTATAAATTAACTATTCCTAATGAAAACCCTTTCTATGATTGTTCTACTTGCAACCGCAACCGAACCTTAGATTAATAGGCGCACCAAGAGCTCTGAATTGCTCTGCCAACTGAGTTGCAAGCTCCCGTGTCGGCGAAAGAACCAGCGCATACACTCCGAACAACTCCTCGGCGAGTCGATGAAGTATTGGAAGAGTAAAAGCGGCGGTCTTTCCACTCCCCGTCGGTGCTACGGCCAAGACATTGTCACCGGCGAGGATGCGAGGGATGCACTGACGCTGGACAGGTGTAGGTCGGCGCATGCCCAGCTCCCGACACGTGGCGACCGCCCATTCGGACAGACCAAGGTCGGAGAAGGAGTCGGATTCGACGGTAGTTTTGGGGTGGGTTTTGATAGGCGGTTTAGGAGGGGAGGAAGGTCGGTTATCGGATACGGGTTCGCGTTTGGGTTTAGAGGTGGAAAAGATGCGAAAAGCCGGCTGCTCCGGCGCTGGCGTTTCAGCTTCCATGTACTTCTTCTTTTTTCCCCAGCTCCGAACCCGCAAGGAGTATACCCTAATCAAAACCCCCTGTGAAATAAGAGTTCACATCCCAGCGCAATACCTGAGGTGCAATTGATGGATCTGGACCGTTCTTTTAACCTGGCAAAAATCTCAAAACGGACTCCCTAAAGTTTTCACAGACACCAGATTTGAGTTTGACCCGGCTGAGATTAATTTGAGCCGTTTGATTTCCCATGCAATAGCCTCAGGTACCTGACGGGATACGGACTCATGAAATCATTATGCCCAAAAGAATTTGAGTGCGTATCCATTGAGATATCTCAACTTTTGCCTGACCGACGTGTCCGGTTCCTATTCGGGGATAGCGCAGGGGCCAGTATTATTTGAGCTTTGAGATTCGTGCAGAACGTATGTGAACCGTTGAGATTTTCCAAAAAGTCACGCAATATATGAGATATCTCAGGGGATGCGAATTCAAAGAATTTTCTCCAATATTTGCAGAATTTTTCTTAAGGAGTTTCTGCGTGGTAGAATAAGTAGGCAAGATATAACGAGTCATGATTTATAAGGAAGGTTAGAAAAAAAAACGATCGCTTCGCCGCCGTCGCGTTTTTATACAACAATATTTGTATTGGATCCGACGTGGAAAGAAAAGGTGTAGGCATGTGTGCGGGCTGTGCGTCACGACCTGTGGATTCATATCATCGGGCTGTGCATAGTGCATACAGGTTAATTTAGATATTTATACGCACATACCTTCTACTCCGGATATAAATTCTTTTCCATGATATTCATCTAACCACTGAATAAAACAAGTCTAATGTTTTTTGTGAGAATCTGTATACTTTATTTTGTTATTTCTTCGTTTTTAAATATGAGTATATTTATGGACATCGTTTCAAAAGTATATACACATGACGTGAGTTGTTAGGCAATAATACTAATTAGCATTAGAAAAGCATTGGTTTGAAAAGGTGTAGTAAAAGAGTGTTTTTTTTATTTACAAAAGTCAGACTTACGCTCTTTTATGGAAGTCGGACTTACGCCTCTCCACAGAGAGATGGAATTCACGTTAATGCGCTCAGAGGCGAGGCCACGTGAGAGCAGGGGTAGGCACTTGCTTACTCCTGTAATTGATTTTTTTTTTTTTGGACCGGACTTATTTTGATGGCTTGCCTACCCCTAATTTTCAGAGCCCAGCAAATCAGAATAAAAAAAAACATGGAGCCCAGCAAAGACGCGGAGCCCAGCAAAAAAAACATGGAGCCCAGCAGCAAAAATGCGGAGCCTACCCCTGACGACAATCCCAGACGCGGAAAGGCAACGACGCGGAAAGGAAAATTGCCGCTAAGCAAAATCGCCGCTGCACAAAGGAAAAATCCTCTCTCAACTCTCTCTTGCACTCCAACTGTTTGTCGAAATGCTTCTGAGAAGGATTGTCACTCCAAGCACCATGTGTTAATACTTGTTGCCTAAAGAAGCGCTCTACCTCTTCTTCCAAATTATAGAAGACAAGACTAGGCTCTCTCTCTAACTGTGGTAAGTGCTTCTCTAGGTGCTTTGCATTTAGGCCTGAAATTTAGTACCTTGTTAGATCATTTTACAGTCTTGAATTCAATTTGTCAAGTCTTTTCATGGAATGGGAAGTATCTTTTGCTAATTTTGTCAAATAGATGCTTGGGTACACAGCATAAAACCAATTCACTACAATTATGACCCTATATGTAAAAGAATATTTGTTATAAACTTTTGACTTAGTTAAAACATTTCATATATTTCTTACATTAATATATTTCTTGCTATTTTTTTGAATTATCTTGTATCCAAACCTGTTAATTTATTCGAACCCGAATCTGATTTTTGCCTACCCCTAGCTCATCCTAGCCTCGTCACTGAATGCGCTAAGCCTGTAGTGCTAACAGAAGAGTAAATATAAAACTAATGTGCTAGTCTACTACGCAGTCTACAGAGAAAATGGGGTTGAGATTTCAAATCTAGAATCTTCACAAGGTGTACTAAAAAAACCAGCGCACCAAAAAAGAAGAAGAAGGAAATATCGCTGCTCAAAATCACGGTTCAAGAATCCTTCTAACGTGGTGTACGAAACTTCAGCGCACGAGAAGAAGCACTTGGTCCTCGCGCAACTCACCAGAACGAACCCTCAACAGTAGCGGCAATATAGCGAAACCCTACAACCACAGCGGACTAATCTGAACCCTAGAACCGCCGATTGAACTGCTGACAGTGAGGTGGCTCTGATACCAATTTGTTAGGTTTTTAGGACTGGAGAAAAGAAAGAGAGCAAGAAACAAAAAAAAACAACTTGAATTAATTTATATTATACTTAATTCTCTCTATCTTACCTAAGGTGGTAAAGTACATAGTGAAGGGGAAGGAGAAGAAGAGCAGTATTTGTTAATTTAATTTTAAAATAACTTAATAATAGATTGAATAAATAAAATTAGATAAAGAAAAAGATTGTAAGTTTTTATGGAAAAATTGGATATTATGATATTTTTATAGAGAAATTGACTGTTTGAAAGTTCATATGGGTACACTGAAAATTTTCCCTTTTTCAAAATTCCACCCCTGCCCTTCTCTTTTCAGTTGCAAACATTTTTTTTTTTCCAGAGAAAAGAAAATTCCTTATGTGCGTATTCAAAAGAAAAGAAAATTCTCTTTACAGGATAAACCAGTCAGAATACATATAAGTATATAACCTATAGACTACGGTATTTTTTCTAAGCTAAAGGCAAAGGACAAACGAGAACCTAAATCATCTGCCTTTCCCAAGGTGCATCGGACAAAATTCGGTCCTTCGATCGGAACTGACAAGATTCGCGCCACAACTTCAACTTTCTTGAGAATCAAGTAAGCACGAATCTTAATTCGATCGGACAGCTCTAAGAGGACATGGGGCCAAATTTGGTCGGACGAGCATTGGACCACCCCCAAATTTATAGATAACTTGTTGCAGTTCAATTTTTCAGATCCGCCTTGATCGTTAAGTCTAAAATAAAAAAGAAAAAAAGGGACCAAAAGTGAAGAGATTCGCTCGGATCAAGCGAACTGATACCTTCTCCTCTCTTCGTCTCCATCAATATCGATAAGCTTCGGAGTAAGAGAGAATCGAGATGGGAGTGCTAATGTCGAAATTCTGGTTCATGCTTTTCCCGGCGAAGGAGTACAAGATCGTCGTCGTGGGACTCGACAACGCTGGAAAAACTACGACACTTTACAAATTGCATCTCGGCGAGGTGGTTAACACCAATCCCACCATTGGAAGCAACGTCGAAGAGGTTGTCTATAAGAATATTCGATTCGAGGTCAGATCTCTCTTCTTACAAGTGTTCCCTCTCTTCTACTATAGTTCAGATAAAGCAAAACTCGAATTGGATTTTAGGATTTAAAAATTCCGTAGAACGAACAATTGGAGTCCTGGGTAATTTCTCTGTAAAAGGAATTTTATAGAGAAATTGGAGTAATGGGTAATTAATTGGGAGCTAGTCTGGAGGAAATTTTTTTGGTTTATAGTTAAGCCCCAAGCTCCAAATTACCCAGTGCTCCCTCTAGAAAAGAAATGCTATAGAACAATTGTTGTATAACAACTGAATTTCCTTAAGGACTAGATATGAGGGAGCTTGATCTGCATAAGTGCTTCCTTGGGACTATTTTGTGTTGAAACCAACACAATTGAACTTTTTTTAGCAAGCTAGATGTTTTTACTGGCTGACAGTGGGGTCAATTGTTCTAAATACTAGCGTAACTAATTAGTAGTTACTGATCAAAACAGGAATAACAAATCAGAAGTGATGGTGAATGCCTTTAGGAAAGAAAAGGAGACTTTTACTAGAATTCCTTTTTCTGATCTTATTCAATTTTTAGTTACTCAGGATTGTATGTAAGTTTGCGGAAATTTGCTTTCTGTCAAAAAATAATTTATTTAATAATTTCAAAGATTAATTCCCTGGTTGTGATAGCATCTTGGTTTCCCATTCTCAAACTACATTTGTATGGTATCCTAACTTTTTCTTTAAATTTATATTGTCAGAAGTTGATTAGTAAACACTTATATTCATCTCTCAGTTATCCATGATGAAGGTATTGTATGTTCGTGCATTAGAGAGAGAGAGAGAGAGGAAATAAGTTAAAGCGAAGTACACTCAGGATTAGCTGGTTATAAATTTGCATTTATTGTGAATAGTGTGAAACTGAAACTATGCTAAACTCAAAAACAAATTATTCTCCATGGTATCTTCGAAAAAGAATCTGATATATTTGTGTGCTTGAGGCAGGTATGGGACTTGGGAGGTCAAGAAAGCCTGAGGCCATCATGGACCACATATTTTCGTGGAACCCATGCGGTGATAGCAGTGATAGACAGCACCGACCGTGCACGCATATCCATCATGAAGGATGAGTTGTTCCGCCTCCTCAGTCATGGTGACCTGGAGCATACTGTCGTGCTTGTATTTGCCAACAAACAGGATTTGAAAGATGCCATGTCACCAGCTGAGATAACTGATACCATGTCATTGCACAGTATAAAAAACCACGATTGGCATATACAGGCATGCTCTGCTCTGACAGGAGATGGTTTGTACGATGGACTTGGCTGGATTGCCGAGAAAGTGGCCGGGAAATCCACGACAGCATCCTCTAGTACTTAATTCTTTTTTCTAATTTCGGGGGAGGGGATTGTTGGTACACGATTTTCTGCATGTTTATTGGGCCCATTTCCAGGCCAAACCTTCATTATGTATCTTGGTTGCTTTGGAAAAATAGGAATAGTAGTTTGTGTTTTCAATTCTGCTTTCTGTTTTTACACGTTCTTATCACTGTAGTTGAATTTTAGGGTTCTTTTAAGTTCGGTTTTGTTTTCATTTATTCGAGGGTTCGTACCCAGATCCGAGAAAACATTATGGTACCACAGTACCAGTGGTGATAGTTCGTGTTGATCATGATGGCCAAGAAATGAAAAGGACATCTGTCATCTTTTTAATGATACTGTTCCTGGCTGTAATAATCACCAAACATTGTTCAGATTCAGTATAAAATGCTACTGGTAAGGTTTGCTAAGGTGCCATACCAGCAATGTATGTGTTCTTTGTGATAGTTATTTCGGTTGTTGCATCTGTTGTTTGATTCATGCAACATTGAACATTCTCATATTGAGCAAAATTTTCCATTTCTATCTGATTCAATCCCCGGCAAAGGTTTACATAGCGTTTATTCATAGCGGAACGGCTAAAAAGATGGTGCTATGTCCATATTGTGCTGTTATAACGCGCTATAGCGCCATAGCTTTTATGGTCCGAAAATGCTACAGCAGTGCTCGTGCTATTTAGAACCTAGATCCCTGGAATAGATTGGAAAGGATGTAGAGTGTCTTTCAATTCACCACATGTCAATGTTAAATAATTTCAAAGTTGTTGAAGAAATAAAAAAAATAAAGTTAATTCCAGATACAATATCTTCACCAGTCGATCAAGATCAGGACCAACTTCGATCATGTTTTTATACTTGTATAATTAGATTACTTGAGGTTGAGGGGGTTTATACAAAAGGTACCCTTTTTTCCCAGAATATATGTGTTTTTATCATTATTAGATTATATCATCTGAAAATAAGTTCTACCATTTAAGCATAGTCTTAAAAGTTCAACTAACAACTAGAAGTTTTTGTGAAAAAATTTATTCAATGTCTATTTTTTTTCACTAAAGTCTGGCACTTCTAAAAATACATATGATTTTTTTTTATTATTAAAATCTGACTAACATATAATTTAAAAACACATTTTGTCTCTTGAATTTATTACAAAATTCAACAAATCTAATTGGCAGATATCGGTATATATATATAGAGAGAGAGTGGCTAATATCCAAAAAATGTAAAATTTTCCAAGCACATTTTAATATGAAGAACATGTTGGAAGGTTCAAATCGACTATTTGAACTTTGAAAACAAAGATATGAGAGGGAAGTAAAACACCATCTTTAACTCCCAAAGCAAGTTAGCTCATCTCTCTCTCTCTATATATATATGTGGAAATGGAGTGTGTGCGAGTTGTTTATTTGAGAAAAAATTGGTTTCATCCGACTTTACTTCCTTTTATTTTTTTGTAAAAGGAAAAGGATGTACAATATTCCTAAATTCTGATTAAATTCTAAAATTATGTGTGTCACGGAACTATAGCATTCGTTGTTTTTTTATTTAGTAAAGATTGAAGATCAAATCACCTAGCTATTTAAAACATTTCGTTATATTGATAAAATATAGTCATTATAACAACAAACTAATTTAGACCAAGCAACGCGATGCTTCAACCTAGTTACATTATATTTGAAAATGTTAACGTGTTTCATGTCTTATTCATAATCTGATATCTAATAAATGTTATGATCTCTTGCATGTTAAATGTTTTGTTTTGTTAATATTATCACAACAACAACAACAATTAAAGTTCCATACTTATATTTCATAGGACCCAAAAATCAGAGGAGGAACTTAAGGTAATGTAGGGATGTTTAGTCACCTCTATAATTTTATAAACTTTCATCATGTGAATACAAATTTAACTGAAATTTCTTTTTATTTGATAGAGGTTTTATACAATTCATCTCCTCCTCATAAAAATGTTAAATGTATGTCAGGAAAAAGAAGAATCTTGGTTTATATAAAAACTTACTCCAATACATCATTTTCAAATTAGTATGTAACTATTCGATTAAAATAAAATATGAAAAGTAAGTATTTGAAACATTTTTAGCAAATCTTATATTATTTTTTCTTCTTTTATGTAGGGTTTTCCCAGTTAATTCATGATTAAATCTTAAATATATATTATGTAAATATATTTCATATGAATTTATTTTGGTTGAATTACAGTTGGCAGATCAAATCAACAATAACATTTAAAATATTTTAATACAACAAAGATTGATTTTTATATATAACGGTGCAACATAAACATAGAAGATGTGAGAAATTACCTAAGAGTTTTCAAAATTTTCTCTAATCTCAACTACCTCATCTTGACTCTTTCCTTTCCACATGCTGCGTGTGCATATTCGGTCAAGATTCTGTAAACATTGCTCTTTGCAAAATATTTTTTAATAATGATAAAATAAAATAAATCAGCGTTTGAACGTTAGGTAGACATGTACTGATGTACATCAATTTTTACATGTTAACCATTGGCCTCAAAGATCAGTTGCCATAAAAGGAGAGAAAAAGGTAGCGCGTTAAAACTCAAAAGAAATGTACATGACATAATATTCGGAAATCATAGGATTTTTTAATTTGTGAGTTTGTGTTAAAGTTGCAACTAATGAGTTGTACTTTAATTTCTTGAACTATTTTAACTAATGTTGAAGACAATTATAAACAAAATTGGCGCTAATTGAATTCTTATTTCGGGAAATTTTACATAATACTCTTTTTTTCCATAACATAGAATAAAATACCTTCTTTTCAAAATTCTTGTAGGCCCCACTATTCCCCTCTCTCCCCCACCCTCTCACTCCTCCTTTTTACTCTTTATTTTTTGTTGAAGTAAAAAAATACAAATGTATTGTTTTTATACACACACATATGTAGACCATCTTTTATTTATTAAACATTTGTAATTATATGCGTAAGGGGTTAAATATATATTACTTGTGCGAAATAGTCAAGTTATATTAATCTAATATAACAGCGCTGCGCTTCAACAATTTATTGCACCGATAGATGGAGAACAATTTCGTTGCAAATATTTTACATTTTATTATTTTTTTTAGAAAAATATTTTACATATTATTGTATTTAAGATGTACTGATAACAATAGTAATTTTCTTTAAGAAACTGTCTTATACGATGAGATGAACAACTTGTATTTTTGCTCAAATCTAATTTCTGGACCTTGAGATAATTTTTTTTCTCAATTTAAAATTGTTTATTTATTAAGTTTTGCCCAAAAATTTATTGCATTTTCGATATATTTTGACTAAAAGGTATTTTTTTTAAAGCTTGTTTGACAACTCGCTGGGAGTTTAAATTTTCAAGAAACATACTTGTATGTCATAAAAAATGCTACACAAACGTATATTGTCTAAAAAATTGAATGGGGGGACATGCATGAACTCTCATTCTCTATACTTAAATACACATATAATAGATAGTTTAATAAATAAAAGAAGTTGAATTGTAAAAATTTGTATTGAATACGCGCATATAAATATAAAATATCACATTTTAAACATTTCAAACTCTCATTCTTATTTTCTATATCTACAGAGATCACATTTGTTTTTTTTTTTGGTTCTTACATGACCCGTAGGTCTACATTCAGATATCCTATGAAACTTCCTATATCTCAAAAACCGGTTGTGAATGCCCTCTTGTCTCCCATCCATACATCTTTGCCTGGTTTGCTAGCCTGTGTCCTGCTACCAAGTTCAGGTGTTCTCTCGTGCAATAGACTGTTTTAATCCTTTGACTCATTTGCGCCTGAAGCGTCCAAGCTTGCCAAATTTCCCCATATGACCTCCAATCAGACATTTGTATTTTTTACTGGAACAAATAATAAAGAGGCGTAAAAAGTGAGGAGTGTGAGGGAGGGGGAAAAAGAGAAAATGAGCATTTTGTTAAGAATTTTAGAAAGGAGGTATTTTGTACTATGTTTTGAAAAAGAATGACATTATATAAAATTTCCCCCTTATTTCAAGCTCTCTAATATTCTTTTTTAATGATATACTCATCTTGAATTTCATTGTGGAAAAAAAAATCACATCCCCACACAAAAAAAGAGAGAGGAATGCTTTAGTGTGGTTAATGAATTGAAAAAAAAAATACTATTCTTAAGAAAAGTGAAAAGTAAACTTTTATTATTCTATTGATAAATTTATATTTGATTTATAAAAATTGATACTTCTTCAAGCGTAGTGTGCTTTTTAGTCCAAACTAGCGAGCTAAAAATTAGGACTTAAGAGTGGAGGTGCTTAGCAAAATTTAGCAATTTAAAACATTTTTTTTCTTAGAAAATCACATTGACTAGACTTGAATGTTATTTTTTTTTTTACAAAATTGTTTCTGGATTTCTCCTACTCTTATGTATCCAAAGTCTTAGCTCTTGGACGGTGCTTGGGCACCACGCTACGCGGCAATGGAAATTTCAAGATAAATGGCAACGTTATTGTTTTTTAATTATCTCTTTACAATATTTTATTGAAAAAAATTTAAATATCTTTATTTTCCATGTCTCTATCATATTTTTTAGTTTCTAGTTTTTAAATAATAAAATTTTAAAACTTAAATGTCAAAATATAATTATTAGATATATATTATTTTTTCACATGTACGTAAAAAATATTTTTTTCATTTTTTATAAATTAATAAATTAATAAGTTGAAAAATAAACTTTTAAAAATTATCTACATTAATATATTTTTGTAAACTTTTGATAACATTTAAAACAAAGTTGAAATATCAAAATATTTTATATGTGCATAAAAAAATTATATTAAATATAACTGTTTTAATTTGACATTTAAGTTTTAAATTTTAAAAATAGAAGCATAATAAAGACACAAAAAATGGATGCATTTGAACTCTACTCTATTTTGTTAATTATTTCAAAAAAAAAATATTTCCGACTTTCAATATCTTGCATTTTTTTTAACATAACTGCTGTTAGCTTTAAATAATATGATTTGAGGGATTTCTTTTTAAATGAATTGCCCTTTTATTCTCTTCGAACTAGTAAGGTTTAAATTAAAGGTTTGCTGTCAGTTACGCCGAGGTTTTTGAAAAAAAAAAAAAAAAATCTCAAGCATACATATACTTATTGTAAGTATAAATTATATCATAAATAGTATAATAATAATAATAATAATAATTGAATATAATGGTTGCTAAAAACAGAAAATAATTACAATATAATTGAAAAATAGTCATTAATGTGATTAGGTTAATTTCGTCTCGCAAAAAGTTGATCATTGACAAATTTTCAAATATTATTTTTGAGTGAGGCTACAGGAATATGTATATTACGCATCAATCAGTGCTATGGATTCATTCTCTATTTCAAAATTTAAACAATTGATATGTACCATTAAATATTATCTCTATATGAAAATGTACTTTAGATCAAATTTTTATAATTTTTAAAATTTATTTGTTATATTTTATAGGTAGAGAATTACTTGATCTAAACATTTTAGACCATTCGAAAACAATGATTTTTTATCTATTTAAAAAATAGTAAAAAATTTTAAAAAAAATATGAAATTTGATCTCCAAGGACATTTTTATGGAGATCATGTTTAATGGTTCAAATTGACTATTTGAACTTTGAAAATAGAAATATGGATCCATTATACGAATCAATCCGTGATATGTTACCATAGCCATTAACCTCACTCATTATTTCTAATGCTTTGAAACTAACCTTAATCTAATTAAAAAATGACTATAAAGATGATTATAGAATGAGATTACTTAATTAACTTTTGATATATACGTGACAACCACAATAAAATATATGGGAATTTACCTAAGGACACGGCCATGAGACATAGGGCCATTATTATTATTATTATTATTATTATTATTATTATTATTATCATCATCGTAAGCCCGTTGCCCGCAGGCGCCTTGCAATTTTTTTAGTTTAGAAATTTAATAAAATAATTATGAAAAACAAATCATAGTTACAAGATTCGCGAACTATTCACGAATTATTTGTAAATAATTCGTTTATACGGTGATGTCAAACCGAACACCGAATTATTCGATTGACCGTACTTTGACCGAATTATTTGCGAATTTTACAAAAAAAAATTTCTGAATTTTACTAATTATTCGCGAATTTTTTCCAGAATTTTTTTTGGTTTGTTTTTGCTCCCTTACAGGACTGAGATCTCTGATCCAGATAATTCCGAATCATTCCCAAATTATACCCGAATTATTCACGAGTCACGAATTTTTGACCTCGCCGAACCAAACCCAAATAATTCATTTGTTACTGTGAAATGAACTATTAATTTAGTCCCAATAAAATTTCCATAAGTTGCAGTTTATCTTTGTCACAAAAAAATTTAAATACCTTTGAAACCAAACTATTAATTTGATCCCAATAAAATTTGTAAAATTTGCTCTCCTCTCCTTCATTTAGGCGCCTTGACGCCTTGTGCCATTTTATAGTTTTTTTTAATTAAAAGCCAATTAGAAGGATCCTTCCCATCTCTTTCCTTTGGCTCTCTCTCTCTCTCTATACATATATTGCTATTCAAACCTTTTCACCTTCTCTCGCTCTACTATATTGTAAACAAAAGTTAGCTATCTGGTTATTTTTAGTGCATGCATGGATCAGAATCTGACACCTGAACAAATCTCTGAGCTTCACCAAGTCTTCTTACTCTTTGACAGGAACAATGATGGTACTCTCTCTCTCTCTCTTTATTTTCTCTTAGAAAAATTGATGGTAGTGTTATTAAAACAGAAGATTTGGGTTATACTAATATCTCTCTGCCTTTTTTGAGTTCTTGGTTAAAGTTCTAACAGCAAATTTTATACAAAGAAGGTCAATATGCCTTTTGATGTGCTTGTTTGGAAGCAATTAAATGAATTGTATTTACTGTTATTTCTCTGAAGCTCTTCTTAGTAGTTACTTTGCTGTAAACCCTGTAAAAAGGTCTTTCTTTTTCATTTACATTCAATGCCTTTTTTTTTTATTCTTTTGAACGTATTTTTATCAGTAGTGCCGAAAATATACAGAAGCAAACAATTAATATGTATTAATGTCACAGTTAATATGTATATTTAAAAATTGGTGCTCTATGAACAGTATAATTTGGTGATGAATTGAAGCATCGCCAGATAGAGTGGGAAAAATGGCACGGCGGAGCCGGCTCCGTCACGGAACGGCAAGGAACAGCACGGCACGCGTGTCAGTTACGTGCCGTGACTCGCGTGTCCCGTGCCGTGACCATTCGCGTTCCGTGCTCATCTTTTGAAACTTTGGCACGGCACGGCACGTGAAAGATTTAGTCACGGCATGGCACGGCACTTAGTCACGCGAGTCACGTGTAATTAGAACAATTAGATATTGATTTAATGGTGAATCTTGAATAAACTAACCTAAATTATGATTAAATGGTCATGCGAGTCACGTATGGTCACGGCACGTTAGACACGGCGTGACCATTCGTGTGCCGTGACCACCCCTTGACATTTTGGTCACGGCACGGCACGGCACATGAAAAATTAACTTGGTCACGGCATGGCACGGCACGAGACCAAAATCACGGCGTGTTAGTCACGGCAAGGCACGGCACGGCACGTTTTTTCTGCTCTATCTGCAGATCTATGTGGTTATATACTTATATAAAGCAAACCTTTTTTTTTTTACTTTTTATATAGTGTCTGACAAATTAAAAGGGAAATCAGAAAGTAAAGAAGGAACATGTCATTAATAAAATGAAATAAAGTAGTTGATCACAACAAGATGATAATAAAAACATATCAAACATTTTACTCAAAAAAAAAAAACAACACATCCAACAATCCAATCAGGAAATAATTCGATGGCAAGATTTTTTGTATGGGCAATAAGCATTTATCCGGGGGCTCATTTGAATATTCAATCAAGTTCTTCCTCAGCATAGACTTGAGCAAGTCAAGTTGATGTTATTACCTCTAGTTTTCAAAACTAAAAATATCCGCTGTTCCTTTCCAGATATTATGATTTAATCTCTGGAATTGCACTTAAACGAGGCCTATTTTGTTGGGGAATTACAATTTTTTTGCAGTTTTTTTCAAACAAAATTTTTATGTTTTATTATGACAGGGATATTACCGTGTTTTGATTTTTACATTCTAGTTTTATAATTTGATTCTTCTTCTGAAGCCACTTTTTATGTGCCTGATACTTTGCATAGATTTTATTTAAATTTCTCATATTGATATTTCACAAGGACTAATAATGCTTACTTGCATGTTACCAGGTTGCATCACTAGAGAGGAATTGGCAGTTGTGATTCATCAGTTGGGTCTGAACCTAACTGAGGTCGACCTTCTTGACATGATACGGGAGGTTGATATCGATGGCAATGGTACCATCGAGTTCCATGAGTTTATTAGTCTCATGGCAAGGAAACTCATGGTAATTTGGATTTCATTTTATATGCTATTTTTTTTGTACATAATATACATTTCATCAGCAACAACTTATTTTTCATTGCTTTTTCTTTTTTTTCTTTCTCAGGAGACCGAAACGGATGAGGATATGAAGGAAGCATTTGAAGTGTTTGACAAAGACCACAATGGGTTAATATCACCTACTGAGGTTACATATTTCTTTTTAATCAGATCTCTCTTTAGTTTAACTCCAAGGAGGCAATTAGATTCAGTGATGCACAAACAAGTAACAAAGCACTCATTAAGGATTTTCAATCCTTCAAGTATCCTTATTTATTTATTTTCCTAATATTTCACTTTATCAGCTGAGAAATGTCATGGTGAATCTTGGTGAAAAATTGACTGAAGAGGAGGTGGCACAGATGATCAGTGAAGCTGATCTCGATGGCGATGGTTATGTGAACTACGTGGAATTTGTTCGTATTATGAACAAATGACTACTTCCTGACACGTCAAATTAAACAATTATTCCGGTAAAGTGTATATAAGGTTTTCGTTTCTCTTTAGTGAAGTATTATGCCTCTTTGAGGCTTTACAGTTGTTCATTAGTTGCATGCTTTTGTTCATAAGTCGGAACATCAGTAAATAACCTGTTTTTAGATAGGAGTATGCTTGCCAATTGAAATCCTGTCAGGGCAGCATAAGCTATTCATTGGTTTGTAAATTATGTTTTAATGGTTGTTAAGTTCTAGAATGTAATGGAAAGTAATTTGTTTGTCAAGTTGTACAGTGTATCAAAAGTAACTGGTCTGTAATACTGAGTATTTTTTATTGTTATCTTTTAAAATTAGTTTCTTGGTTCTTAAGTTTATTTTCTTGTCTGTGAAATGCATTTGTTCATTGTATTGCCATGCTTATTTCATCATAAAAGAAAACAAAATTCCGCCAACAATTAAGCATTTCCTTAGCAGACAAATTTCACATACAAACAATTATCCTGTACAAGAGCAACAGCATATAGTTTCTAACTGACACAAGATCAAACTGACACAAAGCGCACTCGAATTTTACAAAGCAAACCTCTGTACAACACACCTAATACTATCATTCCCTTCCAAATCATAAGCCTCATCGCATTCTCTTCCCCTCTGTTCCATAGCACACCTGAACTCAGGAGTAAAGCATTAGGGTTTACTAAAACCCTAATTATTAAACCCGGGCACATGACATCGAGAGATGGAGAGTTCTCTGAGTCTGGGATTTATTTATTTTAAATTGTAATAGTAGAAAATAACAAGACTCTCCAGTACCATATCTATCTAGATATGCTTAGCATCGGTGGCGGTTTCAAGCAGCAATTGCTTCGCGAAATTTGGTATTGGTCTCAGGTTTACTGATGCTGTCATAATAATCAACAAGAACTTGCCATCCTCCTGGGCACATAAACCCGTCGGGTGGGCTCTCCTGGTTTCTAGCTAGGGTTCTCATCTGTGTTCATAATTTTTCAAATTAATACCAACTATTTTACTACAATATTTTTTTTTTTTGCATATAGATGGAAATGTGGAAAGTACCTTGGTGCCTGAAATAAAGAGGAAATCATCTTTTCTTGAGGGGTCGAAGAAATCCATCTGCTTCTTCTTTAAGTCATAGGCTGCAACCTGTATGCATCCACAGTAATGCAAAAAACAGTTAGTCAATAATATTAGTTTTATTAGTTTTAACTACTATAAGACTAATACCAGATCTCACTTGTATAAAGCCTGACAGCATTATCAGCTCATAAAAAATGTAACTAAATTGACTTGTATATAAAATTAATTCATTTGTTTTCAAAGGCCAAGGAGAAAGAGATAAAATAATTCAAAATTTTACCCTGAAAGGGAGGATATTGAGCTTCTCAAGGCCAGGTGCCATGCTGAGCACCTTTTTTCCATGGTCGGCATCATATAAATCTCTCTTCTCTATTGGGTGACTCATGCCAGCTGGGTCCCGACCCACTATGTAGAAATTCGCACCCGCATTTATGCGGGCCTTAGCGTGCCACTGCACCTCTGTGGGCCCCGCATAGTGCATAGGAGAAGGGAAGATTGCCACCACTGTTGAGTCAGGGTTCAGCACCCCATCTTCAAGCACCTATATTAGTAATTTCTTTTAATTAAGTAAAGCAAAGAACAATACCGAAATGACAAATTTATGATGATGATCTATTAATAAAAGAAGAAGAAACCTTCTGGTGTTGTTTCATGCGCCAGCTCAGCGGCACGTCATCAGCCTTGGTGAAACCGCCAAGAGGATGAAGCAACAAAATAGGATTTTTGTAGCCCATATCAAGGAGGCGTCTGCGAGTATCAGTCATAAGCAGTGCGTGCCCGTTATGCACCGGGTTGCGGAGCTGAAATGCAAAGACCGCATCCGCACCCCGTTTCTCAAACTCCTCCCGCAGCTGAGCTGGCGACAGCCTATAATCATCCAGGCCATCATTGTATTTTATTGGCTTAATCACTTCTAAGTCTCCACCGATCAGCCAGTTACCTGTCATGAATTGTGTCTGTATTTAGTACCCAATCATTGCCATTATGTTATTTTACCAATTAGGCAAGTCTATACCCAAAAAAATTTTAAAAATTTAAAAAAATCAAAACAAATAAACAAAGATGCTAGTATCTGTAGGGTACAAGTCATGACCAGATTCTGGTATTACCAGTACACTCTGAAGAAAAAGGAATATTCAAGCCATTCTAAATTAGGCATCCCAAAGGTAATGACAATAATATTAATAATACAACTATAGAAAGATTTTTAGAATCAAATTTTACTTACCAGAATGTGTGATTGCCTCTTCAACATATGGGAGACCTGGGGCAGTGGTTCCCCAGGCACGTGCAATCCTTTCTTCTTTGTTGTGCTTGTATATCTCAATACTGCGAAAGGTGGTACGAGTTTTGCATTAGTACTTTTTGCATGAAATAAATACAGCCAAAATCTCTCCTCAGAGATACCAGCTTCTGGTTTAAAGAGTTAGTGAGAGTAGAATATAAAATAGTACATTGTTAGTTAAAAGACTAAGAAGTGTAAAAATAAAAATACACAGAATATCTGGTGAACAAGAGTGTACAGATTCAAAGCGAACTATATACATGATAATCGTAAGTCGTGACAATACATTTGCACACTCTTACAACATCGCAAGTCCCTAAGATATATAACTTTTGGAAATGATAAAAAGTGACAGAATGATTGCTAAAATTGAAAATGTAAAATTGTAGATATGTTCTTTATAGTTTAAATAGGTCATATACCATGGTTCAATCTGAAAGCCAATTGGTAATACATCAAGCAATTAAAAACATTAATGGTTTAGTGTTATTGGCACTTGACTGTTATCCAAACTATTTCCAAACTGTACCTAAATTGATATACAACATATCTGCAATTTTAATCTTTTACTTTGATAATCATTTTATTGTTTGTCAATAAATCTTCCCTCTAATATACAGTGTTCAAATTTTAAGCAGACAATAAGAATAAAAAATATGCTGCATCATCATACAATTAGTTAATTATTGTGATTACATATGACAAACGCATATCCTGATTATTCAGAAAAACTTCTGTTTGTACCAGGAAAAGATTAATAACTGGAACTTCAAAATTTTACCTAACAATGAGAAAATTAAAATACACATTACTTCCCTTGTTTATCGGTTTTACCAGTAATAAAGAATTAAATTAATCCAATCAACATAGGAAAAAAAATGTTTATTTTTTAATTCTTTTGTTATTTATTATATTAGGCTGACGTGCCATCGTACAATTGTACAAAGTCTCTTCAAACTAAGTCAACGTTCAAGACTAAAGTATAAAGTCGTATATTTTAATCGCTTCAACAGAAATCCAGTAAAATTTCCAGAATATTCGGGATAAAAGATTTAAATGTTTTTTTTTCTCAACCATTGAAACTAAAAAGAAACTAAAGAAAACTACAATTGAGGAAAATTTTCCACTTACTTGTTCAAAATTGCGACAACCTTGTTGGTGCTCCGATCGACAAGCGCAACCTTGGTACCATCTCCGATCGATCGTTTGGTAGAGTCGTCTATGGCGAGCACGATCGGTACGGACATGTTCACAACCGACCCGTCATCAAGTCGGAGTGAACTGAAATGAAGTGTTTGGAGGAACTCGGCTTCCCTCATGAAGCCTCTGAGCGGGCTAGCCCACCCCTCGCTCAGCACATGGACCCACTCCAGGTCCACCCTTCCCAGCTCGACCCGTGGCAGCGTCTCCGCCTCTCTCCTCTTTAACTCCCTAGTGGGACCCACTGGCACCACTAGATCCACCAGCTTGCCTCCGTCTGGCTCGATCAGGCTCGCCGTTACCGCCATTTTCAACCCACGCGAACTCCGATTCAATTTCAAATTCCAGCTCAGATTCGAATTTCGGAAGGAAATTGGACCGTGAGTGGTTTTGGCGCGTGATTGGAAGTGGGAAATTCTACGGGAATTAAGGGTTTGATTGGTATAATTTGGGAATTTCGCGAGAGAGGCCATTGTGCTGGCGTTGAATTGGTACGCTCTCGCTTCCCCTCTTTACTCAAACGTTTTAAAAAAATAAATCTAATTAGTAGCTTGATCAATTGAGTCATGGTGGTGGGGATACTTATTTATATATTGACTGAGGCTGAGGGGGATGGGATGAACCTAGACGGAAAAGCGGGAAGCTTTTCGACTTCAAAAGGGGCGGAGGCATTGTACATTTTTAAAAGGGAACGGAATTAATTTCCCCTAAAGTAACTCAAATTTTCAGTTTAGATCCTAACCGTCCGATCCGATATGGCACGAATATTAAAGCTTCCTCTGCATTCCTCCTCGGCCCGGATTCTGATCGGACGGTTTGGATCTAATCTAAATAATTTGGGTTACTTTAGGGATCGGACCCATGTATCTAGACGGTTGATTCGGCTTAGGTGCTGGGGTTTTGATCAAATCGTATTTTATTAGAGCAAAAAGATTCGCTGTTCAAGTTGCTCCTTTCTTTTCACTATTAAAAGGTTTTAGTGGATTTTGATTTTTGTTTTTCTTGATGGATTAAGCATAGACTCCCACTTATTTTCAAACAAAGCATACTAACTCTTGGCGTGTCGGATGACATTGCTCCAATGGTAGAATTTTGTTGATTATTCTTAGACGAGTCTGGACTGTTCAATTTAGATCGGACGGTTGATTGATCTAAAATGAACGCTTCGTATTTTGTGTAAAGTTCAAATTGTTTGTAAAAAGTTGGAGAGGATCGTGTCCAATTATGATCGTACAGATAAGAGGTTTCTTCGGTGTTTCCTACTTCATTTGTCAAGACTATCTCGCTCAGTGCTTACCATGTTTATGAATCACCCCCTGTAAAGTTCATTATTGGAATTTTAACCCAATTTTAAAAGGTGTAGCCGTAGGCTGTACGCTGTAGCTGTCAGGACGAGGACGGGAGAAAGAGAGAGAGACAAATTTAAGTGAAAATTGGAGATATTAAGGGTCTACTTTGTAAATTCAAGGGGTCTTCTTAGGCGGACTGCATATGGGACCCACTTGTCGACCATGGTCCACGTTTGGATTTCGTATCCTCTGCATTAACTCAAAAGAGAATATTTTGAGTTAATGTATCTCGACCATCCGATTTGTTTTAAAATTCGTGTGAACTAAATCTGCACTAATATTAAAAGGCTCCTATGTTACAGGCACGAGCTGGATTGGATTCGTTTAAAATCAGACGGTTGAAATTCATTAACTCAAATATTCCTTTTAGTGTTAATGCAGAGGATACGGATCCACGGATATATATGTTTAAGTACAGCGGTCCACGGATTAGATTGGACTAAAATGTTTAGGTCGTAATGGATGACGTGACATTGTAACATTTGTCCTTTTTTTCTCTTGAACACTAGATACTCTGTGGTCAATGTATATGTTTGATATTTTCTTCCTATTTAAACCTAATTCAGCAATATTTAAAAGTTGATAATTCGGATATAATATAAATATAAGTTATAAATAGTTTGTGGTTTTATAATAAAATAATAATTAAAATATTGATATATTTACAAATCAAATAAAAATTCAAAAGTTCATACCAATGATATGGGATAACTAGCGTTTTGTTCATATAATTCGTCATATTTAAAATAATTCACGAAGTGATGAAAAAACAATAGTTGCAGAATATAAATATAATTAGAGAATCTCGTTACTCTATATGCTCAAATTTTCTCTCTTTTTGAGATAGATTGCTTACAAGTAACTCCATAAATAATCATGAGATAAGATCAAATATAAAATAATAATGAATATATATATGTAATTTTTAAGGGCGCTAATTATTTGATTAGTGAGAAAATATATTGTCTTGATGTAAAAGTGGAGAGAAAATCACATAAAGAGGCAAAAATTGAATGAAAAAGAATCGTAAATTGTTTCAGTAACTATAAGAAAATAAAATTCTAATAGTTAGACTCTTTTAGTAGGATCGATATAGTAGAATGAGTTAAAAAATATTTCTAATTACTACTTAACTTTTTAAATAACTTTACTTCATCTGGATCCAAATCTATCATTTTTCTTGGGAAGCATTAGAGAGAGGAAGATTCTCTTTCTCCAAAAACAAAAAGAGCGGATTCAATTCCACCTCTTCTCTTCACTTTCCCATTAGGAAAAAGTCTTAATCCAAGATGTGATCCTATGATGTTAACACAGTGTGCATCAAATTATAATTTTGAAACATAACATGACCATATTGTTCTATGGAACTTATTCCAATTTGAAAATATTGGGTTCTCTTACTAATTTTAGTTTTGAATAGTTATCACCTTGAGAATGGGGCGGTGGTACAGTTTGCAGCTAGAAAAAAGTCTTAAAACTGTTGGATACCAAAAAGTCGAAAGTTTGGATTAAAAGTTCGATCCCCGCTCACCACTTCACAGCTTCTGCGAAACTTAAAAAAAATAGTTATCATCACCTGAGACTTTATTAGCTACTAAATATTTAATGACAGATAGAGATAAAAGAACTGAAAGGTAAAATGTGTATGTGCATTTTTTTTTCTTTTAAACAGACTAATACTCAACTGGCACCAACAAACTTATTTTATAATAGTAGATGTTACATATCATAAACTATACACAAAATCTCATTACTAGTGAATTGTGGTTTTTTATTTGAAAAAATACATTAAAAAACACACACAAAACTTGTATAATTTCATTTGTTTTGTGAAAAGCTATAAAGCGACCATCACTATTCCCATTTTAAAAAAGAAAACGAGGTTCTTTACACAATACTTAAAATTACAACCAATAACCAAAGCAACTACCAAGTTATCTAACGATTTTATATTCACAAGAGATTTTTTATCTGAATTTCCAACCTACGACCTTCCACACAAAAAACATTACTTTTGTCACTAGATCAAAAACTAATTTTCAAAACAATTTATTTTTTTAACATGTGATACATATTAAGTTCATCAACTCACCTGCATTATATACACCAAATTTTAAACATGTAATTCTCATACAAAAGATAACATCTTAGCTACTAGATTAGTTCGTGGCTCAACAAAACAAATTTATTAAATCCAAAATTTGTCAAAGTTATGTGATACGTTATTATCTTAGGGTAAAATAACAAATATAACCACGGTTATTTCATGTATCGGGACATATAGGCAAAATATGGTCCTAGGTTGGAAGAGTTTCATTTGAGGGCGAGATTAGAGAAAAAGTCAGTGCGCGGTTATTTCATGTATCTTGTTTACAAGGTCGGAATTAGAAAATTAAAATATAAAATGCATCGACACTTAAACAGTTAAACCCAAGTGTTCAAGATAAGAAACAACAAACAATGTTTAGTCCTGAATCATGCGCCACAATAAATCTATCAACCATGTAGGCCAACGAACGCACGCACCTAACATTTGTTTTTATACTATTGATAGATGAGGAACCCCAGAGATTAGGGCAATTTGCTCAATAGGATGTTTAAAAAGGTCAAGAGAACGTGCACTTGAAATTATTATTTTTCAAAATAAGAAAACGCAAGTACGCAACCTGTGCTGTTTTCCACGTGAGTATATATCTGATGTTGCGATTGCGTGTAATGCATAATTACGTTGCTAAATATGTTGGTGAATGTTAATGGGACAATTATCACCCATTAGAACATCTACATTTATAAATTTTGACTGAAATTAATTTAAAGTTAATTTTAAAAACACTGCACTTAAGCAATTAATTTTAATTACTTTTAGCATTCAAAAATTCAAAAAAAAAATTATCATATATCCAAAAATTAGTTTTTTGAAATGAATGAGCAAATAAAAATTAATATTTTCGCCAACATTACATTTTGAAAACAATTTCATTAATAGAAATATTTGTATTTATGAAGTTATCACACATTTCTGAAATTGCAAATAAAATTGACACCTAAAATTTGTAACTGAAAAAGAGTGGTCTATATGGTACTATGCATATCACGATTTGGTCCGTAATACGGATCAATATATTCATTTTCAAAATCCTAACAGTCGATCTGAACCATTCAACATGATTTTTATATAAATATGTACTTGCAAACCGATATTTATATTTTTTACAATTTTTTTACAATTTTTTAAGATAGGTAGAAAATCATTGTTTTTGGATGATTTAGAATTTTCAAACCAAGTTATTTTCTACCTATCTTAATAAATAGTAAAAAATTGTAAAAAATATAAAATTCAGTCATGCAATTACATATTCATATGGTAATCATATTGAACAATTCGGAACAACCGTTTGTATTTTAAAAATAAAAATATTGATCCGTATTACAAACCAATCTGTGATATGCATAGACTCACTCATTGAAAAATATATATTTCTTGGTGGTAGTATCCAACAAGCGTCTTTTTTCATATTTTTCCTTTTAATTATTGTTAGGTTATTTTTATGTTGCCAGATTCATATTTGACTTGATGAAAACTAGATAAATAAAAACCGAAACTTATTCAGTTATTGGGTAGGGGGCGAGAGGCAATTATTTTAATTTAAGCAAGGGAAATTTTTTAATTCGAAATCAGAGCAAATTGATCTGATATTTCTATTGCTAAATTAACTAGATGTTGCAAATTTGTAGTCTGAGAATATTTTAGGACGCCATATATTTCCAACTTAGTGCTGAAATTTAAATATGCTACTACGTCCGATGTCCAACTTGAACTAAATCTATCCGTTCTTTTAAATTCTTTCATCATTAGAAGCTCAAAAATAGGTCAAAAGAACCCAATTATTATTTATAAATGCTAAATCAGCTTTTGGATTTGACATATGTCTGAACTACAGATATCTCCATTTTCATAGTCTAACAAGTTGATTTGAACCGGTCAACATGATATAATATGTATATACAGATCAAATTTTAGATTTTTTATTTATTTTTTGAGATAGGTAGAAAATCATTTAAATTTGAGTGAAATGATATTGCAATTATTCCCAGAGAAGGTTACGGTGATATTATTCATAGTGCATATTGACATATATCACCATCACTTTCTTTAAAACGACTACAATATCTTTTCATCCATTTCTTTAAAAGTTTTATCATATATACATAATCATATGCAAGTATTCTATTCGAGAATTCCAATTCTAACATTGTTGGTTAGGAAGAAATGGAGCGGTCTAATGGACATTGGATCAAATATAATATGATATTTGATCGGAACCGTTAGATTCCATCAAGATGCGCACAAACAACTTAAAGATTCATACGGATCAAATTTGCACACATCTTGATACGAATCAAACAATTTCGATCGATATTGAATCAAATTTGATCCAATGTTCATTTGACTTAGATTGTCCCTTGCTCTGGTTGGGAATGAACAAAACTCAAGAGCGTCTCTAACAGTTTAGGTACACTTGTGTTATGTTTGGAATTTGAAATTCAATTCCAACCGCGCTCCAATTTCCATTTAAAATATTTCCATACTTATATAAAATAAAATTATGAAGAAAGAAGTTTATTGAAGAGCCTGAGTAAATTTCGGAACAATATTATTACAAAATCATTGGAACCCATCTGGTTGTTGACTTGCTATGTGGAGAATTTTTTTATTTATAGAAATTGTAATAAAATAATACAGACTATTAGCCTGTTTGTCATCAAATTTTGATTATGTAGAAGAAACTGAAATTTTTATTCTGTACCTTATTAAGGTATATTAAAGAAAAAAAATTCGGTCCCTTTAGATATCATATATCACTTACTGCTAATGTCGTAGAAGATCTAGCTCTTAAAGTGGAGAAGTTGCATGCAATTTTGATACTACAGAGAGAACAGAAATCGTAGACAACAAGTGATTTATAATTATAAATCCTTAATTTTCAATGAAGTGTGACCTCAGCAATGAACAGTGCCACCTCTTATGGTGACCGTCGGATCTGAAATGAACGACTCCGATTGTTTTGAGCTGACGTTCGCTGCCGTCACTTCGCACTCGACTCTCCAATTCGGAATGGACTCTGTTGCTTTTCCGACAGAAAAGCAGGATCTTTTCTGCATCCAACCATTCAAAATTTTTCATTTTGCGTATTTCGATATAGAAATTTTTTAATGTACAAATTTCGATAAATTTGAATAGTTGAATCTGAAAAAGCTGGTTGCAGCAGAGTCGGACCCCTCCAATTCATCCCTTATGTGCTACCTGTCCTTCGGGCCCTCTTCTCTGTGTGCCACGTATTTCCCCTTCGCTACGTGTTGCTATCGCTCCAGTTTCCCGCAGTAAAAAAGACCTCTCGAAAGTTCCTCCTTTCCCTCTCTCCGTGACCCCGAGCACCACCCCCCTTCCCCTCTCGTCCCTCCAGTCGCGATTGTAGCTCCTTCTCTCTGGTTCGCGAAGCCTCAAAAGGTATGCTCGCTCCAGTCTTCCACATTAATACTGGTTCGAGTTCAAACCCTCTAAGATAAAGAGAAGGAAAACGAAATAGCAAAAATTCATCAATTTCAACTTTGGAGGAACCTTTTTCTAACACGATTGACGCTAAGATTAATAAATTAGTTTGCTAAATTTTGTATTGATTTTAGTTTTCCTGGAAGTACGGCTCTTCATTTGGCAGCACAAGTTGGTAATTTGGATTGCATTCGTGAATTGCTTGCTTGGAGTTGACCGGCTTCAGAGAGATTCTGCTAGGTAAGAATTGGGTTTATTTTGGGATCTGAATTGGTACTTTCTATTCCATTTTGGAAAAATTGAGCTCATCTATAATTTTCTGATTTTTCCAATAGAATAAATAGTTTATCAAGCTTGATCGTGGGATACAACGATTTATACCAGAGCATTGTGGCTCTGTATATTATTCATGCTTTTTTTCTTACTATCAGTTTTTCAATTTCATCAGTAATATTGCTGGTCTGAAAGAGACTTACACTGAGGTCATGAAGAGGCCAGATGTGAAAACAATTGTTCTTACTGGTAAGTTTATAATGGATCACATATAAGGTATAACCTTTGCTGAATTTACATTTTTGATTTGGAACTTTAACATTAGATTTTCTTATGTGACCATTTCATGGTGGTTCAAGAATAGAAATGAAATAATTTGTTTTACAATTGGCCAAAATATGTCACTTACAAACAATTAATTTACATTTTTGATTTGGAACTTTAACATCAGATTTTCTTATTTGACCATTTCATGGTGGTTCAACAATAGCAATGAAATAATTTGTTTTACAATTGGCCAAAATATGTCACTTACGAACAATTCTCAAGAACAAGTAATTCAATTTTGGTGATTGGTTTATGGCTTCTTAGGTTATCTGAAAATGGATTATATTGTTTTCACATCTTATATTATATGTTGCATTATAGAATCCTTTAAGAAGTTTACTGAATGATGGTATTTAATTCTTCCTAATATATATTTGAATTTTTTACTGCTCTTTTTTCTAAGTAGGCAGTGCAGGCAAGTCGGAGGCTTCAATATCAATATATTCAGTTCGATTGTATATAATGTGCGATTCAGCAACAAGGTATGCCTAAATGTTTGTAGGTTTCGATAGGTACAAGTTCGTACCAGTTCGTGACATATTGGGGTTGGGGGCAATATTGTCAATGACATAAATTGGAATTATCTGAAGTATTTTCCTTGATTGGGAAGGTTTTTTTTTTTCCTTTTTTGAGGAAGATCAATTTGCAAGGTACTTTTCTCATGGTACTGTGTGTGTGGATATGGCAATCAAATATAATTATAATGATTATAGCTCGAGACTGAGAATATGCACCCACTTCTTTTCTGTTTTCTTTTGCTTTCATCTTTGTGGCCTGCCAATTAACATTGCTTTTAAAAAATTTGTAAGCGACTGGCATACTGCATATATTAAGCCTTACAATCTCATATATTTTTTTTTGTTCTCTCTTTAAAATATTTTCAAGTTTTTTTTATATTTATCTGTAGGATGGAACTCCGAGGCCAGTAGATTTGGAGGATATTTTCTGAACTGTGCCTGAAAAGTCAAGTTCATTGTCTAAGAAAATATTTTGCTCTATATGCTATAGCCTTGTATTTCCCATACAAGACATGGTAGGTCTCCATGATCTAGGAAAGGTACATTTGTACAACTGTGTTAAGGTACTGAAGAACCAAAGGAGAAATAAAGCATTCATCATCAACATCACAATATAAACCAACACCATTATATCACTTTTTGATAAGTACAAATGCAGTGTGGCGCTAAATTGGATGGCGATTCGATTACTGTTAAATCTAACTGAAGTTATTCTTTTGCACATGTACCAGTCCCTCGGTTGTTGAAGGTCCATACACAGACGCTTTTGATCAAAATATGTTGGGTGATTTGAAAGTTCGATGATTTATCAGGTAATAACATACTTGACATTATTAATAGGTACCGACTTTAGTAATAGAATTGAAAGGGACGTTTTATTTTCTGCTGCTTTTCTTCTTCATACCACAACATTATAGTTGAGGATTGTAGTTTGGCCATAAATATATTGGTCTCTCCTCTTTGCCAATGGCTAATTGCTTTCGATTGACTTAATTACATGTTATATGTGCCACTTGAGCATTCCACTGTTAAGCCAATATGATATCTTTTTGGTGTATATTTCACCAATCTATAGGTTTACAAATTTACCATTATGACCGTCTGGTGAATCAATAATTTTAGTTCTTGGTTATGTCAATCTCTATTTTTTTTTAAGAGTTCTGGTGCTTACAAAATAAAAAACAGTACCACTTGGTGCTACAACACTCAAGTCTAGATAAGCACGTGTAGTGTCAATTCCTGTAATTATTAATGTCTACTTAAACAGTACCACCATACTGTCTTTCAAGAGCAGCAGAAATAGGAATATTGGTACAACAGTTGGTTCTGCACTGTACCATTCAGCTTCAGAATGTTAGTTTCTTATCAGTAATTGATAAGAAGTTATTTTTCAGGCCTTTGTGAAACTCTCTGCACTTATTGAACAGAGATATGATGCCTATGCAAATGCTGACGCAAGATTACCCCTTCAAGGTGTGCACAGTGCTGATTTTGCAATTATTTTGTGAAGATATGTATTTTATTTATGTATTTTGTGAAAGATATTTTCTACTTATGCCTTGTCTGTTACATATTATATACGTTGATAGCGTGTCATTGGGTTAATTCCTTGTCTTCATGATAGTACACCACTTAGCTCTACAATAGTGCTACAGTTTCAGACAGTAATACGTGAACGACTGAGAATCTTCAATTTTTTTTGTTCAAAGTTCTAACATATTAAGTTCAGAACCCTGGAACAGTTCCTTCAGCTTATCCGTCGAGTTAGTGCTAATATTTTTATTGAGTGTTTTATCTATACATCAACAGTGAAACCAATATTTCGCTTGATTTCCTAATGTAGATCCTGTTTTTACACTCGATGGGCTCACTGTGTACAGAAAATGAATTGTGCTTAATTAGATAGCAATGTTTGTCATATGGACTTCTACATTTAACGGCATCTATGATTAGATATTATATAATATTGGATTTTCACTTTAAATGTATATATAATATTGGATTTTCATTTTAACATATATTTCTTCCTTTTTTTATATACTCTTCGGAGGGCTATAGCATTGATGGATTGAATGTAAATATTGCTTTATTACTGTTGTATTTTGCACCTGATGCTAATTGTGGCCCTGACAATGTCATAGTTGATAAAGCTCTTTGCTTTTGTGAGTTTTTTTTACAACTTTACTAACACCGAGCTCAAAGTTCTACAGTAAGTTATTTTTGTTCTTCTAATGCATTCGTCCTTGTGTTAATTTCAAGTGTGCTGCCACACGATGCCCTTCATAGTAGTTTAGGAATAAAAATTAGCTACTGATATATATGAGTGTACGATATTGCATCAAGTATGTAACAATTTGTATTTTATGTTTGTTGTAGATGAGCTTTATTTATTTATTTTTCACTTAACTAAAGAAATTTGTTTCTACATTTGTTAATTTTTCTATAATTTATGATTTTATACGCACTTACATTTTAATCCTACCACGGTAAAGATGCTCACTAGCGTGAAGACAAATAACTCATGCATGAGTTCTTATATCTCCGCTCCAACTAAATTTTAATTACATGCAATTTGTAAGTAATGGAAATCTTAACCTGTTGAACTTTGAATGCATGTTCTTTATCTTCTTTGGTACAAGTCATGAATTGACATGTGCTGGATGCATGTTCTTCCATTTCTTCTAATGTACATATTTGTGCTCTTACATTGAAAGCAACAGCAACAGAACTAAAGCTCCTCAATTAATTAAAACAACAACAGCAATAATAAGCTGACATCCATGCACACCAATATTTACAAAAAATAACGGTTGCGGGTAGCCGCAACATGAAGCATCTAGTTTCTTAAAAAATTGGAAATATTTTCGGTTCTCTCTGTAGAATCAAAATTTCATGCAATCCATCCATTATGCTATATTATTTTTATATTCTTTCGGTAAATAAAAAATGCTCATTGTTGTGGCCCCCCTGTTTAATGCTTAGAAAAGGAAAAAGCATACATGTCCCTTCTATTTGTTGATTAAAGATCTATTTTGTATATAGATACACAGAAGAAAAAAAAATTAAAACTTAGATTAAAATGTTCTAGAATACTAGGAACAAGGGAAAACATGTACATAAAAAATGAACGATTTTTTCTCAATACCATCTAATACTCATTAATACCAACAGAGTAGCGTTTCATGAATTTAAAAAAGTATATAATATTCAATTTTTTTTTTAAAGTAGTCGATTTAAGATCCACCGATTTCATTAAAAATCAGGAGGATTAAGTTTAGGTACCTAAAACATGTATCTAAAACTCAACCATAATATCAGTTACAAATATATACCACCAAAATATCAACAAATATACCTAAACAATAACAAAATAAAACTTTTCTAAACAAAAGACCGGTACAAAACATATAAAAGCACCATATAACACTAAGTATCAGTATTCTAACAGATTCTGATCAATATCTCCATCATTATCCTTGTCTATGCCAGACATTGGACTGAGCGGGCTGCTATGACCAAAATCCTCCTTAATAATGGTCAAAAAAGGATCCTGAGGACCTCTATTGCCTCCTTTGTTATATAATATTCGATTAAAAGTGTAAACTATGAATGAAAAATAAACAAATATTAATTTCATTGAATCACATTGGCCGGAATTACATATGCTGGAATATAATTCCAAATTTTAGGATTTGGACTACGGAGTGACATTGCAAAGCAAAATCGCTTCCAATTTCTTAATCAAGAAATGCCTCTTTTTAAAATGTGGTCGATTGGAACGCATTAATTGTAATGAATGATTTGCACCGGCGACTCTTACTGATCTTTACCCGTGCTGATGTGGAAGCACCTTATTTGACAAGGGGAGAACTTAGTGGACAGTTGATACGTCATTATCAGAGACTCAAGAGTATAGTAGATGTTGTGCATTTCATTTGAAAGATAGTTCTATTTTAATGGAAGTAGAGTTTAAAAAATAAAAAAGTGCAATCGAGAGGGATTTGTGCAGATTTCGGAATTTTTTTAAAGGAACACTTGATAATATTTTATGTTATGATTTGAACCATTTTTATAAATAAAGAAAATATGTAATGCATATCATGTATTCATGTCCACTAAACATGATAAGTTTTGATGTATCTTTCATTGTACATCAAACAAGAGATGGACTTAGCTAGGCCATGGAGTAAAATGCTTTGTACTCCACGTTATATTTTCATTTTGAAAATTCAAACTACCGATCTGAACCGCTCAAGTTGTTCTCCATATTAAAATGTGCTTGGTGACCAAATTTTACATTTTTTTGGAATTTTTTTACTATTTATTAAGCCACTTTGAAAAATCGCTGATTCGGATGAACAGTAGCAAAATAGTAAAAAATTCTGGACCAATGAATCAGCGATTTTCAAAGTCCTTAATAAATAGTAAAAAAATTTCAAAAAATGTAAAATTTGGTCTCCAAGCACATTTCAATACGGAGATCATGTTGAGCGGTTCGGATCGGTAGTTTGGATTTTCAAAATGAAAATAATGAGACGTGGAGCACCAAGTCGTTTTACTCCATGGCTTAGCTAAGCCCAGCTCCATCAAACAATATAAAATGTTAACTATCATTTACTTTCTACTTTTCAATTTTATTTGAGTCTTTATTATTATTAAAATTTTCAAAATAACCATCTTTTTTTTTTATCCTTCGGTAGTCTCTAAAATGAGATTCACTTTACCGGGAAGCCCACAATTTTTAATAATTAAAATCTATTAGGGGAAAAAGAAACCTGAACTTGGTCAAATTGCAAAGGTAATCTATGCCAGGAACTCGAGGTTGAATTTTCCTGGTCAAATTTAGTGACAATTCAATGTCTAAAAACATCACCCAAAATTTCAGGCGTGCTTCAAAGAACTGGATTATCTCTAACTGTTATAAATCAGGAAAAAACATCTAATTAAGTAAATATTTTCTAAACGACCTATATAGGTTAATCTGTTTCTAAAAATCACAGCTGAACCCTAATTCATAGATCACTGTACCTTTTAGCGACCAATGAACTAGGTTTACCATTTATTAACATCTCTTTACTAAATCTACATTTGTTCTTTGTTAAGTCTATGCAAACCTTCTTTTAATTTTTAATTTTTTTCGAGAACGAATCTTTAGTATAGTGACAAAAATAATGCCTCCGTGTGAGAGTTCGCAGGTATGAAATCTGGATCTCTTATAGGTATTAAAACAATTGAGTGACTTGATCTCAATTTTATTAAAAATAATCACCTCAACATTAAAATTCAATTACTTCTTAAGATAATATATTTACCCATAATTCTATTAAAGTTGTCTTTCACCTGTTTGCTTACCCAAACAAAACAGAATCGGAGACGGTTTGATGGACATTGGACCAAATTTGATCCGATGTCGGTTGTAGCCATCTGAGCTACTTCAAAATTCGTACATATCAAGTACGCATGAATCTTGAGATGAATCTGACGGTTTCAATCGTACCCCCTATATAAATTTGATGTGATTAGGCCATTTTATTCTCCTCACAACATAAGCAAGCCTTACAAATACATACAGGATGTGTTATTAATGTGTAAAAATTAGAAAATATATAGGCCCAGTTGACCAGAGGAACTAAAGCCTCCTTGCATCCAGAGAAAAATAAAATGAAGCGTGTTATTTTGGGTCTAACCAGGCTTTCTAGCCCTGGCCTGGTTGTTGATTGCTCTGCAGATTGACTTTTGAAGGCACATTTTTTATGCAAATACCGTTTGTTAGAAAGGGAATATGAGCATTTGAGTCTATATATGTCTCTGGTGATATTACTGAGATTATTAGGATAATATATTCACTCTTATTGAACAGAAATTATTATGCATAAAATTTTATAAGGAGAAAGAAAAAACAAACAAATGGACAGGTTTTTCATATAGATACCTATGCTCCTTTCTTTTTTGCTGGTGTAATTTTGACTCTGCAATAAAACTTAAAAAGGCAGCTTTTGTTATATATAAGACAACCATATATTTCCAGTAAGAGAAACTGAGAATTACCAGTGCTCTAGTGAGACAAGAGAAGGGGGGGAATTACTTGGAGTTCGGATCTAGTGAAGTAACCCAACTTTTGGGTTTTAGATCGGGACCGTCTGATTTGAATCCGAGAAAATCCATCTGCGAAGTGAGCGCACACATCCCGACGACGAATTCAAACTTCGAGACGATCTTGAGCGACGAATTCGAATCGGATGGTCTCGATCCAAAACCCAAACATTGGGTTACTTTAGGGGATCCGGACCCAATTACTTGTACCTCTCGGTATAATAATTTTTTTTCCTTCTAGCAGATGGAAATTTTGACCGCATTTTACCAGCTGAAAATTTTACCAAGAGATTTTGATAATGTATACCGGTAAGTAATTATTTCAGATTAGTAAGTTTTTTAAACTTTATTTGCAAAGCAATCCTACTGCATTGAGACAATAAACCCTGGTATACCGGCTCGTAAGACCGATTTCCTGCGGCATTTGCTGTGTCCAGCCATTTCGTAATAGCGGGTCATGGAGGTTGCTAACAAAATCTGGTGCCAAAAAATGGGATCACAATGCCTCCAGTGGCATATGGGAGATAAAATCAGAATATAAGCTGAATAAATAACAGAGCGATTAAAAAGCTAACGGGATCTGTTTATAGTTATTTTGACATGCTCCCTCACATATAGGATATATGTATTAATGTATTTTGAAACAAGCAGGATTTAATTTATACTGGTACGTGGTTAGAAAAACCTGATTGTGGAGCTGAGATTCCGAAGCAATCCTAAAGAGTAAACCTTTAGGTTTCATTGGTGAGATTCAAAACTGATGTTCGGTATGAGAAACTTTAATACGAATTTAATCATTCATAAGTCTTGGTTTGTTAAGTGTTACCAATTGAATATCAATTAACAAAAAACTTTATCTCAGAATTTATTAAATTTTCACAACTGTGGCCCCACATCAGAGGTCTCACTATTGGTACTTTCTGCCATCACGGATGGTTGTATTTTGTAAAATAATTACTTTGGTGATTGATGGGAAAATAACAAAATAAATAATACATCGAATGAAAGCCAATAAAAAGAAAGGAAAAAAAATACAATAATAGACATGGAAATGCACATATAATTTTGAGATTACATGATTAACGTCATGCATTGCGCCACAAATTTGCATGTATATATGATCGTAATTAATTCAGGTGATACACCTGTACTGACAACTTTGATCAAATGGTAAATACACCTGTTCTGATAAGTTGATATTAAATACACATGTACTGACAATGGAAATACACCTGCACTGGTAAGTTGATTTAGTACTTGCGTATATATTCGTGCATTGCTTGGTACCATATATACCTTATGACATGCGATGGAGAGGCGCCGGCATATATATTGTGCCCGAGAGAGAACAAGTGAAGCTGTCATAGCATGACCTAGCCAAAGAGTCTTTCCATTTAATTCTGTACCACTACTCATCTCTCTCTCTCTCTCTCTCTACAAGTTAGATCATGCTGGCAGCTTCACTCATTCTCCCAAGGGCATATTCACTTGTGCAGATGTTCATTTTAACCTCAAACTAGTGCCTATTTATAGAAGACTAAATGAGTATTCAAAACAAGCTAGCCTTCTAGAAATTCATATGAGAGAGAGAGAGAGAGAGAGGGATAGACAAGGGCACATGGGAGACAAATTTAAGGGGGCTCGATGTAGAAATGTAGAGAGAGAGAGGAGGTGCAAGGCAAGAGCATCCCAATGAGATGGCGCCAAAAGTCAATTGGAAGTGGATTGATGAGAACCAATGAGAAGCGAGCAAACATTTGCTTAACATAACGGAGCACGTGTCGGATGAAGATGCTCATATTGACTGAATCAAAGTCAGAATACACTATTTGACTATATATAAATTGCTAATTTGCTATGGGTAGAGTCGTAGAGACAGACACAGATCTAAAAAAAAAAAAGTACTGTGGTAGATTTGTTCATAGCTCCACCGTCAATTTCTTCTGATTTCTACCTCCGAGAAAGGGAAGTACTTCAAAGAAGCCTAACGAGTAACGACACGTCAATTTTCTCTTCATCTTTAAAAAAAAAAAAAATATGTACCGTTTACTTCATTGATTTTCCTCAAAAGTCTTTGTTCCAGAGCAACTTGATTGGTTTAAATATCGACTCGAGTTAGAACTCAAGTTAAAAGGTTTACTGTTTATCGTGCTCAAACTAATTAAAAGTCAAGTCAACCTTAAATATTACATGAGCTTCAATTATTGATTATTTGTAGTTATTTTCATTTATATTGAACATTTATTCTTTATTAGGTAAAAGTTTAAAATTTCAATTAATCTTACAAGGTGGGAAACTTTCAATTAATTTATCTTAAAAAAAATAGCACAATTGCATTATGAAAATGTCTGAATAGTATTAAACAACGTCCAAGTCAACCTCTAATTTCGAATTTAAGCTTGAAACAATAAAAGAAATATAATCCAATGAACCAAATTCAGACATTAGTTGCCTGTCCACTTGTTCAATTAACTATCGTAGTATAACTTAGTTGCCTGTTCTGAGTCTCTGTTTCTAGAAGACAACAAGTGATTTAGAAAACTAATCTCGGACGTGAGATATCTAAGACGTGTGATAAATTATAAGAGGGTTATAGCAGGACAACACGTGGAATCATGGCCTTAAATCACAAATTATCAAGACAGCTCCCTCTATGATTAAATATTACAGGCACATGGGAGACAACATGACATCAAGATCTGTTAATGGCTTAATGCCAAACTCACAAGGCCAAGTCAATTATCAATGCGCATTTATTCCATTGGATCGTACCGTAAGCCAATATCATACCGGTCCTTGGCAATAACAAACTGATGTGCATGGCTTGTGCTATATTTGTGCTTTAAATTTGAAAAGCAAGCACTTTAGATTTACGGTGTTGCTTAAATGTCACTGTTACTGCTACAGGACAAGATAACCCTTTTACCAAGTACTTGTATGAAACCAAAAATAGCAAGGAAACATCACATAATGATTGTCTATTTACCAGAAAATAAGAATCCTAGAGGAAAGAACTTTTGTTTCAACTTATAGAGCACGACAAAAGTTAGCCCCCACCCCAACTCAGATATCAAATCAGCCAAACCTAATTATAATTTAGGGGGCCACGGAAATAAATATGGGAGAATATTTACCCCAAATACAATGGTTCTGCCGTATTCAATAAATAGAACAATTAACCTACAGAAAGAAAGAAAAAAGAAAAAAAATCAAATTCTAGCTCTGACTAGAAATGGAGCAGAGAGAAGAGTAAATTTGTTCAGCAGCAGGTCGGTCTGACGGTTCTCCTTTAGTGCACTGGTAAAATAGCTCTATCATTAGCTTAAGCTTATCAGCATCGGCATCACAAGTTATTCCAAGATTAATTCTTGTCATGCGATTATCCAGGGATAAAAACTCCTCCAGTTCCTTTGTTAGTCTTGGACCTTCCCTCATCTGTTATTTAATCATCAAAATAATAAAGCACAAGGGAACTATAATATAGGTTTCCATAAATGAGATGAAGGTAGAAATACATACTTGTAAGCGGTTATAAATTTCAGACTCAGACAGACCATGGTACGGCATTTGAAGAGTTAGCACCTCAAGTAGAAAGCATCCATACGACCATATATCCACCTCCTAAAAAATCAAGAACAAAGAATTTAGAGTTTGCAAAAACAAAAGGAGCTAACCATGCGCACTTGGCATACCATAGTTCTGTTGATGCATCCCTGTTTCCTTTATCCAGAACAGGTTCTCCAAAACAACACTTGGTGATGTGCAGTGAAATGGTATAATTTAACAAAATATAAAACAGGTTCCATTGGCAAGTCGCAAACATTTAACATTACTTGCAAATAACATGCAATATTCCTCAAAAATCCCCGGTAGCTATTAATATATTTTCGATAAATTGCAAATAGACAAAACCGTTAAAATAATGAGTAGAGTCAGGAAGAAAGGGGTCTAAGGACAAATTCCCCTTGCATTTTTGGGAAGCTGTATTAGCACAAGAAGGATGCAACTAAATGGTTTTGATGCATGCTGCAAATATCTGAAAAATGGGAGTGTCATTTGCAAATATAACAACAAAGACTTCTGCTTACAATAACAGAAGACTTCTGCTTACAACAACAAAGACTTCTGCTTGCATAAAAATATGGTTTTGGATGTTTAGTTTACTCGACACAAAGTATTTTTAATTTATTCTTTGGGTGGCATAAAATCCAAATTCAAC
This sequence comes from Carex kokanica, assembly GCA_025461125.1. NCBI lineage: Eukaryota > Viridiplantae > Streptophyta > Magnoliopsida > Poales > Cyperaceae > Carex > Carex kokanica. Next base: position 634,590 of record JAJGRX010000404.1, on the reverse strand, counting down.
AGAAATCCCCCTTTTTCACTATTTATAAACAGACTCGAATGAATTATTACAGTTAAAATTAAAAATATAAAAAAATTAATCAGAAGCACGAGAGTGGAAAGAGTCGTACCAGGCCATACTGGTGTCTCCTGTGCATGGCACGCAAGACCTCAGGAGCCATCCAATGCGGAGTACCTACACAGACACATGGTGGATGCACGCCAAAGTGAGCAATACAGCATGTGTGGGACTGGGAATGTAGCGGGACTGACTGGTCAAAGTCGGTAAGTTTGACCATAGGCATTCCGTCACTTTGTCTCGATTCCAGATCCACTACAACATTTTCACTTTTCACATCTCGGTGTATTATCTGCTTCGAGTGCAGTTCGACAAGGGCACATGAGATCTCTCGAGCCATATGAAAGGCCAAATCAATCGGGACCCGCTTTTCCCCGTCCTTGCTAAGTTTCTCTATATAACCCTGTGTTTTTTTATACATACAAATTTGAAAATCAATTTCATGTTTTGGTTGGTACTAAAGGTTGGTTGACACTATGCCAAGTGCCTACCCTAATGAAGCCTCAAAACAGAACAACAGAGGGAAACAAATTATCTCTTTACCCACAAATTGTACAGCTGACTTTTAATTGTTCTAAATTTAAGCCACATTAATCTCAATCAATCCTCCTATCATGCAGTTAACTATAACTTCCCTTGAATTAACCCAATTCATCAACAATTTGCCCTCAATTGTGCTGTTATGCCTCAGTAGTCCTCAACCAACCCAACCTATCCTCAGTTGCACAAATATTAAGATATTTTTTCTGGTCAAACCAGTAATAATATTAATACCTTTAAAGAGCCTCCTCTGACATACTCCATCGCAATAACAGATTGCAAAAGCCTGTACTCCTTCCCACTGCCATCAGATGCTGGGACCCACTTGCAAGAGAGCTGGTGGCCATAAATATCAACAATAGACCTATGGTTTCTGACAGCACCAAGCATCCTCACTTCTGCCAAGAACTTGTATTCAAATTTTCTTGTCTCTTCACTCGAAGCAGCACGTGTGTCTAGATAACGTACCTGAAATGTATGTTTTCTTTATATAATACAAACAATACAAATCAAGTAACAAAAAAGGAATATGGTCACTGGATAAAAAACCTCAACTCATCTTGGCCCTTAATTGTTTTGTGTTTATATAAAAAAATATTTCACATTTTTAGGTTCTTAAATGAAATGGTTATTTGTTGAGAATCAACACAGCAGAATTAAAAAATGTAACAAATAAATACCTTAACAGCAGCATCAATGTTTCCAATTTTACAATAATAGACTGATCGAGCAGGATTATTCTCAATCTCTCGGCACATTGAGGGAGTTGGGAAGGAGCAACCCAAAATTGAAGCTTCCTTTCCTAACGGAACAAGAAGCCTGCTTAGTGGAATGTACCTGAAAATAAAAGAAGATAAATGTTTTTCAGGTCCATTTTTTTGGTCAAATTAAATTACATGCTACTTGGAGCATCAAACAATCATAATTTTCAAGTTTGATACAAAAACCTTGATGGAAGATAAGTTTTACATCCTTCATCAGAGTTGATGTAATCTATATTAGTGTGTAATAATAATTTCTCACATACACAGAGTCACAGACATAACTACAAGGGCTTACACAAAAATTACAATGAGTCAAGGACTATTGATGCACCCAATATTCACATCTTTAAAGAGAAATGAGAAAGGAACAAATTAAGGATGGCAGTAAAAAAAATAGGAGCAAACCTGCAAAAGTACTCGGGATCAGTCTCCTCGCGTATATTAGTAGGATAGCATGCATCGACAACCATGCGCACCAAGGAATGACCGCTTTTTACCAGAATAGCGTTCCAGGCATGAGGCATGAAGTCTAGATAGCCTCTCACAAGTTCACATGGTATAGGAGGATTAACCCGGTCACAGAGATACTAATAACATGTACAAGTAGACTAGTTTAGAAGCTATAGCAGTACGTAAGACAGCAAAGGTATTATTTCTTAAATAAAGGGGTATTACTATTACCTTCATAAGTAAGGCTCTGTGCCGACAGACACCAAATCGAAGTGTGCCAAGTGGCACAACATTTGAGTTGTGTCTCTCCTTTATGAATCGAAGAGACTTATCGCACAACTCAGTAAAATCAGAATCACCAAAAGGACTGCCAACACCAAAATGCTCGCTGCAGTTCCCATTTACAACTTCATTCCTGACCCCACCACATGTACAGACAAAAGGTTGTTCCTTTGTAAGACTAACAATGGCTCGTCGAGTACGCATGAGGGAGTCCGTACGGTCGGCACCGCCAAAGCAGTCAGAAACAAAAAGGGCCAGAATTGATGCTCTTAGCACTATGTTGTCTACCTCATCTTCTACATTTTGTTCAGTTAGGTTGTTTCTTTTCAGGCTTGAAAGGAGAAACTGCGCTGAGACTACGATTGAATCCAGCTCCTCATCTTGCTCTCTGCATAAAGTAACAAAAGATAAGAAAGATTTTAAGTAGTTATTCCTCAAATGAGAAAAAACTATCGCATAGCTTTTATTCAAAATAAAGCGAAATAAAAAAACAGTCAATACAAGTGCAACCTTTCTTTTCCCCTCTGTTCCTAACTTCATGAAGTTTTTTTACAAACCACCATCTCATGTTGCATTTGAATAAAGAGGAACAACAAGAAAATTCAAGGCAATCTAGCAGTTTCAGAAGAGAAATGAGAAGAAGAGCCAACAAGATATTTTTCACTACTTGTATGGTATTTAAGATGTTTCTCGGTCCAAAAATGCAACCACAAAATACTTGGATGTTTACAAGCTAATGGAATTCAAATTAAACTTTTCCAAAAGACAATATATTACAAACCTATCTAGAAGAATAACCTCGCGCGAGTCCAGACAAATAGTATGTTTATAGTCCTCAAGCGGCATAAACGGCTGGTCACGACCAGCATCATAGAACCCATCAGGCATATGATCACCCACGCCACAAAACGACTCAATGTTGTACTTGTATGACGGATTTTGGCAATCCCCAGCAGGTTGCCGCCTCACCTTGCTTGGTTTGGGATTACCATCCGGGTCCCGATCAGGATGCCTCTTTGAACATGACACGAATCTCGAGGTCGCCTCCTCGCACTCACAGCTCTCATCCATCCCAACACTTGTGTCGTCTGTGATCTCAGAATTTGATAAGGAACACTCTTCTTCAAGGTTTTCCTTTTGATGCAGGTCAACTTGCTTGCAATCAGATTGCAATGATGAAATTTCTTCTTCTTCATCAGTCATGTTTACTGCCATGTCATGGGTGGTGTCAGGTTTGGTTTCAGGTTCTGGTTTAAGATTGAGATTGAGCTTGCGTCTATGATTCAGACGCTCCTCTCGAGCTCTTTGTTGCGGGCCATCATGCCGTCTCCAGCTCTTTTTTGTTCGCTGAGTTGTCTGAATGTTTACGTGTCTTGTCCCATCAATCTTGGATAACACGTCCAAAGATATGAATTTTTCATCTTTATGTGTTTCTTCATTGTTTCCTCTCATATCACAACATATCCAAGGAGGAACTTGACAGGAATAACTTATCCTGTTGAACTATAGAACACAACAAGACCAAGTGAAATGTTAGACTAAGAGCATCAACATCAGCGCATAAAAATGAAATTAACTACATCTGTATAGTCTTGAAAAGAAATTAATTTAAATTTAATTTCTGAGACCCCGCATCCCTCAATTAGTTTTAATTTCTTTCACCGTCCACGTGCATAATAGTGCAGGAAATAAAGAGCATAGTAGGTACGTTTCAGCCAATAGTTTTGTATCTTTTCGCCAACGTGGCAATTAGAAAACATTTTCTTTTTAAGAAAACTTTCCTTTTTAGCAATCATTGTACATCCCAACAATTAAAATAAAATCTGCCACGTTGGATTAGAAATTGAAAAGATAACCCCATTGCAGATGCTCTAAGAATGCAAAAAAAAAGAGCACAGAAGAAATACACTCTAATACTAGTAGTCCCATCATGTTTCTAAATTCAAGGAACAATTAAATCACTGCCCAACTGGTATAAAATGCATGATGGCTGATACTGCTTGCATGAGAGTATCAATAGAGAATGTCAGGACAGAACCAGATTTTTTTTTATGTAGCATCAACATAAAAAAGAAATTTAACCTGTCTCATCAAAATCACAAAATTTAGAAATCTAGCACTACCGCTGCAGCGGCTCATGAGCAATCAAGGAAGCAATATCACATGAACTGTATACTATCAATTTAGAAATTGGGGACCAAAAGGTACAGTATCAATTTGTGATAACTCATTGAGAAGTACAAAGCAATCAAGGAAGAAATATCACATGACACATTGGATTTGTGATCAACATAAACATAAATATTTCAATATATTTCCTATCATATTAAATAGCATAGAAAACAAGTAGCCAAATGTCACCTGAAGATTTAAATACTGAAGAGCCAGCATGGAACGGAGCTTGAGGGAAGAGACGGACGTCAACCGATTATTGGACAAGTCGAGATTTTGGAGGTATTTTAGAGAAGAGAGCTCCGCCGGTATGTCATCAAGCTTATTGTTAGTGATTTTTAATCTTCTGAGAGAACTCAGGTCGGCTATAGAATTAGGCAAACTCTTCAGCTTATTAAAGGAGAGATCTAGTTCTTCTAAATTGTTAAGAGATCCAATTTCAGGAGGGAAGTATCTACATTTTTGAAATAAGAAACTAAAGTCAAATTAAAACTGCAATATTTAAAAAAAAAAAAGAATCAATCTTGCGAACATAAATTACCGTATAGAAAAATGACAAACGGTCAATTTGGTTAGGCACTTCAGATTAGAAATCTCTGACAAAACTGAAAGAGACGAAGGCCGACGTGGCACCTTACATAGCTCCAACTCTTTCAGTGACTTCAGATTTCTAAAAGGAGCCTCAGAAATCCGAGGCGAAGAAACCCTAATCTGAACTCTTTCTAGCTCCACTAACTCGCCAGCTTCAGGAGGCAATACTTCGACCTCATTTGCAAAGAATTTCAGGGTTTTGAGCTTCTGGTGCTTTCCAATTGAACTCGGTAGCAAGTGAAATGTGTTCTTGTATACGAACAAACCCTCCTCCGTACAGTCCAGTGGCGCACAGACGAAATTAGAGAGCTGCCACGTGTTTCCCGAAATATCCAACGCGTTTCCCTCGTCCTGACTGTCACCGTCTGATCTTGATGGATCGTCGGAAATGCAGTCGTTGGAGCTAATTTCCGCCGACTGGAGCTGAGAAGCTACCATTGTAGCAAAAACGAAGTACGAGAACAAGTACACGAGCGAAAGAGAGAGAGGGCGTTTACGCCGCACGCTGGAGGCGAGATCGCCGGAGATTGAAATGGCGGAGCTAGGGTTTTGGATGAGTTGGGGCTAGAGTTGAGGCGTGGGGAAGAGGGGAAGTAAAAGCGGGCAACGGGATTAATTAAAAAAATAAATATAGACCAGAAGGAAGGAATTCATATCACCTAAGGTAACTTAAATTTTGAGTTTTCCTCTCGACCGTTGGATCTTCTTTGGCAAAAATATTAAAGGTCCTTGTGCATTCTACCTTGAACTGGCTTGGTCCGGATTATGATCGGACGGTAAAAAAGTGAAATCAAAATTTGAGTTACCTCAAGGATCTGGATCCGGAAGTAAGGGGAAAATCGAGAGAGAAAATGAAAAGGCGCGCCTGAGCCTGACCGAATTTGTGGGGTCAAGGTGTTGTGTTGTCCAGAAAGAAAATGGAATTACCCGACACTTTCTTGCTTTCAGACTAAGACACGTCAAAGAGCTGATTTGTTCTCTGCCGACAAATCTTGGATCTGATATTTCGTAGCCGTCCGATTTCCGAATTGAACATTTGATTGACGAATCCGCTCCTGTTGAACCGATGGAAGCATAAGCAGACTCGAAATATGTATGGTTGGTACTGGATTCCAACTTTTCGAACACTCAATCCCATGAAATGGATCTTGCAGCGTGGTCATGACAAATTCGTAAACCGAATTCAGATTCTCTTTTGATCGGTAAGAGCTTGGGCCCGACCCAATGATCAAGCAGAGTATAAGACTGAATGAAAATAATTTAAGATAGAAAGTTTTGATAAAGTCTCGTTTACACAACATAAAAAAATCATTGTCATAAAAAAAAGAGTAATTATATTGTCCCCCGGTCTTCAATCCCCTAAACATCCCCCAACAGTTAACTGTCAAACTCTAACCGATCTAACTTTCTTCTTTTGCCTTCTCTCTCTCGTTCCTCTCCATTTACTGTTTGTCCCTTTCCCTTTCTCTTTCTCATCCGATGGCAATAATTCCTCCGATCTCTCCTCCTTCAACCGCCACGTGTCCGATCTCTTCTCCGACCTCATCTCCGATTCGCCCTCCGTGTTGTCTCTAACCTCTAACCTGGACACGGAGGCTCCCCCGACAGAGAGAAATAGATCAGAAAGAACATCTATCAGTTTAGCGCAAGTTCGAGTTCTTCGAGGAGAAGTCCGGTGGGAAGGCCGCGATCCTTGCCGAGATCACCGGTAGAATCGAGTGCTGCTCCAGCGGTAGAGGCAAGATGCCATTGATTGCGACGATGGTACTGTCGGTCTCATTGATCGTAGCTTTAAGCTTTCAAGCGTGTTTCAGGCAAAGATGAAACTTTTTCACATGTACAATGGGAAATACTTAGATCTCAACTTAAAAACTATATACAATTATCAAGGGAACTGCACATCATGCTTGCTGTATTTTAACATGTATGTTTTTAACTTGAACTTTGATTGAAGTCATCTGGTTGCTTTAATTCAGATTTGTACCTGATTTCCTTGCGAGATTTGCTTCAATGTCAGTATGAGCTGAGCCCTTGTGTGCACTGACTTGATCGTGCCTTTTTCCTGTACTGTGTATCAGTGTGTGTATGTGATGTTTGGCTTGGAGGACTATGTATTTCTTTTGTTTTGATGAAATAACGAATGAATTAACAATTTATTCAAGTTCTTGATTTTGTTAATTAATTTCCATTGAAATTTACTTTCGTTTATGTGATAATTGAGCTTTATACAATTTTAATATATAGCTTTGAGTTGCGTAAGTGAAGCACTGTAGCTTTATACAATTTTAATATATAGCTTTTAATTGTCGGTACAGTTTCAAAAACTACATTGGCAGTGAGGTATGAAATTTTTTATTTTAGTAAATTCAAATTTTTTATTTTAGTAAATTTTTTTATGTTGATGCATGTATTATTGCTGGTTTTGGAATAGTTCTATATTGATGGGTGAATACTTTGGTGTTAATGAGATAATACTTGGGTATTAAGTTGATGCATGTATGATTACTGGTTTTGGAATGGTTATATATTAATGGGTGAATACTTTCGTGTTAATGGGATAATACTTGTGTATTAGTTGGATGAATACTTGTACATTACTTGCTAGATGAATACTTTGGTTTTAATGGATGAATACTTTGTACATTAGGGCTGCATACTAATCATGACAGATGAATTAATGAGATAATACTTGGGTATTAAGTTGATGCATTTTTTATTACTAGTTTTGAGATGGTTCTATATTAATGAGTGAATACTTTGGTGTTAATGGGATAATACTTGTGTATTAGTTGGATGAATACTTATGCATTACTTGCTTGATGAATACTTTGGTTTTAATGGATGAATACTTTGTACATTAGGACTGCATACTAATCATGACAGATGAATTAATGGAATAATACTTGAGTATTAAGTTGATGCATGTTTGATTACTGGTTTTGGGATGGTTCTATATTAATGGGTGAATACTTTCGTGTTAATGGGATAATACTTGTGTATTAGTTGGATGAATACTTGTGCATTACTTGCTTGATGAATACTTTGGTTTTAATGGATGAATACTTTGTACATTAGGGTTGCATACTAATCATGACAGATGAACTAATGGGATAATACTTGGGTATTAAGTTGATACATTTTTTATTACTAGTTTTGGGATGGTTCTATATTAATGGGTGAATACTTTCGTGTTAATGGGATAATACTTGTGTATTAGTTGGATGAATACTTGTGCATTACTTGCTTGATGAATACTTGTTACACTTGGTATGCATACTATATGATTGTTTTATTAAAATTTCATTTACTGAACTGACAATATTTTAATGTGTTAAATTTTTGTAGAAAATGATAAGTGTTGGGCGTCTTGATGAGGGGTGCAGTGATGTGTCCAGTTTTTTAATTATGAATACTTGCTTGATGAGGGGTGAATACTTGCATAATGAGGGGTGAATACTTGTGCAACAGACAACTCAAAAGTATGTTATCATAGATCTCATTTGAAAGAGAACTTCAGTTTTTTAATTATCAACAGACAACTTCAGTTTACAAGTGTCAATACTTCGGCGCAATCCTGCCGCCTGTAATGCTGTGGTCCCCTACTTATTTCAACGGTTTACTGTGGTCCCCTACTTATTTCAACGGTTATTAACAGTTTACTGTGGTCCCCTACTTATTTTCAGTTGGGGGAAAAGTGGGGGATGGATGGTGGGGGAAGGTTAGGCCCTCCCTAAAAAAAAATGCAAGAGAAAGTCAAAATAAAAAACAATAAACGAGAATAGGGAATTTGTTAGAAATTTGGTTAGGAGTAGTTAAAAAATAATGAGAGCGGGGATTTCGTCGCAAGAGTCGAGGCAGAGGCACGGTCTGTGAAGTTGCCGATTTTTTATTAATACCCTAAAAAAAAAAAAACCTATCATATATGCCCTTGGGTTCACTCTGCCTACCAAACCGCCCCCATATGGGGCGGTCAGCTGTGCGTACTGAACCGCCCCACAGAGGGGCGGTCCAGTTTTTTTTTTTTTTTTTAAGATTTTGAGAGACAATATGAATGAAATTTAACAATAAAAATTCGAATTTTGTTTTTAATATTTGTTAGATTACTTCTTTTGATGTATAATTAACATATTTATACTAAAATATGCTAAATTACTTGAAATTATGTTAAATTACGCTAATGAAAATATTTTCATATCACACGGACTGTTTCTTGATTGAACATACAAAATGAAAGATACTCAATATTAGGATGCTTGTTATTGTCAAATTAAATTCACTAGCCACATGCTAACACTAAACATTAGATCAGTAATTTTAATACAAGTTCTAAGTTTTAGCATGCTGCATACGACACTGTCACTAGCCGCAAACGGGTCGTTGTGTGTCTACCGATGATAAAAAGCTTTAACTCAATTTTTGAGGCACTAAACGATGTTTTTTGCAATTTTGATTCCGTCGGCCTCCTGGGGATGATCTCGAGGGCACCATTGCCCCCGTCTCGTCCAAGCTTTCCAAATTGGGGCCATACGCGCAAATCCGAGTTTCCTAGCCAAAGTTATGGACGTTTAAAGTTTTTCAAAAAACAACGATGCTTTCGTGCAAAAACACCGATGATGCACCAATGCTTTATGCGTGACTTGTCGACGGCAGAAGTGCGTCGATGTTTCATTACAAAAACATCAGCGACGCACCGATTTTTTTTAGCACTACCCTGCTTAATTGCCAATGCTACTAATGAAACATCGATGTTTAATTGCAAAAACAACGATGTTTCATTACGTAAAACATCGATGTTTCATTGCAAAAACATCGATGTTTTACGTAATGAAACATCGATATTTTTGCAATAAAAATCGGTATTTTTGTAATTAAACATTGATGTTTCGTTAGCCTTAGCATTGACAATTAAGTAGGGTAGTGCTATAAAAACATCGGTGCATCGCTGATGTTTTTGTAACGAAACATTGATGCACTTCTGCTGTCGACAAGCCGCACATAAATCATTGATGCATCATCGGTGTTTTTGCACGAAAGTATCGTTGTTTTTTGAAAAACTTTAAACGGCCATAGCTTTGGTTAGGAAACTTGAATTTGCGCGTATGACCCCAATTCGGAAAACTTGGGATAAGATGGGAGCAATGGCGCCCTCGAGATCATCCCCAGAGGGGGCGACGGAATCAAAATTGTAGAAAACATCGTTTAGTGCCTCAAAAATTGAGTTAAATTTTTTTATCATCGGTAGACATACAACGACCCGTTTATGGCTAGTGACAGTGTCGTATGCAGCATGCTAAAACTTAGAACTTGTATCAAAATTACTGATCTGATGATGTTTAGTGTTCGCATGTGGCTAGTGAACTTAATTTGACAATAACAAGCATCCTAATATTGAGTATCTTTCATTTTGTATGTTCAATCAAGAAAAGTCCGTGTGATATGAAAATATTTTCATTAGCGTAATTTAACATAATGTCAAGTAATTTAGCATATTTTAGTATAAATATGTTAATTATACATCAAAAGAAGTAATCTAACAAATATTAAAAACAAAATTCGAATTTTTATTGTTAAATTTCATTCATATTGTCTCTCAAAATCTTAAAAAAAAAAAAACTGGACCGCCCCCCCATGGGGTGGTTAGGGTAGATTTAAAAAAAAAACCGAGGGCATATGTGATATTTTTCCTTTTTTTAGGGTATTAATAAAAAATTGAAATTTTTTGTATCGTACGTAGTGTAGATACATATGTTATAGTAAAGAATAGTAACAAAAAAAAAGTTTGATATTTTCTAACAGTAATGGAGAGCTTGACGAGATGATGAACTGGAGAAACAACACTTGAATGGAGAGAGGAGGAGAGTACAGATTGAAGAGGAAGGGTTGGGCTGGCAGGAGAGAGGAGGAGAGAGGAGGAGAGAAGGGCTAGGCTGGCAAAAAAGTAGATTCATCTACTCCACCCAATATTATAGTCCGTATCTAATATTATGTATCTATCATGTATTAGCATAAATGGGGAACTTACTCCATATTTTTATTGTAAGCGAGGAGTAAGGCAAGGTGACCCCCTCTCCCCTTACCTTTTTATTCTAGCTGCGGATTCCTTAAGTAAGATATTCACTAAAGGCCGACAAGCTAAGGTTTTAGAGGGATTGGGTCCCTCCTGTTTTAATAATCAATCGATAACAAATTGTCACTATGCTGACGATACCATCTTATTTTTGCAAGCAAAACCAGATATAGTTGAAGCTGCCTGGTGGGCTATGCAAGCATTTGAACTAGTCTCTGGTATTAAAGTCAATTTGACTAAAACTGAATTATATACTATCAATTCTAACCTTGGGCCAACACTAGCTCATATCTTTAGATGTAAAACTGCTTCATTCCCTATTAAGTATCTAGGACTTCCTTTACATGATAGAAAACTATCATGTCTAGACTGGAGATTTCTTGTAGAAAAAACTCCCCAATTGGAAAGGGCAATTATTATCCTTTGGAGGGAGACATACCTTAATTAATTCAGTACTGTCAGCAGCTCCTCTGTATGCCCTATCTCTATATAGAGTACCTGATACTATTATCCAAGCAATTGACAAAATTAGATGTAGATTCTTTTGGCAAGGCAGTGATAAAAAAAGGAAGAAATATGCTCTTCTCAATTGGGAAACGGTATGTTTAGCTAAGGAATATGGAGGGTTAGGGATTCTGGAACTTAGATCTATGAACTCAGCTTTATTAACCAAATGGTGGTGGAAGTTTAAAGACCCTACCTTTCATAGCACTTGGAAAACTTTAATCCTACATCTGTATTATAGTGGCCACAAAAGACATGTTGTTTCACCATTCTGGCATAATATCATTCACTTAAATTCACTAGGTAATTGTAGTATTAGATATGAGCCTGGGACACACTCTCTAATTCGGTTCTGGACAGATATTTGGCATGGGGAATGTTCCCTAGCCACTCAATTTTCCCAGGTTTTTGATTTATGTACTAATCCTAATATCTTACTCTCTGAGGTTATTAACACACAGGGCAAAAGTATCCGGTTTCGACGATGTCTTTCAGGCATTGATAAACAGGAATGGGGGCAAATTTTACAATTAATTAGCTCCATTTCTTTCACCCATGAGTTCGACAAACTATCTTGGCGATGGGATAAATCTGGACTGTTTTCGGTTCACTCGCTCTACTCTTTTTTAAATTTTGGGGGTATCAGTATTCTACATCCAATGATCTGGTGGCATACTCCACTCCCACATAAAATTCAAATTTTCATGTGGTTAACTTGTAAAGGGAAAATTCTTACTAAGAATATTCTCCTTAAAAGGGGATGGCAGGGCAATCCTCTCTGCCTTTTCTGTGGACAGTTAGAGACAGGAAGTCACCTCTTCCTTAAATGCCCTTTAGCACAACAAATTTGGTTTTGGATGGGTCAAAGTCGAGATCACTATAAAAACTGGGCTTCCATTAAGGGAATTTTACAATTTGCATATACCCTCCCTGTATACCAAAAACAAGCCTTTTTGATAGTGTTTAGCGGTATCTGTTGGACATTGTGGAAACACCGCAATGAAATGTGTTTTAAATCGCAATCAATTAAAACTGGTAGGCAGCTCATCTTTCTTATAATCTCTTTAATTGACTATTGGACAGGTAAAACTAAGTTCTCCAAACAGATCAAGACCGCTACAGGAACCTGGCTGCCGACGGCGGAAATGCTTGAAGAAATCCCTCTCCGGGTTTGGGCTCCTGGGAATGATCAGATGGTTCCCTATCATCAGACTCCACCGGCCTCCCCAACCGCCTGACAGGATCAGCAAACAGTCGGCGTATAGGAGTATCGTTTTGGCTATACCAGTAGCTTATTTGCTAACTTGTGGCTGTTGCTAGATGCTATGTTTCTAGATCTATGTTTTAGCGATCTAGTTTTTTGGGTTTATCTGTTATATACTTGTGGTTGTTGCTTTTCTTTAGTGGTTCCCTTGATATGACACTGTGTAAGTTAACTATAGTTTCTTAAAGGAAACCGGGCCTCGGCCTTTTTAACCAAAAAAAAAAAATATTATGTATCTTGAAATCCTATTATAGTACATATCTCATATTATTGATCTTAAAATACTTATATATCTACTAACTATTACTAACACTTAGTATGCCATAAAACCTATACTGTGTGTCACATTTTCAGTATAATTGACACGATAAAAATATATAACTTTATATATTTTAATAGTACACAAATTTATAAAAACAAAACAAAAATTGCATTAATGCTCGATTTAGTATCGAATTGTAACGTTCTTTTTACTATTCTAGGATATTTAAAAATGGATTGTGCTGCATGATCTATAATTATAGATCTAAAAATAGTAGATATAATATAATGTTGGAGCACAATACGAATGGGCCCGGAATCACACATGTCAGCATACAGTAGTTCTAATTCTGAGAATATTTTTGTATGTTATTTTCTTAACTTCCATATATCAATATTTCATTGTAATGCAACATTTCAAAAGTTATCTAAATATATGCTAAAAAATAGCAGGCATCTGCGAGTATGCATGAACAATTATCATCACACCTTGATGAATAAATGTCAAATTAATTTGTGTAAATCTTTCTCCTTTTTTCTAAATTGTTATATACCAATGTTCCATTACAATGTAACTTTGTATTAAAAAATCCTGCAATTACCTTTCCAGACATGCAAACCCTGCCTGCTGTTTGTGGATGATACTATCTTTGGCGTACAGCCCCAAAGGCAGCAGTTGCAATTCTTACACATAGTGCTCAAAATAAAAAAATTCAGAAAAGCTATGATTTTCAAAAATTCTAAAAAAATAGTAAAAAATTTCCAAAAAATGTAAAATTTGGTCTCCAAGCACATTTTAATATGAAGATCATGTTGGAAGGTTCGAATCGACTATTTGAACTTCTGTATTACCCTAAAAATGAGACACGTAAAAAATAACATGCAACATGACGCATTGAAGATACAATAAAATATTCAGTTTGGGCCTAAACAAAGCATTAAGGGCCCACAGCAATTTAACACAGCCCAAAATTTGCATCTCTGCGATCTGGACAGCCTTGACACCTGTCAGTATTTCGGCCATAAATTCTCCATCTAAAATCCAATTGAGCTGAAATAAATTCTGTTAGAAAGATAAGAACAATATACAGAACTTTACTATTGTGTTAAAGTTTCAGATATGAAACGTATGACGCCCAAAATAATTCATAAAGGTGGCCTACTCAGCATTCATGAAGAGCTGTCAGCATTGATACCTGCTGGTATTTCGGCCATAAATCCTCCATATAAAATCCAATTGATTTGAAACAAATTCCGTTAGAAATATTACCAAAATATAAACAACTTTTCTCTTGTGTTAAATTTTCTGATTTGTAACGCATGGTGCTCATAATAATTCATAAAGGTGGCCAACTCAGCATTCATGAAAAGCTGTCAGAATTGATACCTGTTGATATTTCGTCCACAAATCCTCCATATCAAATCCAATTGAGCTGAAATAAATTTTATTCGAAAGATAATGAAAATATGCACAACTTTGATATTATGACAAAATTTCAGATATGAAGTGCACGATATCCAAAATAATTCATAAAGATGGCATACTCAACATCATAAAGAGCAGATTTTTTTCTGAATTCAATGCAATGATCTCCATTAATGGCCAGCCATAATACACCCTATTCATTGACAATTAAGCCAATTTAATGCCCTCCTTGGCTGCTAAGCAATCCCTTCTACTCTATAAAAAATGGGGCCTAAAGTGTGAAAAAAAAAAAGAGGAGACAGAGGAGAACACAGAGAGAGAGAGACAGAGAGACCGAGAGGGAGGAGCCAAAAATTATACTCAAATTGAGAGAGAGAGACAAAGAGATAGGATCGAGAGCCACAACTATACTCAATTTAAAATAGAAAAGGATTGAGTAAATCAACAAAAAAAAAAAGGAACAAGGGAATAGTAAGATATATTTGAGAGAAGAATACTGATTTCCTTCACCGAATAAGAAAGAAAGGTAAAAGAGAAGGGTGTTGCATTATTCATGAGCTGAATACTTGATTTGTTGATTCTCTTATCGATCCCTCCTCCTTTGTCAGATTTTTATAAACAAAAAGAAATTAATTTTTAAGTGAAAGTCACAACACGTTTGAAATAATACACTCGCTACTTCCGGACTCGAAGCACTCGGTGCGCGTAGGGTGCCGGTTGGGCAAAACCACATAAACACTCGCTACTATCGGACTCGAAGCACTTGGTGCGTGTAGGGTGCCGGTAGGGTGATTCAATGGGCTCGAAACACTCGGTGGAGTAGAGCGCCAACAAAAAAAGGATCCGAAGCACTCGGTGCGCGTAGGATGCCATAATCATGCTAACCATGAGTGCGAATGAGGCAGAAATGTTGTCGAAATTCCCTCTTGATTAGACATGAAAAATATTCGAAAGAATAAAATCGAGGCCGAGATGCTTTTGAAATTCCAAAAGACAAAAAAAAGGAGTGTGCGGCTTTATCGTGCAAGTGATTGTTGGAATTAAGACAAAACAAATGTTACTGGAGTATATTAATCGAATACATGAATTCACATATCAATCAAAAAGTTGTTTCATCGTTAATACGATGGTGTAAATAAGAGATATCAAGATTTCGTGAAATAAAAAGAATCTATTATATAGAAGCACAGTTAAGACTCACTTTGATAATTAACCAACTTTTCCACGGTGCTCTGCATAACAGAAAGTGATACAAAAAAAATACGGAGATAGATGCATTTTGATTTAAACACATGATTGATTTTACCTAACGTTGAAAACAAACCTGAATCAATCAGGTTCATTTTGACGATCCTCGTACACCTAAAAAAAAATGATGAATGATAAAGCCACCGGTATAATTTCTGATCAAGGCTTGCAATGACATATTATACTGAGGCATAAAAAAAAAAACCTACTACAAAGCCTACAAGTTTCATTTCTACGGTTCTTGAACAAACACACAAGAGAAAAGAGAAATATATTAATTTGAGCTTAAAATAATAAAAGAAGTCAATCTCACCAGAGCGACCAAAATATTTTCCTTCTTGCTCAATCTTCAACCAAGTGACTGCCTCCTTACACAAATCACATCTTAGTCAGAGCCTAAAACAAATCCGAAACAAGTCCATATCGAAGACTTAAACCAAAGGACTACTCCACTTCAAACCAAACCCATATTAAATACAAAGCTCAAGCCAAACCCAAAAGATCTACATAAATCCAAATCAAAACCAAGACCAACCCTAACCAAACATATCCAAATAAACCAAATAAATCAAATAAAGCCAACAAGCTCAAAGCAAACCAAAGAACCGCAATCAAACCCAAGTCAAATCCAAGACCAATCCAAACTCAAATAAAACCAATTCAAATCGAATCCAAACAAAATCAAGTTTAAACCCAAATGAGCCAAAACCTAATCCAAATACAAGTAAACCCAATTCATCAAAATAAATTCAAGGCTTTCATGCCGACTCAAACCAAAGGCTTCCACGCCACCCAAACCAAAGGCTTCCACTCCATCCAAACCAAAGGCTTCCACGCCAATCCAAATGAAGGCCTCCACGCCACCCAAACCAAAGGCTTTCACGCCAACCCAAAATAAAGGGTTCAACGCCAACCCAAACCAAAGGCTTCCACGCCACCCAAACCAAAGGCTTCCACGCCAATCCAAACCAAAGGCTTTCATGCCAACCCAAGTCAAAGGCTTCCATGCCACTTCAAACCAAAGGCCTTCACGCCAACCTAAACCAAAGGCTCCCATGCCAACTCAAATAAAGGCTTCCACGCCGCCCAAATACAAAGGCTTCCATGCCACCCCAAAACAAAGGCCTTCATGCCAACCTAAACCAAAGGCTTTCAAGCCAACCCAAGTCAAAGGCTCCCACGCCCAAAACCAAAGGCTCTCACGCCAATCCAAAATCAAAGGCTCCCACGCCAACCAAAACCAAAGGCTCCCATGCCACCTCAAACTAAAGGCTTCTACGCCACCCAAATTCAAAGGCTCCCATGTCACCCCAACAAATACATAAGTTCAGCTAAAGCCCTTGCATGTAATAGGCACCCCAAGGGAAGGAAAACCCTACGGACACCACAGGCATATGATTCGCCCTTGTCTAAACCCTCTGCGCCAGTCCGACCCGTAGACTGTCGAAGTGTTACAGGCGCCCACTCATGTAGTCCGGCGTCGCCCATAACATATATGTCCAGCTAAAGCCCTTGCATGAAACAGGCACCCCAAACAAGAGCCCTAGAAAACCCTAGGCACCCTCAAACCAGCTAAAGTCCTTGCATGTAATAGGCAACCCCAAATCCAACAAAAGCCCTAGAAAACCCTAGGCACCCTCAAACCAGCTAAAGCCCTTGCATGAAACAGGCACCCCAAATAAAAAACCCTAGAAAACCCTAGGCACCCTCAAACCAGCTAAAGCCCTTGCATGTAATAGGCAACCCCAAAGTAAACAAAAACCCTAGAAAAATCTAGGCATACACCATTAGTATGCCCCTCGAGGGTTGAATCAGTACTACCCCTCTGATTCAGTATCACCCTATCTTCTTTATTGCACTTTAGATACCCTACCCTAATCATGTCATTTCGTCTAGCCCCTTAATCGGAGGTTCCTGGGTACTATCCAGGGTAATTAACGGCAGGGGCTTGCGCTTGTCGGAAGAAAAAGAATCCCACAATCAAACAATAAGCTTCTTCCCCTTTACCTATTTGAGGGAGGGAGTGTATCTGCAGAGACATTCGCGCCGGTCTACACCAAAATAACAGGCCGACAAAAATGCCTCAACAGATTCTGGCACGCCCGGTGGGACATTCTTCTCCTCCCATCTTTGGGGCTTGACGAAAATGGACGAATACTTAGGGTATTAATCAGAAATCGAGGGGTTTTGTACTAATGATATCTTTCCTACTTTATAGGTTGAAGTGAGACATGATGAGCAACACCTCCTCACCGAAACACGTCACTCGCTTTGAGTGGGAGGATAACAAGTGTCCTGAACCGTACTTCAATCCTTCGCTTCGTTTGGGGAGTGACTACAACACCGTTCTGCCGTCACCAGTGTTCTCATTTGGTACCATGCTCCAGTTCGGTACCATCCCACAAGCCATAGAGATCATTCCAGCATCACCGCCAAGGAGTGCAATGCTCCCGGTGATAGCCAAGACACCAATGGCTCCCATGAAGCTTGAGAGGGGCAGCGCCTTAGCTCATCTCAACTATACCAAAAGCCTCTTTCAGAACCTGGGGCTTAAGAAGGAGGCCAGGGCTATGGTAGAAGAAGAGAATGCTCTCACCATCACCAATAGAGGAGTCAAAGACAATATCTTGGCTCTGTCTCCCGCAACAAGGAAGAAGAAAGAAGTAAGGGTTTGCCGTAGGAAGGCCATGAGAGCTCAGATACAGAAAATAAGATTAAAGGACCCAAACCCATTCGCACCACTGCGGATCATAGAGCCTAACCTGATGATGAGCCAATTGCGCTCACAAGAAAAGGGGAAGGAGAAGGAAGTCTATTCGCCTCCCACCCGACCACGCACCAAAGAGATCGCTCTAGGCATATACCGCGCATACATGTCTCTCAGAAATGGCAAAAACAAAAGGAGAAGAACAAAAAGGAGGGAACTTGTCACTGGTGTGGCCTCCTCTGCATTAAAAGTAGAAGTCCGTCCGTCCCGCAAACGGGAAAGGATCGAAGAAGACTCCGATGAAGAAGACTCTGATGAGGAAGACACTAAATACTTTGAAGAATTTGACAAAAACCCATATGGGTGGGACGATGACTACCTCGATAGAAAAGCCCCTTGCACGGCATGTGGGGAGGATGGCGATTATTGGTTTATGTTTTTCTGTGATAGATGTGAAAACATATACCATCCACCATGTAGTTCAGCAGAAGGAGAGGATGCTAAATTCATGGACGATAGATACCAATGTTGGCTATGCCCGCAATGCGAAATAAATCAAGAACTAACTTGTGCAAAAATAGAACGCATGAGCAAACATAGGGTCACTGACAGACCAAAGAGGGCCTCAGGGGCAAGTAGCCCACTAGCAAAGCAACTAGAGAAAGGAGAGAGCTCAAACCGATATCCTCTTGAATATTCTTCTACGGAACAGTTGTCTGACTATGAAGAGGTAGATGATACACACAACATGATCAACGACCAAGCCAAATACGACAAATGCTCATCAGACGAGTCAGATGACGAAGAATGCATAGTAGATGTAACGCATTTATTCATTACAAAGCCTAGTCAGCAAGAAATATTTCTATGCGGAATTTGCAACACAGTTGAAAGAGCTCCTGGGATACTAATATGCCCGAAATGTGGGATAAAACCCACAAAACACCTACTTCGCGACGCGCAGATATTTGAGACGGGGGAAACAATATGGATTCAGAATATAGAAGATTCAAAACCAAGAAATAGAGTTTGGGATACCTGTGTAGTTAAGCACATCCTGATGAACAGCACCTATCTGCTTGTCAAAGACTCTAGTCTTAAAAGCCAAAAATGCACGAATGTTCGAGGCTTGGTCGGTGAACCGAGCAGCCAGGTTACTCGAGAAAAAGGGACGCTAATGTTCCCTATACATATCGACGATGAACCCACATTGCCTGAAAGCATTGGTAAGAAAAAGATGGTATTATGGGTGCCTTACTCGAGGGGTTCCCCAGCAAAGTTCAAAGAGGAGGAATTAGTCCTTATATTCTGTAGATTAGTCGAAGAGCAATCTATCGGCGATAAAGCGGTGCCTAAATGGGAGGGACCCTGTAGAGTCGAATGTGCATTCGGAGGAGATGTCTACCAGCTCGTAGACTGTTATGGTGAAAGGTTCATACCTCCGATCCATGGGCGATATCTCACAAAGTATTACATCTAATTAAAAAAAAAAAAAACCAACCAAACTTCAAATAAATTCGAAGCCGCAAATAAACTCCAATAAATCCAAGTTAAAAAAAAAAAAATCCACATCATAAAATTTTCACTTCATTGGCGAGTGACTTGTCTTGAGCGAACGTGAGGTCCCCTAACTATCCACAAATTCCAAAAAGGCCTTACGCCACTAAATGGGCATTGTTAAGTTTGTGCCCTTAAACAATTAACACTGGTGAGTCTGTCCAATCAGTAATAAAACGGATGGACAAGTTTTATACTTTGTACTTTAAACAAAGTAAGGCTTTGGTGTTGTGCCTATTTAAAACAACCATCACCGGTTTTGCCTATCTTTTCGGTTCTCCAAAAAGATCTGCAAGGTTTTTTCATTGTCCCTTAAACAATGGAGTGCCTAATGATGAAATCTCAAATAAAAAAAAATAGAAGGAAAGCGGTCGCAAGACTATTTAAATTCTGAAGGCACAAAAAAAAAAAATCTGGATTTGTCTTTTAACAAAATCACCGCTTAGGGATTGACACTGCAATAAGTTGTTCGAGAAGGCTTGAGAGGAGTGAGTAAGATTCCACCCACAATTAAACATCTTTGAGTGGAAAGACGAGAGATCTACAAAATGGCTTTGTTGTTGTGCCATAAACAATCAACACCTATGAGTTCATCCTACCAGTTTCCAATATGATGAACGAGTTTTATATCTTGTGCTTCAAACAAGATATGGCCTTGTTGCTTGGGCCATAAACAATCAATACTAGTGTGTTCATCCCACCAGTTTCTAAAAGGATGAACAAGTTTTATATCTTGTACTTTAACAAGGTATGAGTCTTTCTTGTACTCTAAAAAATGAAGCAAACACACTTCCACATTTTTAAAGCACTAGCGAATGTGCATGCTCACCACAAATCGTGCCTTTAAAGAAATCCTCAACCACGACCCGTCAAAAGAGCATTTGCTTAAGCAGGAAATCTCTGGTTCGAGCCTACTAACCAATGTACTATAGCTGACATCACTGATGAATTGAACATCAAAAGTTCAAGCAAACATCGATCCTAGCAAGTGCTCCCCTGCTCAGACGTCATAATCACTAGTCGATACCATGTCGAGTGTTATGTCCAGTTGATTGGCATGACATTCAGCCAGCCGGCATGCCATATTAGTCAACTAACTCTCAATCAATCGGTGTAGCATGTCTAGCATACAATTCAGTCGGCACTTGCGACATATAGTTAGCTGACACACCAGATCCAATGCCATGTCTAGTAGACCAGCGAGTGCATCATGAATGGCACTACACAAGCACCAACCAACAACATCCTTTGCAACTTTGCTTAGCCAATACCAACACCGCTACAACATAGCATGAGTTTTCTTATGGGTTCATACACCTACAACACAACTCACGAGCTCTAACGCAAACCTTTCACGCGAGGGTGTCCCAGTGCACATTTTCATACAAATCATGGTGCTATAATACACACTTGTAGCACAACTCATAATTCTCCACAATACTGCTATAGAGGACCTCTAGTCAACAACTACCTTGACATAGTACCTTGACAATGCTAATCCATCTCAAGCATCGCGATATTGTGGGGTACATGAAAATTCAAAACAATGAAACGAATATTGGCATATAAGCCACATATTGCAATCACATTAAGGGCATGAAGCTTCTCCATAAACTTGGCTTTTGTTACCCATACAAAGCCACCTCTATAAAATGACTTTGTTACTAGTGCTGTAAACAATCATAGTCGAGAGGCTCTTCTTGTTGGCCTTTTAAGAAAAAAAAGAGGGTGCACTAACTTCTAAACATAATCAACGAACAAGCCCGGTGCTCTGCCTACCTATCTAGTGCCAGTCCATGTGTCATGCTCAAGTCAGCTAACACAGTACTCACCTGCCAACACAATAATAGCCACCACCGACAACATACCTTAGCATTGCTTTGTGCTTCATGCCAACAACCAACACCTTTTCAATTTTATTAGAACGCCATGCTCATGTTGCTAACACCTCATAGTCGGGGGCAGTGCTTGAACACAATGTCGCTAGCCAGTGCACCGTGCCTTAACACAGTGTTGCTTCACTTCGTCAATCGATACCACCCTTGCACTACATTGTCTTATCCAACCGATAGCCAGTGCCATACCCATGCTCACCCATCACCCCAATACTCAATGGCAAGCGTACCCTAGAAGTTTTGACACAACCATACCATCATGCCGATGCTGACAGTCGATGACAAGTTCGAATAATGTTCCGCTAAAGTGGCATCTCGCTTAAAGCGTTGCTTCTGGCAAGTTCAATGTCGTTAGCAGGCATTGCACTATTCACACTTACGATGTCACGCTCAGACATGAAGGTATCATACACAAACACCACATTGTGCGAGCTCCATGCTATAGTAGTCATCTCTCACTCTTATCAGAATGCCCATATTCAGGTTTCTTGCTCAAATGGCGTTTAGCTCAAGCACTATGTTGAAAGCCATGCTCAAGTCTTGCTTTTCACATGTCCCATACAGACTACTATCATCATTCCGAAAGTTCACCCTACATAAGTCCTAAGCTGGCCGCAAACACCATTTTGTTAATGCATTTCACTCAAATATTATCATGCTCAAGTATCACTTTACGCAAGTACCATACCGACCAGAAGCACCACCTTCCGTACATACCGCATCTAAGCGCTTTTAAAGATGATTAACGCCACGGTCGAGTCTTGCCTTGCATAAGACCCGTTTAGAGGCATGCACCACCTCGCCATGCCATAGTTGACAGCAAGTGCCGCTTCATTCATACTCCAGCGCCATGGTTAGTTGTCATTCTCCAGCGCTACTTTACCCCATCGACCATGCTAGCTCACGATAGACAAAAGGGTCTTGAAGTTATTTCGCACGCAAGCTAACTAGTGTGTAGGCTTACCTCGACACTTGGTTGAGTCGACTTTCTTTGAGATGTCACATCATGGTTCCACATCAACCCTACCATGTGATATGACTTAAAACCAAATCTCGCGATCATATGTTCTCGGTGATGTCTCAGGATCACAACTTTCGTAGCCAACCCACGCCAAATAAGATAATTGTGTGTTCCCATGATCAAGTCACTCATCTTCAATCTCGCTTAGCGAATCAGACATGTCCTAAAAGCCAAACAAACTTTGATAGCATTTCTTTTGATGTCGATGTTAGCAAACGAGGTGAAGTCTCCTTAAACAAAAACTAGGATGACATTTATCTAGACTGAGCTTGACCTAAGGTTCAAATCAACACATTGCTCAATTGCTCACACACAGGGAGCACTGCTCAGAAGTGATGTTGCCAATGCATCATACGCAGGGGGCACCCCTCAGAAGCAATGCCGCCAATGCATCTTACGCAGGGGGCACCGCTCATGAGCAATGCCACCGGCACATCATATGCAAAGGGCACCGCTCATGAGCGATGCCATCAACACATCAAATGTAGGGGCATGCTCAGAAGCAATGCCACTCCATCACAACACATGCAGGGGCACCACTCATAATCAATGCCGCGAGAGCATCAAATGCAGGGGGCATTGCTCAGAAGCAATGTCACTCCATCACAACACATGTAGGGGGCACCGCTCAGAAGCAATTCCACTAAGACATAAAACACAATGGCGCCGCTCAGAAGCAATGCCACAGCCACATCATGAACAAGGGCACCGCTCAGAAGCAATACCGCCAACGCATCATACGTAGGGGGCACCACTCATGAGCAATGCCACTGGTACATCATATGCAAAGGGCACCGCTCATGAGCGACGCCATCAACGCATCAAACGTAGGGGGCATGCTCAGAAGCAATGCCACTCCATCATAGCACATGCAAGGGGCACCTATCAGAATCAATGCCGCTAGCACATCAAATGTATGGGGCATCGCTCAGAAGCAATGCCACTCTATCACAACACACGCAGGGGGGCATGGCCCCAGTTGGAAATGACTCGCCCCGACAAAATGTGAGGGGGCATTACTTAATGCATAAGGAACATCACCCAGAAGACGGGTCACCCTACTCAACACGCAAGGGGCATGGCCCAAAATGACAAGGAGGAAGTAAACAAGGCTAATAATACCGCATCACCAAGAGTTCTACAATCTTGTCTCTCATCTGACTCCACCTGAAATAGTTAATGTAGACTGAAGTATCTTTGCTTATGACGGAATGCTGGTTTCACTGATAAAAAAAAAGGTCGGCCATGCGCGGTAGTCTTCGGATTGCTTCTCAAGGCAAGAGATGCCATAATGCTAGTCATGTCCCGAATAAAATGTGGCAAATAAATCCATGCAGTGAATATATCGCTGTGATGATAAAATGTCACATAAAAAAAAAAAGAAAAAAAAAGAAGTGGCATGAGTGTCAGACGTGCTTTATTAAAAATGTAAAGTTACAACATCATTCATGCCGCACACAAAAAAAAAACAAAAAAAATATGTGCGCGACATTTTATAGCTAGAGGATGTAATATGTATTAATGTATATATACGTAAAAACAAAAATGTAATAAACAAAAATAATGATAAAAAGAAAAATGGAGTACGTGTAGTGATTAGGTGGTAGTAAATGAATAAGCAAACAAATGAAATACAAGTAATATTTGTTTTTGCTTCTTTTTTTTTAGTGTTTAGTCCGTTCGTATGTAAATAACCTTAAGTGTCCAAATAGTTAATTAATAACAGAGGGCTGATATTTAGAGGGATCCAAGTTTAATGTTTCCTGCCTTGTGAAACAAATAATAATAATAACTTAAAAAAAAATACATGTATATATATGTAAGGTAACGAGGTCAAAAGTGACCGACATGTTTTAGACACGTAACAAGGTTTAAGGTAACAAGGTCTAAGATAAAATTCATAACACATAACAAAGAGTTCAAGATAAACAATAGAGTTCAAAATGCTCAACAAAGTCCAGAATAATGAGTCTGGAATAAGATGGCAAAGACTGAAAGATAAAAAAAAAAAATATGTATATAGGTGACACTTCTGGAATCAAATTCGGTTCAGTTGAAAATCAGATTCACTTGACACTCTCATCCTCCTTTCCACATTGACCGCTCTCAACGACTTCTGAATCCTCAGCCTCATGCTCAGGTTCTATGGCAAGAAAATGAATGCTCCCAGTAGAGGTACCTGTCATATTGAAAGAAAAGGGTTAATAAAAGAAGAGAGAAGAATGGAAATATGGATAAAGGGAATGATAACCTCTAGGGGCAATCACAAAATGATCTTCATCAAATGAGCTCTCATTAGCATAATCGAGCACCCCTCCAAAATCAACATCTTCTACAACCACTAATGAACTTTTTTCATGATTAAGACAAATTTCTCGTTGATTAAGCCCAAATGTTGTCTTATCTCTGCCCATGATGGGATGTTGGCCCCACCAATAAGAAGGTCTACCAAGTACAACGATCCTTCTATTACCCCGATCAGCTCTCGTATCTCAAAGGTAAGCATATGCATGAAAGACCTTTGGTCAGACTCGTATAATCTGAATTCGTCCAATCTTCGACATTAGCTCAACTCCATTGACATTTGAAAATTGACTAGCCACATCGAGTCTTTGGTCAGCCTAAATTAAATCACATCACATCAGTTAGACACATATAACATGACCATGCCAACTTCAAATACGGCTCAACTCCTTCGAATCGAGCGCTTAGCTGACCTCGTGTACTCTCAAAATTAACTGGAATATGCTTAGCGTTTAGTCAACTCAAAACCAAAACCAAATCATTTTTGCTGGAAACATATATTCCAGCTCAAACCGAATCCAAAGGGGGTCATTTTAAGACTAACAAGGTGACAAGTTTCTAGTCTTGACATTAGAAAACCTCAAAGACATGCCACGATGGTTCGAGTGTCTGAAAAATTTCCAACACACCTTCAAGGATCGGAACCTCGAACAAGGTTACACTGGACATATTAAAATGACGGAACACTAAAGACTATAACCCCTAGCTTTTAGAAGACTAACAATAACCATAAATCCCAGTCTCCTTACCTCAGACCCAACGTACGCTGGACCAAGATTTCAGATCAGCTTCAACCTCGGTCCATCGGGGGGCATTTGTATTACCCTAAAAATGAGACACGTAAAAAATAACATGCAACATGACGCATTGAAGATACAATAAAATATTCAGTTTGGGCCTAAACAAAGCATTAAGGGCCCACAGCAATTTAACACAGCCCAAAATTTGCATCTCTGCGATCTGGACAGCCTTGACACCTGTCAGTATTTCGGCCATAAATTCTCCATCTAAAATCCAATTGAGCTGAAATAAATTCTGTTAGAAAGATAAGAACAATATACAGAACTTTACTATTGTGTTAAAGTTTCAGATATGAAACGTATGACGCCCAAAATAATTCATAAAGGTGGCCTACTCAGCATTCATGAAGAGCTGTCAGCATTGATACCTGCTGGTATTTCGGCCATAAATCCTCCATATAAAATCCAATTGATTTGAAACAAATTCCGTTAGAAATATTACCAAAATATAAACAACTTTTCTCTTGTGTTAAATTTTCTGATTTGTAACGCATGGTGCTCATAATAATTCATAAAGGTGGCCAACTCAGCATTCATGAAAAGCTGTCAGAATTGATACCTGTTGATATTTCGTCCACAAATCCTCCATATCAAATCCAATTGAGCTGAAATAAATTTTATTCGAAAGATAATGAAAATATGCACAACTTTGATATTATGACAAAATTTCAGATATGAAGTGCACGATATCCAAAATAATTCATAAAGATGGCATACTCAACATCATAAAGAGCAGATTTTTTTCTGAATTCAATGCAATGATCTCCATTAATGGCCAGCCATAATACACCCTATTCATTGACAATTAAGCCAATTTAATGCCCTCCTTGGCTGCTAAGCAATCCCTTCTACTCTATAAAAAATGGGGCCTAAAGTGTGAAAAAAAAAAAGAGGAGACAGAGGAGAACACAGAGAGAGAGAGACAGAGAGACCGAGAGGGAGGAGCCAAAAATTATACTCAAATTGAGAGAGAGAGACAAAGAGATAGGATCGAGAGCCACAACTATACTCAATTTAAAATAGAAAAGGATTGAGTAAATCAACAAAAAAAAAAAGGAACAAGGGAATAGTAAGATATATTTGAGAGAAGAATACTGATTTCCTTCACCGAATAAGAAAGAAAGGTAAAAGAGAAGGGTGTTGCATTATTCATGAGCTGAATACTTGATTTGTTGATTCTCTTATCGATCCCTCCTCCTTTGTCAGATTTTTATAAACAAAAAGAAATTAATTTTTAAGTGAAAGTCACAACACGTTTGAAATAATACACTCGCTACTTCCGGACTCGAAGCACTCGGTGCGCGTAGGGTGCCGGTTGGGCAAAACCACATAAACACTCGCTACTATCGGACTCGAAGCACTTGGTGCGTGTAGGGTGCCGGTAGGGTGATTCAATGGGCTCGAAACACTCGGTGGAGTAGAGCGCCAACAAAAAAAGGATCCGAAGCACTCGGTGCGCGTAGGATGCCATAATCATGCTAACCATGAGTGCGAATGAGGCATAAATGTTGTCGAAATTCCCTCTTGATTAGACATGAAAAATATTCGAAAGAATAAAATCGAGGCCGAGATGCTTTTGAAATTCCAAAAGACAAAAAAAAGGAGTGTGCGGCTTTATCGTGCAAGTGATTGTTGGAATTAAGACAAAACAAATGTTACTGGAGTATATTAATCGAATACATGAATTCACATATCAATCAAAAAGTTGTTTCATCGTTAATACGATGGTGTAAATAAGAGATATCAAGATTTCGTGAAATAAAAAGAATCTATTATATAGAAGCACAGTTAAGACTCACTTTGATAATTAACCAACTTTTCCACGGTGCTCTGCATAACAGAAAGTGATACAAAAAAAATACGGAGATAGATGCATTTTGATTTAAACACATGATTGATTTTACCTTACGTTGAAAACAAACCTGAATCAATCAGGTTCATTTTGACGATCCTCGTACACCTAAAAAAAAATGATGAATGATAAAGCCACCGGTATAATTTCTGATCAAGGCTTGCAATGACATATTATACTGAGGCATAAAAAAAAAAACCTACTACAAAGCCTACAAGTTTCATTTCTACGGTTCTTGAACAAACACACAAGAGAAAAGAGAAATATATTAATTTGAGCTTAAAATAATAAAAGAAGTCAATCTCACCAGAGCGACCAAAACATTTTCCTTCTTGCTCAATCTTCAACCAAGTGACTGCCTCTTACACAAATCACATCTTAGTCAGAGCCTAAAACAAATCCGAAACAAGTCCATATCGAAGACTTAAACCAAAGGACTACTCCATTTCAAACCAAACCCATATTAAATACAAAGCTCAAGCCAAACCCAAAAGATCTACATAAATCCAAATCAAAACCAAGACCAACCCTAACCAAACATATCCAAATAAACCAAATAAATCAAATAAAGCCAACAAGCTCAAAGCAAACCAAAGAACCGCAATCAAACCCAAGTCAAATCCAAGACCAATCCAAACTCAAATAAAACCAATTCAAATCGAATCCAAACAAAATCAAGTTTAAACCCAAATGAGCCAAAACCTAATCCAAATACAAGTAAACCCAATTCATCAAAATAAATTCAAGGCTTTCATGCCGACTCAAACCAAAGGCTTCCACGCCACCCAAACCAAAGGCTTCCACTCCATCCAAACCAAAGGCTTCCACGCCAATCCAAATGAAGGCCTCCACGCCACCCAAACCAAAGGCTTTCACGCCAACCCAAAATAAAGGGTTCAACGCCAACCCAAACCAAAGGCTTCCACGCCACCCAAACCAAAGGCTTCCACGCCAATCCAAACCAAAGGCTTTCATGCCAACCCAAGTCAAAGGCTTCCATGCCACTTCAAACCAAAGGCCTTCACGCCAACCTAAACCAAAGGCTCCCATGCCAACTCAAATAAAGGCTTCCACGCCGCCCAAATACAAAGGCTTCCATGCCACCCCAAAACAAAGGCCTTCATGCCAACCTAAACCAAAGGCTTTCAAGCCAACCCAAGTCAAAGGCTCCCACGCCCAAAACCAAAGGCTCTCACGCCAATCCAAAATCAAAGGCTCCCACGCCAACCAAAACCAAAGGCTCCCATGCCACCTCAAACTAAAGGCTTCTACGCCACCCAAATTCAAAGGCTCCCATGTCACCCCAACAAATACATAAGTTCAGCTAAAGCCCTTGCATGTAATAGGCACCCCAAGGGAAGGAAAACCCTACGGACACCACAGGCATATGATTCGCCCTTGTCTAAACCCTCTGCGCCAGTCCGACCCGTAGACTGTCGAAGTGTTACAGGCGCCCACTCATGTAGTCCGGCGTCGCCCATAACATATATGTCCAGCTAAAGCCCTTGCATGAAACAGGCACCCCAAACAAGAGCCCTAGAAAACCCTAGGCACCCTCAAACCAGCTAAAGTCCTTGCATGTAATAGGCAACCCCAAATCCAACAAAAGCCCTAGAAAACCCTAGGCACCCTCAAACCAGCTAAAGCCCTTGCATGAAACAGGCACCCCAAATAAAAAACCCTAGAAAACCCTAGGCACCCTCAAACCAGCTAAAGCCCTTGCATGTAATAGGCAACCCCAAAGTAAACAAAAACCCTAGAAAAATCTAGGCATACACCATTAGTATGCCCCTCGAGGGTTGAATCAGTACTACCCCTCTGATTCAGTATCACCCTATCTTCTTTATTGCACTTTAGATACCCTACCCTAATCATGTCATTTCGTCTAGCCCCTTAATCGGAGGTTCCTGGGTACTATCCAGGGTAATTAACGGCAGGGGCTTGCGCTTGTCGGAAGAAAAAGAATCCCACAATCAAACAATAAGCTTCTTCCCCTTTACCTATTTGAGGGAAGGAGTGTATCTGCAGAGACGTTCACGCCGGTCTACACCAAAACAACAGGCCGACAAAAATGCCTCAACAACTTCGAAAATGAAGATGTGAGCGTAAAGTAAAACACCATATTTAATTCTCAAAGTAAGTTAGCCCAACTCTCTCTCTCTCTCTATATATATAACATCACCACTATCGGTTCAATATATGGAGCAGATAGTGTATACTAAAACTGAGGTTCCAATTATTTACAGCGTTGCCCCTGAGAATATATGTCATTGGTTCAATATATACGGTAACGAGTTGTTATTGCTTTGTACTAACGCCAACCGCTCATGTAACACAACATATGGTAAAAGTCACCCCCTCAATGCCATCATTCGTTAAGCCAAACCGACGTCGAAGAGTCACTCAATACTAAATGTATTTAAATTTAACCGATGGCAAAGGTTGGGGGCCATCAACGCCATCGGTTGGTTAGACCGAACAGTCAGTAAAAAGTTCAAAGTAATTATAGCGCTGTCACTGGTTACATACACCATCCGTGCCAAAGAACATCCGATGGTAAAGTGGCGATAGTAAATGCATTTTTTGTAGTAGTGTTCGCTTTCAAATCTGTGCGCACAAAAATTGAAGAAGGTGCCAATGAATTTTAAAGTGGAGCGCATGCATCTTAAAGCGGATCGGACAGTGATTGAGTCATTTGAACCAAAGTAGGTCCGATGGACATCAAACGTACTCTCAGCCGAAATTAGTCTCTAATAAATTTTCTGTGGGCCTAAATTAATTTGAGCTGAAATTTGTAGTTCCACTGATTTAGAAATTTTAATCATAGCTTCTTTTCTTCTTCCATTTTTTGCTTTTTCCAATATAAAAGTCTTTTTCCCCTAAATAAGTTGTCTCGCAAAATTTAATCTTAGAATTGTTAATTATAGCCTTTTGTTTTTTTCCTTGTTTTTCATTTTCCTCTAATATATATATATATATGCAGTTGTTTTTTCTCCTTTCCATCCATCCAATAAATTTGTTTCATTTCTTTTTTTCGCTCTCAATATTGAATTACAAAGAGACATGTCGGAAAGATGAACGAAAACTCTAGCTTTAGATCATGAGTTTATGGAATATGAAGGAATCGACTACAATCACAGGTCTCTCTCTTTTTTTTAAAAAAAAAATTGGCAGATGCTGCCAACGCACAGGTCTCTCTCTTTCTCTCTCTCATAGGTACACACGGCATACGTACAACAATATTTAATGAGTGAGGCTATGGTGCTATGCATAGCACGGATGACTAGTGTACTACGGCTCAATATGGTACTTTTTAAAATCCTAACGGTCGATCCGAGCCATTCAATGTGATAACCATATGAATATGTATTTGCAAACTAAATTTTATATTTTTTTCGAATTTTTTTACTATTTTTTTAGATAGGTAGAATTTTGATGGTCCAGAATTTTCAAAAAACACTAATTTTTCTACCTATCTAAAAAAATAGTAAAAAAATTCAAAAAAATATAAAATTTAGTTTGCAAATACATATTCATATGGATATCACATTGAACGGTTCGGATCGACCGTTAGAATTTTAAAAAGTACCATATTGAGCCGTAGTACACTAGCCATTGGTGTTATGCATAGCACCATAGCCTCACTCATATTTAATTATCCCAGATTGTACTCATAATTGAGATAGGAGTAGGTCCGATAGGCATCAGACCTACATTTAGGTTCAATTAGCTCTAGGACCGTATGATTAGCATCAAGATCTATGCATACAGAAATTGATACATACTTGCACAGATTTTGATACAGAGCACACGAATCTTGATGCACATCGAATGGCCATCACACCCATCGAACCAAGGTAGGTCCGATGGGCATCAGACCTACTACGATTCCCTCATAATTAGAGGTGTTTGAATGGTTTGATTTTGTTCAATTTAAACTTAATTAAATTTATTGTGGATAAAACAATTCATTTGATCGCTTTGTTTGATTTGGTTCAAAATAAAAATAATAATTCGGGTTTTTGAGGAATAGTTCAGTTTAGACGGTTAAAATAGCAAAAATTAATTGAACTATATTAGTAGTGATTAGCATATAGTATTATACTATTGAGAGGTCCTATTTGACAATCTTAATTATGTATTTTTCAAAAAAATAAAATTAGAAAGTAAAAAGAGTATGTTGTTGAGAACAAATTTTTGATCTAGTAGCAAAGACAATGTCTTATATGTGGAAGGTCGCAGGTTCAAATTCCAGATAAAAAAGTCCTTTGTAAATATTTAATAGTTAAATTACTTAAAAAAATTATGTCGTTCGACATTAAGATAGTCTAACAATTAATTTCATACAAGTTAATTATTATGCAGATAACTAAGATGATGCATCAAAAAACTATTAATTTTAAATAGTTAAAACCGAAATTTCATTTTATTCTGATCCAATTCGTTAAAATTGAGAATATTATGTACTTAATATTTGAAGGGAAAGCCCTGTTATTAAATAGTGTATAAAAGTCTGTTTTTTAAATCGACCAAAACAAAACTGGACGAATGGGATTTAAAAATAACGATTGGTCATATTACCTAATGTAATTCATTTTTAAATCTTAAAGAAAAAAATGGCTAGTTATCATTGTCTTCTAGCAATAATGGATTTACTTCAATAATTTGGTTATAGCGATGAAGATAAAGATGAAGATGAGATGTTTATAAGTCCGAAGGCGTACATAAATGGTGAAAAGCATGTCGTGCTTACCCAGGATCTCATTGAGGTGTTTTCGGTTCGCTTCATTGATCATCTAATCGTTACATCTCAGGCAACATGAGTATTGAACTTAAGAATGGTAATTATTACCTATTTCAAGGTAACAAGGAAGATTCTCGTGTCTTGTCAATTGAGGTTGATTCACAGGTTGTTCTTAATTATAAACCCTCTATTTCAATTTATTTCATTTTTATATTCATCTCAATTACCTCATATAAGTATTAATATTGTTTTCATGATGTCAGGAATATGCAATTTTGACGCCTAATTTGCAATGTCCCTTGGATACTACAGTATTCATAGATTGTTATTCTCATTTAGAGAAGTTAAAGGGAGAGGTGGAGGTTTTGCGAACACTGGGTAAGAAAAAACAAAAGAGAATGAACAGGAAAAAGGAATATGAATTTACCGTTATGGGATAATAGATATGAAAAACAAGGCCAGACCTTGTGGAACGGATACTTAAACCCTATAGGAAGACTCATGTGCAAGCAGGTCCCATAGAAATTAGTTACGCTATAATTTATGATGCAGTTGAAGCATTGGTGGATATCACACTCTCTAATTGGAGAGTTGGAGAAGTTGATGAGCCGATCAAGCTTTATGGAATTGTAACTGCCAAGAATTCGATGATTCGAAGCTCTTGCGCTAAGAGTATCTTGTTCAAAGATCAAGTTTGTGTTCACCCTAGCATGGGTGACATTCTTCTTCCTTTGTCAAGGCGTAAGGTGATAGTCCCACATAATGCAGCCCTTTAGGTTTATATTGAAATTTGGCAATCCTTGACTGGTACTGAAGGCAAAATGATTGCCAATGATAAAGTTGAAGTCAAGCTACAACCAAGTCAGACCTTTGGTAATGTTATTCGCACCAAGGATTCCATGATTATTAGAGTTGAGGGTTTCGACATTCAAGTAAAGATTAAATGGTTGCTTGAGTTGAAGAAAAAATAGTTCAAAAGAGTGATAATTAATGAACTAAGTTGGATTCCATTCAGCTGTTGATATTTTTATTTTGTGGATGCCTCATTCAATGCTTGTTTCATGTTGGTTGTTGAATTTGAGTATCTCTCACCATTCATCCTATTTGTATTCATCATTTTTTCATTCCTTGTGTAGGCGTCCATTTGTATTACACATCAACAACTCTTTCACTAGAAAACTCTATTAAATAAGTTATAGGAGTTCAATAATGAGCAATGAAAGCCTTACAACCATTTTTGGTTCAAGAGTAAGAGATAAAGAAAACTCATTACTCCACACTTAAGTTGTCAAAAGGTATAAAATAGGAGTAAGTTAAACTATCTCTCCGTGCGAATTAACTTACTTCACATACTCCACACTTTGCTTGTAAGGCCTACTATAATAGACAGATATATTTTCCAATTTCTCTCCTCCAAGTAGATTAATTTAAGCCATGATTTAAGATGTTAAACGATGTATAAAATAGGAGTAAAATAGAGTAAACAACTTAATTCCCCTTAAATTAAGTAGGAGCAAGTAATTTTAAGTTGGCTTTTCTTTGTTGTCAGTGCGTCTGTTTTTAAATTGTATAAAAATCTTTGTTCACTTTTGTCGAACGGTGGAAAAGAAAAAAAAAATACCTTGCAATTAAACTCATTTATCCTCTATTTTCAATCATTTGTTATCAAATATTTGATGGAAAGAAAGACAATTTTTCTTTCATTAATTGCTTTAGTGCAAAATTTATTGTTTGTATCTCTTTTTCTCCCCTAAATGTTTTCTCTATGAAAAACTCATGATTATTTAGTGGGTCATATTATTAACTACTTGTCTATTTTCATTTGATTGGTTTCATTTTGACTTTATTTGTTTCTCTCTTTTTTAATTTGATATCCTTTTTCTATTTATCAAATTTGATAATAGAATAATTAATATCCTTGGAGGCCTTCCATTTTGGATGTCCTTTTCTGACTTTTGGAAGAGTTTTATAATTGGGTTATATGCTCAAGGTTGGTGATTTTTCTTACGGGCTCAATTAGTCTTCTTTTTTTGGGTTAATTTTCCATTTATCTCTACAGAATTCATTGATTTCCTATTTACCCT
>JAJGRX010001493.1:600000-859463 GCA_025461125.1 Carex kokanica | reverse complement strand
TAACAGTGCGGGTACTGTAGTGCGTACAGTACAGGTACTGTAGCGTGGGTACTGAAATAATTATTCTAAGTATAATGCTAGACTACATTTAAGTTTTTAATGGTGTATCTATTTGATATCTTGAAATATATTATCGTTATTGAAACTAAATCTCATGTCCACATGTGAACAGAAAAATCCTGCCAATACGATCCATCTATCCATTCATTTATAATCTGAACACTCATGATTGAAATATAGAGAGTATTTGAATTTTAAGAAGACACAATCCATATTTTTCATACTTCAATCATAACCATTCATATTATGAATGAATAGACAAATAGACCGTGTTGGCAGGATTTTCCTGTCACAGATGGACAAAAGATTTGATTTCATATCTATTACATATGACATGTATAAAAAACGAGTTAATTTATAATTTAATTGGTTATCTACCACAAAGTTATTGAAACTTACAAAGAATTTAAAAATTATTTTTATGAAGGCTAAATTATTACAAATTAATTCAAACTCAATTCCCTCTCCATTTAATTAAATTATGAAAAAAACACATCAATAATTTTTAATCTTTCACCGTGAACAATTTTTTTTAAAATATCAAATCAATATACTATCAAAGTTGATTAATAGTAGAGCCACATTAAATAAGGAGCATGTAATTGTTTACTCCTAACTTTTAAAAATTAAATATAGATCTACGTAAAACAAGTTGTTATACATTTTTAAAGAAAATTTTGCCTATCCCAAATTAGTTAATTGGTTAATTTATAACAGTATATAATTTACTAGTCGTATCAGTAACACTTTTTGTCTATTCTTTATAAAATTCTGACCAGATACCTGGAGTTGATACATGTTAAAATTATCCAATAAATAAATAACAATTGAGGGGGGTAACATCGCCATTTTCCAAATCTTCTATTCACGTAAATTTAACTTCGTGAATATCACTACATCAGTTGGAGCAAAATTTCATAAATTCCTTTGAACTTTGAAGTAAAAAAAGTCTAGACAACGGCTTTCCCTTCTATTTTCTCAAGTTTCAATTTCCCAAAAGATCGAGGCATAGAGTCTGGATAATCTAAAGTAATCCTAATTTTATTTTTAAATGCGGACCGTCTGATCAGAATCCGGCCATGCATGACTCGCGCCGAAACAGATCGGACGGTCAGGATCTAAAAACAAATTGTGTTACCTTAGGTGATGTGAATTCCATAGAACCAGAGTCTCAGAGGAAACAACGCTCCAGATTCTCTTTTTAAGTAAACAATATTCTACTGACGCCTTTTTTACTCTCGCTCTCTCTCTCTCTAGTGTGCCTTTTGTCCTCTTATCTCTTTCAATCATCTTTCTCTCTCTCTCTCTCCCCTCTCGTTGATCTCTCCTACTTGCAACCTTTTCTTTACATTTGCCTACACGACTTTCTCTCTCACTTTCTCTCTCTTTGTATATCTCTAGATCTAATTATTGCTTTTGTTAAGGTTCTGAGTGGGGAATCTTCGTTGCTAAGGTTTCGAGTTTACGCCTCCACGCTACGATTTCTCCATTAATCCCTCGCCTGACAGTATTTCCAAGGTATATATTACTCTCTTGACAGCTTTTCTCCCTTTGCCTTCAGCTTTTTCTAGCTTAATTTCATGGTGACCGCAATCCTCAATTTTTGCTTCTTTCGAAGTTTTCTCTCTTTCTTGTGTTAGATTTGGGGGATCTTTGATACTCTATTTCTTCAAAGGTAAGGTTGTATATAATTTCACTGAATAGTCGTCAAAGGAAACTGAAATTTGTCGAACTATACTCCACTTGAATTTCCTGCATTGCAATTTTTGAAAGCTATTTTTTTTTGTAATTTGTTAAGTGAAAAAGTTAATTATCTTTGTTTTTATAGTAATGAGCATCTATACGGAAATATTGTATTAATTAAAATAATGGTTTGTGATAACATATACAAATAATTTATTGGAGTATGGACTGAAGAACCTGAGGCTTAAAGCCTTAAAGGGTTTTGCTTTGTCTACTGTCACTCTGAGGCTCTGAGCTGTCTTTTAACTTGTCGTCTTCACCCTCTCTCTCTCTCTCTCTCTATGTCTGTCTCTCTCTCTGTAAAGTAAAAAAAAAAATACACGTTTCTTGCAATTACTATTATCTGGTTGCTAGAAGCTGGAAATTTGGTCACTCTCAGCCTAGAAACTATACTATAGTGGTAACGAGCTAATTCCATTTTTTCCAGGTGGTTCTATGATTTGCATTGGCATTGCAAAATTGAATATTTAGCAAGTCTAATTTGATGGACAAGAAGAACAGAGCATGGATCTCATTTTGGTTTCCTTTAATTCTGGTGGCCCTTTCACATACCCCCATTTTCCAATTCTTTCACAGATGAAAGAGATGGTAATATGTTACTACTATTTGTAATTTATGTTTTTTTTAACGGTTTATGCTAGAATATTTTTGTTATTTTTACTGATTTGGGTCACTTATCTGTTGATTGTAAGATGTAGTTTCTGACCAGTGACCCATTTGCTCGAATTAAGCACTTAGCTGTCAACATAGTATTTATTATTTCTAGTTCTTCGGTTGAAGTGATACTTATTAATTTCTGTGCTTTATTGCAATGTAGTATATGCAATAAATAACCTATATGCATCTCTGGGATCACCTGCAATACCTGGATGGACCGCGAGTGCTGGGGATCCATGCACTGAGCAATGGCAGGGGGTTCTATGTGTAAATTCTAACATTACATCTATGTAAGGATTTTGTTTTTACTCTCTAACTTTCATTTTAACAGTGAATTTCATTGATCTGTATAATTATCCTCCAAACAATAAAACCTGAATTTTATATTGTTACTTAATTTTCTTTTTATTTATTTTTTTCTTGTTTTTCATAATAGAACAATAAATGCCGCAAATTTGGCTGGAGAGCTTGGCAACAGCCTGGGGAACTTTACCTCTATTATATACCATGTAAGTGATCTCCCTTCATGTGTTGTTTTGTGTGTCATTTTTTCTAGATGCTAACACATATTTTGCTTTCTTCTGTTGTAGAGATCTTAGCAACAATAACATTGGAGGGTCAATTCCGGAAAATCTGCCTCTCACCATCCAACGAATGTATATTTTGTTTTTTCCCTATCTAATTAATGTCACACGTTGAAGTTGTTAGTAAATCCCATATTTTCTTTGACAGCCGTTGTCAAGTCTTTAAAAAAAAAAAAAATAAATAAATCCCAAGAACCAACCTTTGGTCTAGTGACAAAGGCAATGCTCTCCGTGTGGGAGGTCGCAGGTTCGAAGCCCGAAAGGGTTAATCCTTTGTGGATATTAAATAGTTGGGTGGCTTGACCTCCAACCTTTACTTACCTAAAAAAAAAATCCCCATATTTTTTCTTTCATATTCACCAAAGATCAACGGCACTTTTATTTGCTTTCTTTATTTTTTCTGCAAGTAGACTTGATAATTGTTAGCGAAGTTAATTGAAAATGACTATACCACCCTTGACTTTTTCATAACTAAATCACTT
Organism: Carex kokanica; assembly: GCA_025461125.1. Lineage (NCBI taxonomy): Eukaryota > Viridiplantae > Streptophyta > Magnoliopsida > Poales > Cyperaceae > Carex > Carex kokanica. The sequence continues at coordinate 855,937 of JAJGRX010001493.1, read as the reverse complement.
TCGGACCAGTAATACAAACTGAGGACATAAGATGTGATGGGCTGATAGCTTAATTTGGATTTATGGAAATTGACATTTTAGATGGAGTACAATAGGTGTCAAATCAACTGAGCATTTATTTCTCATCATGTTAACTTAATGCTAGATTTAATATCAAAATATTTTAAGGAAGTTGGGGGTCAGGTCATAAATATGAGAAATATAGGGTTGGTGTTATCAGAATAAACTGCAGATGCCGGGTGTGACTGCCAGAGATGCTATTTTTTCTCTTTATCTGTTTATTTATTAATGTATGTGTGCATTGGATGATTTATTTGTGTAGATTTCTCTCTGCTAACCAGCTAACTGGAAGCATCCCGGCCTCTTTGTCTCAACTGACCTTCCTATCGGACATGTAACTATTCTAAAATTCAATTAATTTATAATTTCACTCACTCAATCTGTTGTTAAAATTTGTTTGTTTTGGTTCCTATCATATACTCTCAGGTCATTAAACGGAAACCATTTAAGTGGAGAACTGCCCGATTCTTTTCAGTCTCTCACTGGCCTTATTAATTTGTAAGATAATTTTTCTTTTATTCAGGATTTATTTTTTCTGTAATTTTGAAAAGCCAGTGCAAATTTTAACCTTTTTCTTCTAAATTTAGGGATGTTTCTTCAAACAACTTGAGTGGCCCATTGCCTCTCTCTATGGCGAGCTTATCGGCATTGACTACCTTGTTAGTTTCTAGCTTATCCTTTTTAAATAAAGGGTGTTTTGCAAGTAACACCCAAAAATCTACTGTATTTGCAAGTGAAGTTGACAATCATTTGTATTTCTATCTGGCCTACCTATTTCTATTGTTCAACCCACCTTTTAGTCTAAACTCTGAAGTAATATTTTTTTTTTTGTACTATGCTAATCAGACTGCTTTCTGAATTAGAGCAAATATGTGTTCTTATCTAGTAATTTTAATATAAAATTAAGTTTTATTTATTGGCCTTTTGTTTTATGCTAAGGATTTATTTTATTTGACTTTAATTTCTTTCACACTTTGTTCTAACAAGATATCATCAAAATTAGGCGGGTCAACTTTTAAGCCTTTTCCATCATACCAAACTAGTGTTAAAAAATGTATGACCAGGATGCATAATATGTGGAAAGTTGGTGGTATATTTGCAAGTACACTGATGTGTTTGGTGCAAGTGAAACAAAGAACAGAAATTTAAATTTTCATGACTTCACTATTTCTTATAGTTTGAGAGTTGAGACTCCTCTATCTACTAATTGCAGGCGTTTACAACAAAATCAATTCTCAGGTGTCCTTGATGTATTAGAAGATCTTCCTCTCAAAGATTTGTACTTTTTTCCACCTTACCCCTTGTCAAATTTTCTAATTAATTTCACTTCACAAATAATTTGTGCTTATATTCTTAATGTATATCACCGATTGTAGGAACATAGAGAACAATTCCTTCTCCGGGCCCATTCCTGAAAAATTACTCAGCATTCCCACTTTCAAGTAAGATCTTATTTTCTGTTTATTCCTCAGACCCAAGTAAAAGAAATAATTTCATATTGCTCCTAAATGGAATCAGACTATCATATACCTTGGTAAGGCAATTTGTCTCATATGCCCCTTTAGGAAATTATTAAGTCATGTCAGCTCCCCTTGTATAATTTACTTGTAAAAAGGTAAAATCGCAATTATTTTCTTTCTTCCTCAGTTAGTGATAATTTGAGCTTTGTCCTTTGGCAAGGTTGCACATAAATTAGCCCCATAAAGGAATTTGTATTCCTTAGAGATTTGAATTTTGTGGTAAATTTACTGAAATTAATTGTGCAGGAAAGATGGCAATCCATTTAACACAAGCATTATAATAGCACCATCAGCACAGCCACCTGCAACAGCAGCACCCCCTTTTTTCTCAGGTGCACCCAGTGCACCTAAAAACCATACAAACAACTCCTCTCCCTCTGACAGTGGGTCCAACAACAAAAACTCGTCTCCTTCGTCTCCTTCAAACTCTTCCAAAAAGGGCAGTAATACATCCACTCTCAAGATCATTGGATATGTGCTTGTCGGAGTGGTGTCTTTTATAGTGCTGGTTTTGACTGTTCTTTTCTGTCTGTCAAAGATTCAAGAGAAAAAGTCTAGAGAAAGTGAATATGCTTTGGCCAAGGCTCAGGCGAGCCGGGTGCATGGAAGGGTGGAACCGCCTATTGTTAGAGACCCACCAGTCAAGCCGAAGAATGATGTTAAAAAAGGTAGATTTCTTCTGTCAGATAGTAAACATATTCAACTTGACATCCGCTACTTATTCTTGTTTGCAGAGGAACTCGTGCTTGTTTTATGATTTGCAATGTACACCTACCTAGTGTGCTTTGACAGAGCCTGCGTCGGATTTGTGTCAAGATTGGTGCTGGATGAAAATCGAAGCACATCCAATGATTGCTGCATCGAAGCACACTAGATAGGTGTACATTGCAAAGCACCATAGCCTCACTCTATTTGCAAAATCTCATATCTTTTAACGTGCAAGGAACTTTTTAATTTGTTAAAAGGAATTAGAAGAAGAACACTAGTGGCAGAGTGGGGTCAGTTTATTAAATTGATCTTCTTTCATTGTAATAAAAGAACAGTATCGGACAAGGGTTCTTTTGCAAATTCAGCGGGGTCAATTGACTACCCGAGGTCCATGTGCCTCATTACTAAGAAAAGGAAATGGGTTTGTGTTGACCCTAAAATGATGCCTAAATGTGTTAAAGCATGTAAGGAATTTGTAACGGAGAAGATGAAAGTTGTAAATATGTTCCTTGGAGAACCGCTCAGTAGACTTCCAAGAGGTCCTGAGTTCAAAAGAAGAGAAATATTTTTTTTTGTAATATGTTCCTTGGAGAACCTCTCAGTAGACGCTCAGTAGACTTCTAAGAGCAGGAATTATGGATTTGTGTACCATCATAAAAAGAAAGGAGGAGAAATATGTTTTTTGTTTTGAGATTTTGTTTATGATCCTTTTCAGCAACAAAAGAAGATTCTCGTGCAAGGCTTGACCTTGAGATGGGTCATACGATACCAGGTAGAATGCTTAACCCAAGCCTCCGCTATTTACAACTTCACGCCACACTGTTTTTAGATTGAAAAATAGTAAAATATACGAAGAGAATACCAATGAGAGGTTTGAATAATATAAAAAACTTTAAATTTATAAAATTTGATAATACTCTTTGGGTTGAAATCAGTTAAAATTTGGAAATTGAGGGTGTTAGATGGGGTCTTACCCAAAGTGTCAATTTTAACTCAATTGTTTGCTAAATATTTGTACATCAGCAGCTGTTCCGAAAAGAGAGACGCTATCTGACAAGAGAAACAACTATGCAATTGACATGGAAAACAGCACTGATGAATTTATAATGCTTCCACCACCACCACCACCTCCACCTTCAACTCCGCCACCGCCGCCGCCACCTCCTCCGGTGCTGCCTGTACGTGAAGCTACTAACACATCCACATCCACCGTCCCTGCCACATCAGCAACTTCTTATTCAGTTGCGTCTCTACAACAGTACACACGCAGTTTCAGTGAAGATAATCTGATAAGAGAGAGCCGGATTGGCCGAGTCTACCTGGCTGAACTCCCTGATGGAGAGGTATGTAAATTTACAAAAAGGTGCTTCATTGCTTACAATTTCTAATGTAGAGTGTGTATAGTGAGCTTTTTTCAAAAAACACTCAGATGTTTATAGTGATCTATGGTATTTAGCAAAAAGCTCAGATTATTCTTCATCACTAACTGTCCACTAGTGAAACAAAACCTGGCCCCTCTGAGTTAAGTTCAACAATCCCAACATATTGCTAACCGGTTACTTCATATTGGGGCCAATAAAATGATTTTTTATAAATCAATTGCCTGTGATGTTAATTGGTTAACTAGTTTGTTCAGCATCAATGATATAAAAAAGGAAGAGTGGGGCTGTGGTACTATGCATAGCATGGATTGGTCCGTACTATGGATCATTATCTCTGTTTTCAATGTCCAAATATTCGATCTGAGCCGTTCAACGTGCTCTCCATATGAAAATGTACTTGTAGGTCAAAATTACATTTTTTTAGATAGGTAGAAAATCACTTGATCTAAAATTTCTAGACCATTCAAAAGTAGTGATTTTCAACATATCTAGAAAATTAGTAAAAATAATCTAAGAAATGTAAATTTTAGTCTGCAAGTACATTTTCATATGGAGATCATGTTGAACAGATTAGATCAACTATTTAAACTTTGAAAACGAAGATATTGATCTAGTAGGGAACCAATCTGCGGTATGCATTGTACCACAGCCTCACTCAAAATGAAATATGTAAACCTGCTAAGATAATGGGAGGTGCAAAAAAAATCCGAAGCAGTGTCTTAGTACTCTAGTTGTAGCTCTAAGAAAAAACAAAAATGGCTAGAAAGGAATAAGGTAAATTCCATCTTTATTTTTTTTTATCTTATTACAAATCTGAATAATTTATTGTGCAAATGCAGTTACTGGAAGTGATGAAGATAGACAATGTGAACTCGAAAATAGCAGTAGACGAATTTCTCGAGCTGGTAGCGAACTTATCTGAGCTGAGACACCACAATGTGCTCGAACTTGTTGGATACTGTGCTGAGTTTGGCCAAAGACTTCTTGTGTACACACATTTTAGCAGAAAAACCCTCCAAGATGTGCTTCATGAGGACGATGCTTCCAGGAGGTCACTTTCTTGGAATGCACGTGTAAAGATTGCATTAGGTGCTGCCAGGGCCCTTGAGTAAGTTTCATACAGGCCTATTCTTGTCATTTTATGGAAGATTCATTTCATTTAAAATGTAAAATTTTGGAGATGGTTATAGAGAAGAGTGGGGCTATGGTAATATGCATATTACATAGCGACACATAATATGTAATTATTATCTCTATTTTCAAAGTTTAAATAGTCGATCTGAACTGTCAGACATGATCTCCATGTGAAATATACTTGTAGACCAAATTTTACATTTTTTAGAATTTGTTTACTATTTTTTAGATTGGAAGAATATCACTGATTTTGGATGGTCCAGAATTTTCAAATGAAGTCATTTCTACCTATCTAACAAAATAGTAAAAATTATAAAAAAATGTAAAATTTGGTCTGCAAGTATACTTTATATGAAGAGAATGATGAATGGTTCAGATTGACTGTTTAGACTTTAAAAACGAAGATATGTCCATAGCATGGGCCATTGTGTAATATGCATATTACCATAGCCTCACTCAAGAAGAGAATAACTCCATCTCCTGTTTTGCTCACCAATGTTTTAAGTTCTGTCCTTTTGGTCTCAACCACCCAAGAAGTTAAAAATCCTTGCATGTTGTTTGTAGAATCCTTGCATGTTGTCTCACCTAGATGGATCATTCCATGTCAATGTTTTCTAGGATTGTCATGCTTTATTGTTTAAAGAAGTCAGTGCATGAAATAGTAGAAATTAGAATGATAGTGGACCATTACGGGAATATCTATTTTTTACAGTCCAAAATGGGAGAAAGGTGATTCGGTGCCATTTGTGTCATTTATTCTTAATCTGGAATTCAATTATTGCCTCTTGGTGTGAGGTGCTTCAAAACACTGGTATTGCAGTCTCAAAACTGCAGTATGTTAAACACAAAATGATCCATAGTTACAATGGATTGAGTAATCATTTTGATATGTGCTGTGTGGAAAATACAATAAACGGACTTCTTATTCCAACAAGATAGTATTTTATATTTTTGTCAAGAGTAAAACATGAGATTAAAGTGACGAGGAAAGATCCATATTTGAGAGAGGAGATTTTATTTTGTAATATTATGAGGTTTTATTTAGTAATATTATGAGATTTTATTTGCAGGTATCTACATGAGGGATGTCAACCACAGATTGTACATCAGAGTTTTGAGCCATCCAATGTCCTTCTTGATAGAAAAATGTCGGTGCGTGTTGCCGAGTGTGGCCTTGCCTCGCTTATGTCAGTCATTTCAGCTGCCCAGGTGCACACTTTTAGGATTTTTTTTACTTTTTACCAGAGTTGATATTTTCAGACAGAAAGTTTGAACAAGTGTATGGCATTGTTTTTCTTGATATGACAGTTGTCGGGGAGGATGCGGTCGTTGTATTACGAAGCCCCAGAAATCAATGAATCGGGATCCTCTTTTACAGATAGAAGTGACGTGTACAGCTTTGGGGTTGTTATGTTGGAGATTCTTACAGGCCGTAAACCTTATGACACGTAAGTTTTTCTGTATTTTCTTTATTATATCTTGGCAAACTACAATGACCATGCCTTTTTTTTTTTTGAAAATGTGCAATGACCATGTTGATAGCAATTGAGGTAAAATGTAGGGTGCCTCTTACAAAGTGTCTTTTTTCAAACTCTTTGTCAATAGAAATCCATCTTGACAATACCTGTTCCAAGAGTTTCAGTTCTATAATCACTTGGTTATAAAATTCTTGGTTTTTTTTCAAATTAACATTAAATCAATACTTAACTGCTTCCGAGGCGCCTAAGAAGACCACAAATTATTTTGATATTTTGGTGCACTTTGTCATTATTAGTTATCAAATAAATGCAGGTCGAGGCCCCGAGCAGAGCAGCACTTGGTGAGGTGGGCCAGCTCTCAATTGCATGACATCGATGCTTTGTCAAGCATGGTTGATCCTGCCATTAAAGGGATGTGCTCTGAAAAATCACTCTCCAATTTTGCTGACATCATCACCCGCTGCATTCAGGTATTGTCATTAATATTTCTCATGTGTTGCAAACAACAAAATAATTTGAATGGCTTGATCAAAATCAAAGGGCACACACACTGTTCCTCACCAAGAAAAAAAAAACATGCCTGATTTTTATTAACATGACAAATAGCCCAACTTTGAAATGGACACAAAATAATCTGAAAGAATGTATAACCTTCTTGCCATGCAACTACTTTTGTTGAGATTATCAATTGAGGCAACGGAATGCTTTTTTGAATTCTTTTTGTGCACCCAGCTTACGGTGATGTTAGAAATGCAAGTTTTTTTTTCAAATGCCATGAATCACGACCTTTTATTCTCAATAAGGGTTTTTTGGTTGTCACGGGATTGTGAAGGATGGGATTATTTTGGTTCGGGAACCCACTAATTGATTTACGGGAACCCATACTCATGGGTATGCACATGAATAGTTATGGAATGTGCTGAATAGTTATGGAATGGACACAAAATAATCTAAAGAATGTATAACCTTCTTGCCATGCAACTACTTTTGTTGAGATTATCAATTGAGGCAATGGAATGCTTTTTTGAATTCTTTTTGTGCACCCAGCTTACGGTGATGTTAGAAATGCTAGTTTTTTTTTTCAAATGCCATGAATCACGACCTTTTATTCTCAATAAGGGTTTTTTGGTTGTCACGGGATTGTGCAGGATGGGATTATTTTGGTTCGGGAACTTTTTTATTGATTTACGGGAACCCATACTCATGGGTATGACATGAATAGTTATGGAATGTGCTGAATGAATGCTCGGTTGTACCGTGGAATTAGTTGTGGGAAATTTTGATTTATTTTTAAAATATGTATATCTATTCAATTTTTCTTATCTATCAAAAGAAAAGTAACTTGCTGACTTATAATTGTTGAACTTTTGTGAGATGACTAATGTTTGGCTTCTTGTTCATTCAGCACGAACCGGAGTTCAGGCCACCAATGTCAGAGATAGTTCAAGACTTAGCTTCTATGGTTAGACCTTCTAGAGAGCCCTCAAATTGACAAAAACCAAAATTGGAAAATTATTTTTGGGAAGTTCTTAACTTTTCAGATTAATTATGTGCATATGGCAAGATTATTAGTGCAAAATAATCTCAGTTCAGGGTATAATTCTGGGCATTTCCTCAAGTTTTTGCCCTGTTAGTCAATTTAGTATCTAGCCCTTATTTATTGTGGTTTCCAATTAATTTATTTGTGTCTATGCAAAGCCATTTTGTAGCTAATTCTTTGGCTGACTTGTAAGTGAGCACTGGAGAAATGAAAACCTATTTTGTGTAATATAGCCTTTTATTATATTTCATTTCCACCGGTGGGTCTCCAAAGAGACCATTGAGTATTAAAACATGATGCTTAATTTTGCAATTCACTTGTATCAAATTATTTAAATTTTAAATCACATCTCTTTGGATGTGAATTATTATTTAGTAGAGTGAGGCTATGGTAATCTACATAGCTCACATTAGTCCGTTCTATGGATTAATATTTTAATTTTCAAAATTCAAACAATCGATTTGAACTGCTTAACATTATTTCGATCTGAATTGTTTAACATTATTTTCATATGAAAATGTACTTGCAGGTTAAATTTTATACTTTTTTAGAAGTTTTTACTATGTATGTAAAAAAATACTATTTCTGAATGGTCTAATATATTTAGATAAGTGATTCTCTACTTGTGTAAAAAATAGTAAAATATTTTCTAAAAAATGTAAATATTAATTTTCAAGTACATTTTTATATAGATGTCATGTTAAATTGTTCAGATCATGACAATTGTCAATGTGTTTTGACTTGGTCAAAATCACATGATAGTTCTCACTATTTATGTTTAAATTGAAATGGATAAGTGTGCATCGATACAATAGGCATGTTGTTGTCCCTACCAGCACCTAGAGGGGATGAATAGGTAGTCTTAAAGACTTATATTCGTTTTTCAGTTTAACTCTTTAAATAACAAGTCAATCAATGCAACAAGCAAGTGTGTGCAAATAAAGTAAATAGAGTAAAGTTAGAGAAATTTGACACGCGGGATGATAACGGAATTCGGTGTAAAATGCCTACGTCTCCGGGGTAGAGCAACTTTGTTGGCGCCCCTTTCTTATTACCCAAAAAGAAATGATATAACTCGTGACACGTGAGCCCAACAACGGTGGGAAGTCATGGCCTAACTTGTGTACAAAGTTGAGCCTAGAAGCTCAAGCTGGAGAGTTCTACGTAGAGGATTGTCACACAACTATATTTATATGTGAGCAGAAACGCTCGAGCCGGTGTGCCCCTTAATGCCCTACAAGTGAGGAAGTCACTCCACTATGACAAGGGATCACTAAAGTAGATCTCCACACTATCGAATAAGAACTAACACTCTAACTAAATTTAGAGAAGATTTGTCAAGTGAATTTGAGATTATCAATGGAGTTTTGAAGTTTAAACTCTCTCAAAGAAGGAAGCTCTCAAGAACACTGAATTTGTGCCTTTTGAAATTAGGGCCGGCTTGCTTAATTCTGAAGTGGGGGTATTTACTCTATTTATAAAGAGAGCTCCAGAAGTAGGTATTTGAACTATTCCGTTCAGTACAGTAATCTTCCGTATGGAACAGATAGTTCAAACGTATTTCAATTTGAATTTTGCCTTTAAATATTACACTTTCCGTTCAGTACGTTTAGGTCCGTATAAAACGGATAGTATATTTTTTTTCCCAAATCTGTGTTTCTTGAGTAGCGTACAGTACGGACTATATCCGTTCAAAACGGAACACCAAGGGGAGTCCTCTGACTTGAAACGAAACGTTCCGTTCCGAATGATAGTCAAACGGGATAATTCTTCCGTACTGTAACGCCTCATACCGTATCCGTCCGGTACCATTTCATTGCATTCTGTACTGAACGGTTTGCTTCCGTACTGAACGGATAGTACCTGAACTCAACAATCTCAAATTTATTTTACTAATCTATTTAATATTATAATATATATTCTTGATATTCGTAAGTCTTGTTGATTTCATTGGTTCTTCAACTTTAATCTTGCAATTATAATATTTTTGAACCTGCAAACTCACTCATACAATAAAATCTTTAAATTCAATCATTGTATGTTTTGCAAATTAGTCAAACATGATAATTAGAAAATTATATAGAACAACATATGTGCACATCGTCATAATAAGTAAATAATAGGGATGTGTGCGTACTCAGATATGTGAAAGTTTACAAAAATATTTAGTATGCGAGTTCATAAAAGTGGTTATCTGTTTAAAAAGCTCCAGATAATTTGTTTCCTCGAAATAAAAGAAGTGAAAGAAAAGAGTTGGATATAAGAGCAAAATATTAGAAATATGAGGATGATTTGCAATTTTAAAAATTTGATATGAGAATTTTCAGTAATAAATTTTGTATGAATATACATCCCATTCACCTATGTGATTTTTATAATAGATAAAAATATATATAATATATTAATGATTAAAAAAAGAAAAAAAATTAGACCTGACATGTATAAAAAAAATATCTTGAAAATTCGAGGAAAGGAATAAATTAGAATTTGGGCTGCACAACAAAAAATTCTAGGAATTAAGATAATTTAAATATCCATATTCATATAAAGAGACTATCTAAGCTCAAAACGTTTGCACCAAGTCCTTGGTGCAAACGTTTTGGTTTTCCTATTTGCAAAATCCAAACGGTCGATCCAAACCGTTAGATATTTAATTCATTTTAACCGTTAGATATTTAATCCATATTAAAATGTGCTTGGAGACCAAATTTCACATTTTTTGGAATTTTTTTGCTATTTATTAAGCCACTTTGAAAGTTGCTGATTCGGGTGAACAGTAAAAACAGTGTGATCAGCAACTTTGAAATTTTTTTGCTATTTATTAAGCCACTTTGGAATTCTGGACCGTGTGATCAGCAACTTTCAAAGTGGCTTAATAAATAGTAAAAACATTCCAAAAAATGTAAAATTTGGTCTCCAAGCACATTTCAATATGGAGAACAACTTGAACGGTTCGGATCGAACGTTTGAACTTCGAAAATCCAAAAACAAATCGTTTGCACCAAACCCTTGGTGCAAACGTTTGTAGCTTAGCCACTCACTTCATATAAATATTTGTGTAGATAGGAATGCGGGAGGAAAAATATTTATGTGTATTGTTTACATCACTAACAGCACAATATTATTATTCTCAATTCAGTGTTTGCAATTAGATGCATATGCTCTTCTTAATATCACAACAGTCGTACTAGGTGTTATTGACTTATGCAAACTGGTCTGATCACGTCATGTCACGTTACATAATTAATTTCTAATATTATGTTTTACTTTATTTTTTGATAATGTTTATTTATTTATTTTATGATAAATTAACTTAAAATTTAAAATAATAATTACACATGATCAACTACGTCACTTACATCATTTAATTATGTCACATCACATCATATAAAAGGAAATGGGAGTCAATTGATCTCCTTTTTATTTTTTATTTTTTGTACTTGTACTCATTTTTCAATATAATTTAGAGTAAAATGCTACGTGTACTGCAAAATTGACTGCCATTCACAACATAAATTTTATGTGAATGATTCTCACCCAGTTTGAATCTCATAGCTAAAAAAATCTGGCTCCACCTCTAGTCACATGATTTGACTAAATTACGACGTGTTAGTCACATCACGTTTTACTTTTAGTAGTGGGCATGTAGGCAGCAATCCAGCTAAAGAAATTTTCATTTTCTCTTGGACATGATCAGGGGTGGAACTAGAAAATTGAGATAGGAAAACTAGATAAATAGGTGTTATATAATTTTGTTTTATGTGTGAGAGTCAATTATAATAATTTTTGTAAATAATAAAAAAATTTAAAGAATAAAAGTGAAAATGTTCAATTAGCCACGATTGGCTTGGCTTGAGTTCCGCCACTGGACGTGAAGGAGCAGTATCTAGATCGTACGATGGATGAACTGATACATCTGCCTCGGTCCGCTTTTAAAATCTACAACGGATGGTCCAGATTCTGCCTATGATAGTCAGGTACTTCTCACGAAAGTGTTTTCTTTTACCGCTCCGTCCGACAAGCATTAAGATTCGTGCTCTCAAGGGTCGGGAATCGGGATGTCGGGCAGTGTATCTCAGCGAATAATCAGAGAGAACAGAAATCGGACGGCTATATCTCTCTCATTTGTAGATCAGAGAGGCCCGTTCGATCGTACGGTCCAGGCGTAGGGGCCCTAGGGGGAATCTGTTCTCTACCCTAGATCGCACCAATTCGCACTCCCTCCTCTTAGTCTCGGACAATGAATTTCCATCACTCTCAAGTGAAAAACACAGTAGAGTACCTCTCCTCTTAGTGCACTGGTGAGACTCTCTCTCCCTCTTTCTCTCTCTCTGACAAACTGGCACACAAGACACACACACACACACACTCAGAATCAGGTTAAAGTTACCCCATATGTGCTTAGATTTGAGCCGATCGGGCCTCCAATTAGGTATATAGAGGTTACTTTAGTTTGAACTAAATCAAAAACCCTAATTTCGCCACGTTCCCTCGGTGTAAGATTAAAATTCACCCAATTTATTCTAGCACTGGATTATCTTGAGAAAGGTGTCATGCCTCATGGTAGGATAGTACATGCATAATATGATCCATAGAAATGTTATAGGTTGGGTTTGTTGTAATTTGTAGGTAGTACTAAGACAATAATTTGCATTTTTTATAGGTTAATACAGGTTAGTTTAGTTTGAACTGAATCAAAAACCCTAATTTGGCCACGTCCCCCTCTGTGTGAGGTTAAAATTTACCTAATTTATTCTAGCACTGAATTATCTCAAAGCAAGGTGTCATGACTCATGGTAGCATAGTACGTGCATGATATGATCCATAGAAATATTATAGGTTGAATTTATTATAATTAGTACTAAGACAAGATAATGCGTTTTTTTATAGGCTGGACTGGACACATTCGTTGATGCTCTCATCCCCTGAGATGCCTCCAATGTCATCTCTCTTTGTTTATTTCTTTCTCCTCTTCTCCCTCTCACCTCTATGCCTCGCTCATTTTATCCATGCGTCTGATCAACAAGCCCTGATCTCATTTAAATCTGAAATTCACGACCCAAAATTGGTTCTTTCCAGTTGGAGCAACCACAATCTGGTTACCAACTGGACTGGAGTCTCCTTTTCCAACCGGACAGGCCGGGTTGTTGTGCTTGACCTAACTAATCGCGCCCTCTCTGGCCCGATCCCTTCAGCACTGTGCAACCTCTCCAGTCTCCAGATGCTCATCCTTTCTGGTAATTCATTTGTGGGCCCCATCCCTCAGTGTTTAGCTCAACTCCGGTTTCTTCGAACCATGGACTTAAGCAAGAATAACAGGTTACATGGCCCAATACCGACATGGATCGGGAATTTCTCAGCGTTTTTAACCAAACTTGATTTGAGCTACAATGCCTTTTTTGGAGAGATTCCATATACCCTTTTTAAGATGAGTTCTTTAGCCTACCTTGATTTGTCGAACAACCGATTGCTGGGACACATACAAGAGTTCAAATCTTCTTTGAATTATTTGAATTTGGGCTACAATCGGTTAGATGGTTCAGTGCCGTGTTTCTCCTGGTCCATCAATTCTCTCTCTTTTTTGAATTTAGCCGGTAATGCTCTCTCAGGAGGTATTCCGACTTGTATTTCTTCTCTAAAATTGTTAAAAGAGCTGAATTTGTCTTCTAACGGGTTGCAATACCGGATCTCACCAAGACTAATTTTATCTAACCGGATTGAAATTCTCGATTTCAGTTCAAATTGTCTCTCTGGCCCCATACCCGGTAGCTTGGTGCAAAACCCTGATAAATCACGGCTCGTAATTCTTGATATGTCGAGGAACCAACTTACGGGTGAAATCCCAACTCAAATTACAAACTTGAGAAATTTGCAAGCACTATCCCTCTCAAATAATCAAATTTCAGGGGAGATACCACCTTCAATTGGCAACCTTACATACCTCCAAGTGTTGGATCTTTCTTTTAATTTGCTTACTGGACCCGTAATTGTCGGGCTTGCCGGGTGCTTCCAACTGAGTCATCTCAATTTGGGTCACAATTTGCTTACTGGAGAGATCCGACCCGAATTAGATGCATTGGATGGGCTTAGAGTACTTGACCTGTCGAGTAACCAGATTTGGGGTGAGATACCACTACCACTTGCCGGGTGCAAATCTCTAGAAGCGGTTGATTTAAGCGGTAACAACCTTACCGGTGAACTAAGCGGTGCTATACTGAAGTGGCAGAACTTGCGTGTAATCTCACTTGCCGGCAACCAACTCTCGGGATTACTTCCTGATTGGATATTTTCCTTTGAAAACCTCCAATGGATTGATCTATCTGATAATAGTTTTTCAGGGTTTATACCAGATGGGGATTTCAATGTTAGCTTGAAGTTAAACGGGTATGCCAGGTCAGTTAACGTAGTTACAGTGTCATTTGATCTGGCCAGGGGCAGACATCTTGATTTAGGATATTTAATTAATCCAATGGTTGGAATTGATATATCACATAATGAAATAACAGGTGCTATACCAACTGGTTTGTTAGAGTTTGAAGGGTTAGAATATTTAAACCTTTCATATAACCGTTTATATGGCCAGATTCCAACGGGTTTTGTTAAAACAGAGAGGTTAAGAAAACTTGATTTCTCACATAATGGGTTGACGGGTCAAGTCCCACGCGGATTATCGGAGATTAAAGGGCTTGAGGTATTGGATCTTTCATATAACAGCTTATCAGGCCCGGTCCCGCAAGGTGACTGGTTGAGGCGGTTTCCAGGTGCATTTGCTGGAAACCCTAGGTTGTGTCTTGTAGGTTGCACGGCTGCGGAGGCGAAGCTTCCGGAAGAGGGGGAGATGGGTGACGGGGGACGTTTTGGGGGAAGCGAAGGAAAGGGATTGGTTTCAGTAGGGGCATTTTGGATTAGTGCTGTTACAAGCTTTTATGTTTCTCTGGTGACTTTGCTTTGCTCAAGTAAGGCAAGAGGATACATATTTCGATCAGTACGCGCAGAGTTTTAGTCTGCATCTATATTTGCTTCTAACTATTTTTTTATTTTTGTACAGTTCTGGGTATGATGATGTGAGCTAGTATTAACCTGATTTATGTGTTTCCAAAGCTTGATGAAGTCATCTGATGGCTTAGTTTAGAATGGGTTATATTCATTTATATTTTGTGATGTTTGTTTTGAGTGAGACTATATGGTACTTTGCAATGCGTAGATTGGTATGCGTAGATTGGTCTGTGCAATGGATTTGTATTTCCATTTTCACAGTCAAAACAGTCGATATGAATCGTTCAACATGATCTTCCTATGAAAATTAACTTATCAAATTTTACACTTTTTAAATTTTTTTTACTATTTTATTAGGTTGGTAGAAAATCACTATTTTTTTACTACTTTCTTCCTATTAAAGGAATAGTAAACAAATTCAAAAAAAATGTAAAATTTGATCTCAGAGTACTTTTTCATACGAAGATCATGTTGGATGAATTCGGATCGATTATTTGAACTTTAAAAACAAGAATTTAGATCCATAGCATGGACCTACGTGCGTATTGCAAAATTCTATTTTTCTAAATTTTTGACTTCCACATGGCTCTTTGCGGTTGGTATCATGGCAACCTAGTTTTCATGTGGTAGTTATTGCAAAGTCTTGGCTGGCGCTTGAGTAGATTTGAACGATTAGGTATTGACCAGCGAATTCATCATGTAAATTTCTCTGTTCTACAAATGGACTAATTTTGCAATGACGTTTCATCTGTTTTGGCGCGCTCCAGGCTTCGGAAATTTTTTTATTTACCTTCTTTAGAAAAAAAAACATCTAATCTTATTTTTGAAAATTTCATATTTATCAGGACTGCAGTTTGAAATTGTGGTACCGACAGTGTGCATTAATTTGGTACTATAGTTTGAAACTACAGTCCTGATAAATATGAAATTTTTTAGAAAAAAAAAATTAATTGGTTTAATTTTTTTTAAGAATGGTAAATAAAAAAATTTCGGCCAGGCTTCCCCGTTTACATATATCGAACCAAAAAGGAAAAATAATGCCTATTTCACTTGTGAATAGTCCCTTGATTTTTTTTATTCTTGACAATCGCATTTCACTTGTGATAAATAGTCCTCTGAATTTTTTTATTGTTGACAGTCACTTTACTAAATTTATCATCAAGAAATTAAAATATGAACAAAATAACTGCAGGCATCATAGCTAATTTTTTGCTTGGCTGGATGATAATTCATATCTGGAGAATTGAATCCTATTTGTTGGTGTAATCTACAGTTATTATTGAGATTTTTTTTTTTTTTTCACCATTGGGTACTTCGGTCTAGAATAATGCTTATTGTCGCTCTCTACCAAATGGATTCAAATCATTAAAAGTAAATTATTCCAATTATATTTTATGAGACTGGGACCTTATGCTTATATCAGGATATGTTGATTTTTAGCTGGCTCACAATTTAATAAATTATTTTGAAACAGGCCCACAAATTTGTATTGGATAGTTTAGATAGTCAGAATTTTTTTTTATGTTAGAAGAAACTAATTCATTGGTTCAGTTCTTTAACCCGAGTCCGCCTCTGCTGCTTTTTCTCAAGGAAAAGCAGCATCCTGCTCTCTTCTTTTGTGCCTACGTCTCTCTTCAAAGAGGAGGAGAGAGAGAGAGGATCACGTGGGAGAGAGAGAAAGATGAGAGAGATAGAGAGAAGAGCAGACAGAGAAGAGCAGGGATTTTGGAGAGCACCGGATCCTGATTCCTTTAATCCACAGTTTATAATATTAGATATATTTTTATCTTTCTAGTTCTCTACAAAATATTAATATATTTCTAAAAATAAAAAACAATATGTTAGATAGTCCTCTTCTGGGATTTGAAACAGCTAACCGAGGTAGGTATGTCTGGCAGAGGAGATAGGAGTAGGTCCGATGGGCATCGGACCTACATTTAGGTTCAATTAGCTCTAGGACCGTACGATTAGCATCAAGATTTATGCGCATGGAAATTGATACAGACTTGCACGGATTTTGATGCAGATCACACGAATCTTGATGCATATCAAATGGTCATTACACCCATCGAACCAAGGTAGGTCCGATGGGCATTGGAACAACTCTGATTCCCTGGCAGAGACATGAAACCCAATTCATTTTTAAACAATTGGAAACGATCAATCTATTTTTTGTTTTGTTTGCCGTTTACCGAGGTCGGTATCGGACTATCGGTTTTGCAATTTGAAATCCTAATTTGAAAAAGAACACGTTTTGATTTTTTGACTGAAGATAGGTGGTTAATGGTGAATTGGTGATTGATTTATTTCTCTTAAAAAACAAAACGAACAAAAACTAGATAGCTTTTTTGTGTAAATTTTTTTCGGTGGTTACAGGATTTGTCTCATATCACAAACTCATCATAAAATTTCAAATTTTCTCTCTCAAATTACAGAATTTTAAATTCGCTTCAGTTAAGTCATTCGATACAAAAGACAAGTAGAAATTTAATGAATAAAAAAAAAGTTTTTTTAATCAAAGTATGTGCCATAAGTTGGTCATATCAATGATTTCAGTATTATTCTTCGAATTTTGAGTTTAAATCCGGACCAATCCGGTCTGAGGTGGAATGTACGAGATCTCTTTAATATTCGTGCTAAAACAGATCGGACGGACTGGATCAAAGGTGATATGAATTCCTAAGCGAGAGGAGGTGAGCAGAAACCAGAGAATATGCTCCGTAAGGCACGCAAACCTTCTCCCTTGCGTCCGTGCCCCGCACTGCTTAAGCATTAAGCCTTTGAATCCGGTTCTACTGCGGCACATCTTTATCAAACTTCGTAAAGCGAGTTATTCTGTTAACATATCAAAGCCACTATTACATCCATTACATATATAAAACTAAATGTACGGAAACTACCCTGCGAATCGAAAAAACATGCCCCTCCGGTTCCACTTCTCGAAAACAAATAATTTTCCAGGAATAAAGCGTTTAAAATATTCCTTTCTTTGTAGGCCCCTTTAAAATTGACTATTTTGATTCTACTAATTTAAAAAAAAATACTTAGATTATAGACTTGAGAATCAGCTGCTTCGGATAAAATAAAAAATATAAAAAGAAGATTCCTTTTATTTTTTTTCGTTATTTATTTTTATTTTTATGTGAATCCCATTGATATTTGAATTTAGATAATTACTAAAAAAGTCAACTTGTATAAATAGGAAGTTCATTGTAGAGGAAAGAGTTTCTGGGTATATGTGCATGATTTTATTTTTGAAAAGGAAACTAGGACGACCAACCCAGTGTTTGTACTGGGGTATTCTGTGGCCTCAAGTTAAATACATCTTCGAGTAAACAAGATAATTGGGGCAAAAGAAACTATCATCTGCCTTTGGAATGATCCACGCCACATTTAGTATTCACAGAAAGAACCACAGAAAATACCATGCTATACATCCCCATCATCGAATAGAAAAAAAGACGGAGACACCCAACAGATTTCAGCTTTTCTGTTTCCACATTACATCTAGACTATCTCTTGTTTACTTGACGACATGACAGTACAATAATTTAATTGAACAAATAATTAGCGGCCACATAAGCAGGCGTGAATAGTCGTAGGAATAGACCCCGTTATGTAGAACATTTGAACGAACCGGTACCAACATTTGGAATTTGAAAACAGCCTAAATACAATGAATTAAATAAATTTGGAAAAAAGAAAATAATCGGAACCACTCAAATATACCTTCCACGGCTCTTTCCTAAATTTCTCTAGTGTTTGACGCGCAAATCGATTGAATTAATCAATACATAGATACATACATACAATCAAAATTCGCCTTTGAGGACACGTGGCAGCCGTCGGCGTTAGGGATAGGAAAACAGACGGAGGAGATGGAGAAGGCATGGGGGACATGGGAGGAGTTGGTGCTGGGAGGGGCGGTGCTCCGGCACGGCGTCGCCGCTTGGAAAGCCGTCGCCTCCGAGCTCCGGTCTCGGACCCGATTAGACCACCTCTTCTCTCCTCAGGTTGACTCTTCTACCTAGGGTTAGGGTTTGTATGTCCGGGCTGAATTACAAATTGGTCCCTGTAAAACTACGTGCTTATGAGACTATGGACTATCTCCCAGAAAGAATGAATTTAATATATCATTGTGAATTCATGTCAAGAGAAAAAAATATATCTAGATGCCTGACATTTGTTGGTTCTCTTCCCAGATCAATTGAATTATGGACAAATTAACAGATCCTGGTAAAACAAATGCAAATATCGGCTGCATTTTTGAAAAAAAAATATTAAGTCAAATGTATTAATTCTGTGAAGGCATTGAAACCAATTTTGTAAAACTAAAAGAGAAAGTTCTAATATGTTATTCCCGTTTTAGAGTTTATATTGGAGGAAAATATTCAAAAATAGGAGTTTGAAAATGCTGTCATTTCAAATATATCTTGGGGAAATTTGATTATTACTAACCACTTCCAAAAATATCAATTACTAAAATAGTCTGAATTTTTCTAAAAATTATTGATAATTATAGAGGTTAGTTGTGAAGGTGCACAAAATAATGTGGAAAACAAGAATCAAATTGACTAAGGCTTTTTGGTAATTTGTAAAATTTACAGTGCATTATTGTAATTTCAATGGTCCATAGCATTGTTAAAATTTCCTAGTTTGATAAATCTGTCTAGTCAGTTTTTAGGATTGTACTAAAAATCGATCTGATTGGTGTCTTTACAAAGAAAAATTTGGGTCTTTTCTAATGTAGAATTTATGTTGACTATAGGAATGCGAAGCAAAGTTTGCTCAAGTGCAAAAGCGATACTCTGGTTCTGAGTAAGTTCTTTTCCCAATAATCATAAATCCAATCTATTTTCTTTATTATTTCCAAAGACCAAAAGTTTTGAAGTTAAATGATTCTATATCAATTGATTTTGTTTATTTTCTAACTTTTAGAACATGGTTTGAGGAACTACGCAAGCAAAGGGTAGATGAGCTAAAAAGGGAGCTTGAGAAATCTGAAAATTCTATTGGGTTAGTAATACACTATTTAAAATTCATTTCAAAGCTTGTGTGAATTATGGGGCAAGGGGAGACACGAGTCCGAATACTCTGAGCGACTCATTTTGAGTTTAGATCCGGACCATCTGATCAGAATCCGGGCCAATTCTGTCCGAGGCGAAATGCACGGGGCCCCTTTAATA
This sequence comes from Carex kokanica, assembly GCA_025461125.1. Taxonomy (NCBI): domain Eukaryota; kingdom Viridiplantae; phylum Streptophyta; class Magnoliopsida; order Poales; family Cyperaceae; genus Carex; species Carex kokanica. The sequence continues at coordinate 835,933 of JAJGRX010001493.1, read as the reverse complement.
TTTGTGCTAAAGCAGATTGGACGGTCCGGATCTAAACTCAAATTTTGAGTTAATTCAGTTGATATGAATTCGGGGAGACACCCAATACGAGATCAATCAAATGTCAAGATGCTAATTTTCTAAGTAATAAAAAAAATACTGCAGATCTCTACAGTCTAAGCTTGCGACCCTTAGCTCTAGTGGTACCGACACGACCTCCCGTACCGTAATTAACGGCCGAGATATTATCTCCTCTTCTTGCAAAGAGTGTCAGTCCAATGCTGACTCTGTTTGCAATTCGAAGAAGTGTGAGGATAATAGATGGCATTGGGGGGTGCAAAAGAAAAGGGGGAGGAGAGAGAGAAAGAGAGAGAGAGAAAGTATCATGGATTCCGAAGCGAACTCTAGTTCGCATACTGAGAAGCAAGGATCAACTGAAGTAGGCGTCAATGAATCAGGTGGTGCATCAGTTAAGAGTGAGGATGAAAATGTAACACGAGTTGATTTGGAGCTTATTTTTAAAACAATTTTGGAGAATAAAGAGTGCTCTGTTTTCCAAAAGCGGCTTGAGAGCCAGGTTAGATGGATTTATGATTTCTTCTTTTATTTTTTTCTTTTGCCATGGTATGGTATATCTTGCAACCCTGACATGGCTATAGGCATATAGTGTCTCATTTTTTAATACATCAACAAGTAAGATTTCAAGTGAGTAGTGACAAATACCTAGGTGAGTTTGCGTTGTTCATTTTTGGTCCAATTATATTTTTAAAATATTATTATTTAAAAAAATAAATGTCTGATTGGGGGTAATGGGAAATTTAGGGCTAATTAGCTAATGAAAATGGTTAATTTTTATATTATTTAAACAACGATTTATTTAATAAATCCATCTTATAGCGAATAAATTAATGGCATAACAGTACAAAGGTTAAGTAAAACATGATATGACAGATCTAATAGTCCTAGATATTATGTGTTGTGTATAGATATTCTTAACTTCGGGGGTAATGATACTAATTATATCAGCATCTTTTGCCTGAGTTTTAATTTGGGCTTGAGTGAGCAGGTGTGTGTTGGAACTCATATCACAAGGTACCTCAAATTTTGAGTTTGGGTCTGGACCATCCGATCTTGTTTGGATTTAAACTCATATTTGAGTTACTTCAGAGTATCCCGACTCGTGTGTATTGTAAGCAGTTATGGGTGGATGGCTAGAGTACTGCATGTTGTTTATTATATAAATAATGTTAAGTGCATAAATGTACATGTTAAAATTAAAGTAAACAGTGACATCCATTTCTTACATAGACATGCATTTTGTCATGAAACTTCAGAAAAAAAATCGATACAAGAGGATGATTCGCCGACATGTAGACCTACAAATTGTAAGTTCAAAGCTTAGCAAGGGATTGATCTCTTCTCCAAAGGAGTTATTAAGAGATCTACTCTTACTTGCAAACAACGCTTTAGTTTTCTACCCGAAAAATTCTCCCGAGCACAACTCGGCAATCATACTTCGCAACCTTTCTAGCAAAACCTTGAAAAAGATTTTGAGTTCGAGTTTAGATACAAACTCGAGCTCGAATGAAGAGGTTGAGCCCGAGAAGCCTCAAATCAAAGAAGATTTGGTACGTGTGAAGGAGGAAAACAAAGAATTGGATAAAGAGCCTAGCAAAAGCAAAGAATTGGATAAAGAGCCCTGCAAAAACAAAGAATTGGATAAAGAGCCTCGCAAAAACAAAGAATTGGATAAAGAGCCTCGCAAAAGCAAAGAATTGGATAAAGAGCCTCGCAAAAACAAAGAATTGGATAAAGAGCTTCGCAAAAGCAAAGAATTGGATAAAGAGCCTCGCAAAAACAAAGAATTGCATAAAGACCTTAGCAAAATTAAAAAAATGGATAAAGAGGTACCTAGGAAGCCTCTGACTAATACTAGAAGTGGAAATTTTATAAAGAAAAAAATAGTAGATCGGCCGGTAAGGGGCGGTGGAGGCCAAAGAGGTGCCACTAACCGAGGAAGAAAGAGAGCTCGAAGGTGACCAAAAGGGGAGTTTTTTCATTTCCTCTTTTCTTCGCTCTTTTTTTTTTTTATAACAATGTCGGCTCGCAAGAGGCGAGCGTTTTGTTGTAAAGATTTAATTTTCATTTTAATGTTGTAAGTTTTAATGGGGAATTCTATGTTTCTTCCTCGCTCTTTCACTCTTGACACACACTGACACACAACTAAAGGCATCTAATCTAAGCGAATGCAATCTTTTAACGGTACAGTTTTTTTTTTTTTTTAAATTCTTCATGGCTTCATGCATGTGTGATGTATCTCATGATTAATGCACGAGTGGTTGTGTCACCGACTATGCATGCTTTACATTACGTGGGTATTTATTTCTATGTATTGACTTTTAATCAACAAGATACAATCATGAGTTAGGTATAGTGCTGATTTTATTGTGTAATTATTATGTTATTATATATTTTTTTTTTCTGATTTTGATGTTTTCTAACTTTAGCTATAGACCAATCTATCGTACCGAAACTTTGCTATGATTTAGATAAAAAGTATCAAATATATATGATCTTTCGAAAGCTTAAGTTGCTAAATAAAGGCTGTTCAATTTCTTAGTCTTGTTTAATTTTTTTAGTTTACATGAGTGTCTAATGTCAATTTCATGTAACAGCTGTAATTGATTTTGATGGTGGGAACATAATTTTTGGTACCGGTAATTGGAAGTAATAGCAATAATTTTGTGCTGGTTTGATCAAGTGCTCCCATCCTTTGGTATACGTAATCAAGGGCAGAGCCAGATCATTAGCAGGGTAGAGTAAAAATTTATCATTAGCAGGGTACATTAAAATTTTTGGGCGACACATAATTTTGTAATTATTTTGAATATTAAGTATATTTTATAAAAAAAATTGAAAATATAAAAATAGAAATTTATTTTGAAGAAAAAATTTCGTAGTAGGTAAAATTTTATATTTGTTTGAAACTTTAGTATATTTTTGAAATTTTTTTAAGCCAAAGGTGGCAACTGGCAAGTGTTTACTCATGACTAGAGTCTGCCGGTCTGCCCTGTGCATAGGGCTGCACAAAAAATTCGTAGTTCGTAATTCGATTTGAGTTTGATTCGAAAAAGTTCGGAAAAAATTCGATTCGAAATTGAGTTCGTTCGAAATTATTTCAAACCAAACTTAGTTCGAAATTAATTCAAACCAAACTCAAACTGGACCTAGTTCGTTCGAAATAGGTTCGCAAACCAAATTTAGTTCGAAATTAACTCAAACGTGAACCGTTAATTTCTGCTGATAACTTATGTTCACTGATGAAAATATAAGCTGTCCAATCCATAATTGCTTTGAATTCTGACTTCTGAAACAGAAAGCCAGGTCCAATTACAAGCTCAAATAAAAAAATTCAACAACAAAGCTCAAATAAAAAAATTCACATATTTATACCATAAATTTTGCTTTTTATGGTAGGATTCTGAGTTTTTCGGGTAATCCAGTCTCAACTCTCTCGTTTTTTTCTTTGTTTTGATAAAGTTATTATTAATTTGATAAATTTGTTCAATTAATTTCAGCTTTAAGAAACTATTAAATAATAAAAAATAAAAAATAAATAAAATAAATAAATATTATACCTTTATCATTTTTTTGACAGCAATACATTTTTTGGCATTTTTTGCATTTATTTTCGGACCGTTCGTTTTACTACGGGAATTCAACGGTCGATCTGCAACAAAATCATTCCAAATCTGATCTAGAATGATCAAGATGCAATATTGAACGTAACCAACATAAAAGTTCGGAAGTTTTATTATGTATGAGTTTTGATCCAACACGAAATGTTTATGGCCATATGATGCTTCAATTTTCGATCAACTAGATGGATGGGTAAATCAAAACAAAATTTTATCAAACTTTCATGGAAGATGATAAATGCAGTGCTCTTTGATTTCAACGGTCCCGATCGAACCACAGACGATATATTTTTGTGCGCCTTCATTAACTCACAATGCAAGAGTTTATGTCTCATGAAACATATACTCTTGCTTTCTAAGTTAATGAAGGCGCACGTAAACATGTCGTCTGTTGACCAATCGGAGCCGTTGAAATCAAAATGCATTGCATTTATCGTCTTCCATGAAAGTTTGATAAAATTTTATTTTCATTTACCCATCCATCTAGATGATCAAAAATTGAAGCATCGTATGGCCATAAACATTTCGTGTTGGATCAAAGCTCATACATAATAAAACTTCCGAACTTTTATGGTGGTTACGTTCAATATTGTACCTTGATCATTCTAGATCAGATTTGGAATGATTTTGTTGTAGATCGACCGTTGAATTCCCGCGGTAAAACGAACGGTCCGAAAATAAATGCCAAAAATGCCAAAAAAATGCCGAAAAATGCAAAAAAATGTATTGCTGTCAAAAAAAATAAAAAAATGCTGTTAAAAAAATGATCAAGGTACAATATTTCTTTTATATGTCTAAAAAATGCAAAAAATGCTGTTATTGATCAGCTATTCATTTAGAAAAAAAATTATATGTATTGCTGTAAAAAAAAAATTCAAAAAATGCAAAAAATACTTATTTATTTGATAAAAAATAAAAAAAAACATGCAAAAAGTAAAAAAAATGTAAAAAGTTTGAAAATATATATATATTTTTTTCCAAATTATTTGCTGCCTAATTTTATTTTGTATCACTGCAATGCACTTTTAGACTCACTCAATAAAATATTAAATAAAATATTAACTAAGCGAGTGACCTCACAAATCCTGCAATCCGATCACCTCAATAATTTCACACCCTTAGATTTATCCTCTTACCAACGTCTAGATCTCTTCCATGTCATCAATCCGCTCCCTTTCTATTCAACCAATTAACCCGCTATTTTTTCCGCCATTGCCTCCAATTTTTTTCCCTCTTCCCGCTAATTTACGCCAAAACTGCTCGGCCAAATTTCTCTCCTGCTAAGTACTAAAATAATCTCTCTCGCGTCTTCTCTCTCTCTGGTGGCCTCTCACAACAAAGACTCCTCTCTCGCCCAAATTCCCTGTTGCGTACATTCAAACTGAGTGTGGTATTTGGTTATAATTAATTTTGGAGTGCTTGAGTTTTTATTTAAATTGTTCTTCTATTGATATTTGAGTTTTAATTAAATTGTATTTTGAATACTTTGGAGTTCTTGAGTTTTTATTTAAGTTGTATTTCTATTGATATTTGGGTTTTATTTAAATTGTACTTTGAATACTTGTGTTTTTATTGAAGTGCTGTTATTTCGCACTATGGCCCAGTCAAAAGTCATAAATCGTAAGTCGTAACAAAGTTCGTAAAGGTTCGAAATTGAGTTCGTAAAAAATTCGGTTCGAAATTGGGTTCGTTCGAAATTGAGTTCGTTCGAAATTAATTCAAACCAAACCTAGTTCGAAATTAATTCAAACCAAACTCAAACTGGAGGTAAGTTCGATTCGGTTCGGTTCGTTTGCAGCCCTACCTGTGCATAATTCACCTCTTAGGTACTGAGATGAATAAATCCATGTGGATTGCTCTGGTATGTGTGGTCCAACCTTTGGGTCTGATCTTCTCGAGATTCGTGCTGTACAAAACAAATCCTCTCAGTTTGATGGTTTGAGATGCGTTGCACTGTACATGCTGCAATGCTGCAGAAAATCTCAGTTATGTTGTAAAAATAGCACAACATAGTGCAAATTTAATGAGATAGGAGTAGGTCCGATGCCCATCGGACCTACATCTAGGTTCAATTAGCTCTAGGGCCGTATGATTAGCATCAAGATCCATGCGCACAGAAATTGATACAGACTTGCACGGATTTTGATACAGAACACACGAATTTTGATGCAGAATGAATGGTCATCACACCCATCGAACCAAGGTAGGTCCGATGGGCATCGAACCTACTCTGATTCCAAATTTAATAGCAGCAAAAAAGAAGGCATTTGCTTCGGTGCACACAAGGACCTATTTGTAAAATGCGTCCTATTTTCATTTTCAAAGTTCAAATAGTCGATCCGACCGTTCAACATTATCTCCATTTTAAAATATACTTGGAGGTCAAATTTTACATTTTTTTGAATTTTTTTACTATTTATTAAGTATTTTACAAAAACTAGTCAAATTCAGACCATTGAATTTGTAAAATACTTAATAAATAGTAAAAAAATTCAAAAAAATGTAAAATTTGACCTCCAAGTACATTTTAATATGGAGATAATGTTGAACGGTCGGATTGACTGTTTGAACTTTGAAAATAAAAATAAGACTCATTTTACAAATAGGTCCTTGTGTGCACCGAAGCATCCCTCAAAAAAGAATAGTACTCAAGAATCATGATAATTCATCATAACTAGGGATTGCATTTGCGACCCTACAGTCCTACACATGATTTTTTTTGTTTCAGGAAAAAAGGGGAATTACTAAGTCCTTGCAAGAGTGAAAAAGCGTCTTTGAGATGCCGCATGATACAACTTTTCTATTTAGAATTTATGTTCTGCTACCCAAAGAAAAAAAAGCGTCTTTAAGTTAGGAGTTCGAGAATGCAAAATAATTTTTTTTCACAACTGCCCATTTGCTGCATAAAGGTCACAATTGGAGGTGCAGCACTAAACATGAAATAAATGATGCAATTAAGAAACATAGCCAAATTGAAACATCTTTTTTTTTTTTTTGGCAAATATGAACATATATCTTTATTTCCAAAGTTCAATGATCTCCTACTGAAAATGTGTATGGAGATCAACTTTTACAATTTTTAGATATCTTTTACTGTTTATTTAGATAGGTAAAGAAAAATCACTACTGATGGTCCCAAATTTTTAGATTCTTTGATTTTCCACATCTATAAAATATTAAATAAATTCTAAAAAATGTAAAATTTGATTTGGAAATACATTTTCATACGGATCATGTTGAGCATGTTGAGTGGTTCAGATCGATTGTTTGAATTTCGAAAACAAATATATTACTCCATATAACATATTGTTTTGTAATATGCATATCATCATAGCCACACTCGCCCTTACAATTAATCACCATAAGAATCTTTCTAACTGTTGAGCCTGGTTCCATTTTGTAGTGGTGGGGCTGTTCGGCAACTAACATAGGATTAAAGTTTAATTTCTACTAGAGATCGTATTCGGTAGGACAAATAAGAAAGGAAGCTCCTTTAAAAACTGAAGGAGACAAGAAAACCTTAAGAATGCTTAATAAAAAAAAATGGTGTCTTAAGAAATTAGAAAAAAAATGAGCAAAATTTAATCCTCACTAACAAGAGGATGTTGTTTGGACGGAGGAGTTTAAAGGAGACCTAATAAGTCTTGAGTGCGTATCCTCTGAGATATCTCAACGTGTGCGTGACTAACGTGCACAGTGCTTATTCGGGGAGAGCGTAGGGCTAGTAATATTTGTGCTTTGAGAGTCGTGCAAAACGTATTTGAATGGTTGAGATTTTTCAAAAAGTCACGTGTGAGCTGAGATATATATATTTTTTAAAACCTTCGCGGAAGCTGCAAAGTCGTGAGGGAGAATCGAACTCTCGACCTTTGAGTAACCAACAATTATAGAATTTTTCCTCTAGCCAACTGTGATACCTCGATATCTTAGAAGATGCAAAGGAGAGCTAGGGTGGCCAACGGTACCGGTGGGTTTATCAGTAATTATTAATTAATGAGAATTAAGAACTCTTTCCACAACCGGTTGTCAATAATAGAAAGTCTATGGGCCTCTAAGGCTCTAACCACCAAACACAAGAAAGCCTAGGTTGATGACTTGATGTGAACAAACAAGAAAAACAAAATGTAGAATGATAAAGAAGCAATTGCAAAATGTCAAGGTCATAACTAGTCAGGTGCACCTAAACGCAAATCCCAACTAATTAATAATCAATCCCCTTTTGCTAGGGTTTCGCGTCTATTTCTATTTCTATTGCATCCATGTGACGTGCTTGTAACGCTACGCACAAACATTTTTTTTTTTCTGCGACATCTTTGTACCATGTCATGTGTATCCCTTTTTATATAAAGCAATTAGAATACATATTTGATGTATCTAAACTCTAAACTCTAAAGTTTAATATAACCTTTTGTGTTCTTATTTTAAATTACTGTGGGGTTTATAATATTAATTGTATATTTCTTCAGGGTTAAAAAAAATATTATTTTTGCTTAATTTCTGAATTTTATTGTGCTCATTCTCATGTACCTTTTCTTTCTTTATTTTAGATAAAGGTGCTCGGTTGTTAACTTGTTAGCTTCAATTATTTCAGATCAATGTGCTCTATTATCTTCAATTATTGATCACATGGGAAAAGATAAAAAGAAGCTTCCGCAGTTACGAGGAAATCGCTGATCAAATCGGACGGCTTGGATTAAAGATATTTTATATTTACCTGGGACTGGGAGTCAAAAGAAGTCTTTAAGTCTTAACTAATGTGGGCCCAAGTTCAACATTGATCAACATATCATTTTAATTTTATTTCAACTTCAAACAGCCCAATAAGCGAATTCTTACCCCTGAAGTAACTTAAATTTTGACTTGAATATAAACCGTCCGATCAGAGGATCGACATTAATATTCGAGTCAAATAAGATCTGACGGTACTGATTTAAACACAAAACTTAAGGTACCTTAGGCAATATGAATAGGTAAGCTGAGAAGTCTGTAACGAAATGAAAGCTCTCTTTTTGTGAGTTACCGAGTTTCTCTCCCCTTTTCGTTCTTTCTTTTCTTTTTTAATCAAAGCTTGACACCAGGTCACCAGCTGCAAGGCGCTCTCTCTCTCTCTCTCTCTAGAATCGCAACTACCGTATGATACAGCGCGAAGCGAACTAAGCTCCAGTCCAGTTTCTGCGATCGCCTTCTCTCATTGACTTGGTACAATTTTCTTGATTAATTTTCTCTGTATTTTGCTATGAGACAGATTAAGCTTATAATATAAATTCGCTGCGTTATTTTTGAGCTGATTATTGTTTATATTTAGAATTTCTCGACCAGCTCTTTGTGTAATAGAGTGCAAAATGGACCTAATTTTTTCTGTTGCCACCTTTGGAGGTTTATTAATTGCAAACATTATTTTTTTTAAGGTTCTAATTGCAAACGATATTTTTTTAAGGTTCTAATTGCAAACAATGTTTTTTTAAGGTTCTAATTGCAAACATTGTTAAAAACTTATTTGGTGAAATCTCCTTCCTTCACGACTTAATTTTGAATTTTTTTTTTTTGCAGTATATCGAAAGTGTTGAACTTAAATATTGAAAAATTGGTAAGATAAAAGGGTAGAGCAAAGCTTCATGGGTTAAGGTTAGTGTTCATAGATTCTCCAAAGCCACAATACTTTAATGCTTCTTTTTCTTAATGAATTTGGTTATTTTTTTGTTTTTTTCTGCAACACTATATTGTTTGCATTTGACATCTGACCATTTCCCCTTAATTGTATTTAGTTGATTTAAATTGAAGCAAAGAACGTCAATTGTCGGGTTCTGAGTTTACCTGAGCTTATACGAGTAGATTTGGATAAGTCAAAATGAATAAGTTTGCTGTAATTAGCCCTTTTTCGTTCAGCTAATCTTTGTGTTGATTTTAGATAGTTGGAAGTTTTTTCTTTAAACATAAGTGTTAGGTGTTAAGTGTTAAAGGGAGAGATGATGGGTAGGTCACTTTTCAAAGCAATTTTTATATTTGGTTTATCTCTACGTCTTATTTTTGGTGCAAATAAGTGATTAACTGATTAATCAGGGTTAGAAGTGTAAGATGAGATCAAGGTATATTATAGTCTTCTGTGGGGCCTTGGTCTTCATTTTTTATAACATGCAAAATTACCAGCATGAGGAGACAATGGTGAGTCTCACTTCATTTTATTCTTATGTTTTTTTTTTCACATTTTCGAGTTGTAATTTACAAATTTTCTAACATGAGAGTTGAGAAATAACCTTGGTTCTCCCGAAATTTTTTTAGTTACCACAGTAAAAAATAGAAATTAAATGATTACCACTGGGCCCAAGCTATTTTCAATTTTACCACCCACGCGGATCTAGTTCGCGCACCAAATTGGGGTGGTGCGCGGACTGGGTTGGCGCACCAAAATTGGTGCAAAATTGGTGCTCAACTAGGGTGAAACGCACTGAAGAGCAGTAAAAATTTCGGAACAGTTGGTGCTCTAATCCAGTTTGCGCACTAGTTAGTGCGCCCACCCAATCCGCGCACCAATCCATTTTGATGCGCGAACTGGGTCCGCGTGGGTGGTAGAATTGAAAATAGCTTGGGCCGGATGGTAATAATTTAATTTTGATTTTATGCTGTGGTAACTAAAAAAATTTTGGTTGGTTCTCTTGCAAAGGATGGTAATTTACAAATTCTCTCGCTCACTCACTCGCTCCAAGTGCAAAGGAGGGTAATTTGGGCAATCTTAGTTTTTCATGACTAAGGAGAATTATTCTGTGTCAATTATAATTTGTTGTTATTTACTTCATGTGCAGTTGGAACGAAGGGCTCGTCCATTCGACTCAATAACGGTATTTCGCATTTCTTTTTCAAATTTGATTGTTATATGGGCTTATGCAACATCAACCCATTTTTTGGACTCTATCTGAATAGCACCAGCAAACTTAAGTAAAAAAGTTACTGTAACTTATTCATAATAAGTTGAGCAAATCACTCATTCAATCTCATGCAAGTTTTAGATCAATATGAGTTCATATTAATTTCCCCTGATTTTTAGACTAAGATTAGAATAAAAAAGCTTTGTAGAGGATGGTGCAATATGGTCAATATTTGGCGTATGGTGCTTACACCGTGACATTAAATTAATAACTTAGTGATAGATGCTAAATCTCAAAATGTGGGGGAGCTGATTGTAAATGTTGGTGCCTGGCATTATTTGTCACCCAAAGAAAACGAAAGACCCACAGAGGTGCAAATCACTCATTCAATCAAATGGGCTTGTTCTCATTCTGTAGGAGACAGGCAGAATCAAATTTAAAGAAAAAAGTATCTAATAACTGTAATTTATCTTAGATTTGATGGGCAAGTTTTGGACTGCTTTTCCTATTTTGAGTGCAATTTGGACAATTGTGTCCATGCTTTGACCTTTATTTAGTGCTCTTCAAGTGTCAGTTGCAAGTAGACCAAAAGAATGTTAAAAGCAATTTGTAGAGGAATCCTTATTTTCTTGGGAAGTAATATAATTATAATTCCTTATTATACTCGATGATTTTAGGAATCAAACACAGAAACTGCCAAAGTGGGTTATCTGCCTGATGGTATACTACAGCCTCGTTCAGACTTGGAAATGAAATCTCTTTGGGGTACTAAAACATCACAAGTCAAGGTTAGCTCGAAATATCTTTTTAAGATCTAGTAGATTGTGAATCAACTTAACTGCTATGATATATTAGTGATACAATTGATCCTAATTAATTTTAGCTCTGATAATTGGAGGGCATTTGCAAATCTAGGCATACTGAAAAACTAAATTTTAGCTCTGACAGTGGATAATATTTTCTTAATTAAGGTTCAGAGGTGTTAATTTAATTGAAAAAACTAAATTTTCTTTGTTATGATCAATTTACTTTTATAGTACCATATTAAGTACATACCAAATTTTTTTATCATTGTTATTATTTTCTGAAAATGTGTAAGTACAGAGCCTACATTTTGAATGGTTATAGTAAGGCAAGCTGGTCGGTTTTCTTGAATATTGTCCTCTATTGTAGAAGCTGTACATAATATCTAAAGAGAGCATTAAGTTTTTCTAGTAAATAATTGTAGGAGAGAAATAAAGGCCATCGATATTTACTTGCAATGCCAGCTGGAATAAATCAGAAAAGAAGTGTGAATTCTATTGTATCGAAGGTATGACCAAGTTTCTCAGTCAGCATTGTGTATAAAAAAGAAAACCTAATTTCACATTTTTTCAGTTTATTTCAGAGAATTTCACGGTAATATTATTTCATTATGATGGGAATGTTGATGATTGGCACAGTCTCAAGTGGAGTAAAAATGTTATCCATATATCTGCCATTAACCAGACTAAATGGTAATTTTTTATTTTGGGACTTTTCTTAACCACCCACTATAATGTGTCTATTTACAAAGAGCACCCTTGTTGAGTTTTACATTTGCAGAGATACATATATTTGACAGGATTCTAGCTGAATGTTAGATAAAGTTTAAAAAAAAGAAAATAAATAAATAAGAAGTCTTACTTAATTTCAATAATAGCTACATAAATTTATAAACATGGAAATTTTGATTTTCCTTGCAAATTCATAATAATCATGGTTCTTTCTGTCAACTAGTATAAACAACTCTTGATATTTTGTTGCAAAATCCAAATTTATAAAACTATTTATTTTATTTATTCAGGTAAGTTTCCTTTTTTCTTGTAAAAATACACGTGTTCTCCCTTGGAGTGATTCTTGGAATTCCTCCCCAAAATCTCAAAGGCTTAAGCAATGATTTTATTTTTATTTTTATTTCTAGGTGGTTTGCAAAAAGATTTCTCCACCCGGATGTAGTGTCAAAGTACGATTATATTTTTTTTTGGGATGAAATTGCACTGGTCAAGAACTTCCTGCCTAGAAGGTAAAATTAAATGCTTATCTGAATAGGTAATATAATATTCTCCTTGGAGTTTCAAAACTCCACATACACATATAGTACTGTATTTGCCACTAACACTCAGTATATTTATAATATTGGAGATAAAGACACAATATATTATGTTTGTGCCAATGTGTTATGTTATTCTTTTAAAATAATAACCAGCACTCAATGTAAGGAACTAGTCTAATTGAAAATATATCTAAATTACCCTTCATTTTCTAATCATTCCTAGTTCATCGCATTATTCGTTATCAGTTGAATTATATCATCTTACTTGAAATTAAATTGTTTTAGGAAAGGTAAAAGCATTTAATAAGATTTGACTTCTCCATCCAACTGAACAAATGATTTATTATTGTTTAAAAACGCTTCAAAGATTCAAATCCGCTAGATTGTTACTTGTTGCAAAGGAAAAAAAAATCTTGTACAAATTAGCCTCATGGACTGTGATATTTAATTTTTTTACTCTGTAGGTATGCGAATGTAATGAAATCAGATGGGATGGAGGTATCGCATCCAGCACTAAATCCAAAATCTCCAGAAATATACCACCAAATTAATATTCGTAGGAGGAAAGCATTTTTTCACAGGTGAGTTATTTATCTTCTCTTATTATTATTTTTTTTCTTGTGTAATTGACTACCTATTTTTTTCTGATGAAAGAGCAAATTGTTTCAGAAGAAAATATAACAAGCAAGGAAACGGAAACTGTTATATTGCTGAAGGACCTACTTGTACCAGGTTTTTTTTTTTTTCCTCGGATACATTTGTGTAAGAATGTAATATGACGATTTTGATCCCTTTATTAATTTTCGAGTAATATTTTTTCTTATTCATTTTAAATCTTTTGATTCAGATGGGTTGAAGTAACTGTGCTAGTTTTATCAAGGTCCGCCTGGAAGTGTGCATGGCATCACATTCAGGTACCTGTTCCTGAATGAGTTTTTCATGAGTGAGGCTATGGTACTGTGAATAGCGCGATTTGGTCTGTACTCTGTACTATGGATCAATATCTTGATTTTCAAAGTCCAAGCAGTCGATTTGACCCGTTCAACATGATCTCCATCTGAAAATGTACTTGAAGATCACATTTTACATTTTTTGAAATTTTTTTAATATTTTTTTAGATAGGTAGAAAATCACTTGATTTAAAAAATTCTAGACCATTCAAAAGTGGTGATTTTCTACCTATCTAAAAAAATAGTAAAAAGATTCTAAAAAATGTAAAATTAAGTATGAAAGTACATTTTCATATGGAGATCATGTTGGACGGTTCAGATCGACTATTTGAACTTTGAAAATGAAAATTCATAGTACGACCAATCCAGGCTATGCATAGTACCATACCCTCACTCATTTTCTTTAAGAAATGTTTTGATTATTATTTGTGTGCAGAATGACCCGATACATGGATGGGAATTTGATATCAAATTTGGTTATTGTCTCAGGTTCGCAACTATTTTCTACTTCTGAGTTATCACTTTATTTTTCCTTTGTTGGCAATATAAAGTACATTATTTAACTAGAATTAGTTTAATTTCAGGTAAATAGGAAAAAGCAAGTACAGGGAAGTTTAAGTAATATATTTTGAACCGAAATTTTTATTAATCGAAAAAAAATAAATATAATATCGAAAAAGGGCGTAACTTTTGGGTTATTTTGAAAAGTAGGTAGAACGGGAATAAAATTACCGTCCCATGGGACGGGAATATCCTCACCGTCCGGGATTACCATTTCGCTAATGATTTTGGTCGTTAATCCATATCCACGGACGGTAATAACCTCCCCGTCCGACAGAAAAAAAAAAAAAAAAAAAAAAAAAAGGCAGGGACGGTGAGCTCCTCCCCGGCCAAGGAAAAAAAAAAAATTCACAGTGTCGCTGATTGTTAACAACAAATCTCTTAGCGGAAACAGCTTGGAAAAAAAAGGCAGGTTCAAAATTTTTCTGGTTCAAAATTTCATATCACCCAAGGTAACTTAAATTTTATTTTTAGATCGGGACCGTCCGATCTACTTTGGGACGAATATTAAAGGGATCGGATTGGTTCGGATTCTAATCGGACGGTCCGGATCCAAACTAAAAATCTGAGTTACCTCAGAGTTTTTCAGGTATCCTTTCAGTTCTAGAACGGAGACGATGCTGGATTTTGGAAGACAAACCTGGATTCTTTTTCCGGTTAAATCTTAAAAAATGCTTCGTCGTGATCGCTAACGAAGCTGACAGTAGTGCCTGGATTTTTGGGAAATAAATCTGCTGTGATTTTTGTGATCGTTATCCAGAATGGAGAGGATGCGAGTCCGTATCCTCTGAGATTTTTGTGATCGTTATCCAGAATGGAGAGGAAATAAATCTGCTGTGAATTTTCCTGGTTCAAAATTTTTTTTTCCTGAGTCTTAGCAGGAACCAGGTTCAAAATTCACAGTGATGAGGTTTTGATGAGGCAACATTAGCGGCGATCCCACCTTCACCCCTTTTCTTGATGAGCCCAACAGCATTAGCGGCGATCCCACCCTTTTTTAATTTTTTTTTTCCTTGGCCGGGGAGGAGCTCACCGTCCCTGCCTTTTTTTTTTTTTTTTTTTTTCTGTCGGACGGGGAGGTTATTACCGTCCGTGGATATGGATTAGCGACCAAAATCATTAGCGAAATGGTAATCCCGGACGGTGAGGATATTCCCGTCCCATGGGACGGTAATTTTATTCCCGTTCTACCTACTTTTCAAAATACCGCAAAAGTTACGCCCTTTTTCAATATTATTTTTATTTTTTTTCGATTAATAAAAATTTCGGTATTTTGAAGCAAGCAAACTAAACTATGACCTTGTTTTTACAAGCCTGACTTCACATGCCAAATGTAAAAGAGTAACAAGAGACTATACTAAGTACACTTGAGAACATTTTTTTAGATTAAAAAGATAGTGAAATGAAGGTAGATCATATTTTGGGCATGCAATGATCATTTCTCGCATGTAAAATTGACGATTGTATATATGGATAAATAGAGCAAATAGTACTGAGAGCTAGCATGACAGGAAATATTTATTGCAGTTACATTTGCTTTATATTTATATTTTTTTCCTAATACTTTGCCTCTTGTTCACTTGCCAATTTTAAGTTTCTTATGTAATAGATCTTATTAGAGTGAGGCTATGGTGCGCTTATTAGAGTGACGCTATGGTGCTATGCATAGTGCGGATTGATCCGTATTACAGATCAATTTTTTAGTTTTCAAGGTGTAAATTGTTGATCTAAACCATTCAACATAATTTTTATATGAAACTATATTGCAGATTACATTTTATATTTTTTTAGAATTTTTTTACTATTTTTCTAGATAGGTGAAAAATTACTACTTTTAGCAAGTGATTTTCTACCTATTTAGAAAAATAGTAAAAAAAGTAAAAAAATGTAAAATTTTATCTAAAAGTACATTTTCATATGGAGGTCATGTTGAACGGTTCAAATCGATTGTTTGAACTTTGAAAATGAAGACATTCGATTTGAACTTTGAAAATGAAGACATTGATCCCTAATACGGTTCAAATCTACTGTAGCCTCACTCATCTTATTATGTTATATTGTTATATTATTCATGAATGAAAACCTGAAGCAATGGAAGTTCTAATCAATTCAAGACTCATTTGAAGTCATATTATCACTATAATTGACACGTGTTATTCAAAATTGTTGAACAGGTGTTCTTGAAATATTACCAATATTTGGAACATAAGTTTGTTTATGAAATAATGATACATTCCTAAAACTTATAGCGTTCAAATTTTGAAAAAAAAAGTCTCATACATTCCGAAAATTAATTTCTGAAATACGCGAGGGAATAAGAATTAATAATTTTGCCAACATAGCGATTTTAAATTAATTTCGTTAAATTTTTTATTTATGAAATAATGATGCATCTATCTGAAATTGCAGATAAAAATTGCTACCTACGATTTAGAATGAAATTAACTTGTGCCGTTACGATTCGTGCCATTTTTTATAGTTGACACGTGTCAGTGTGTGATTAACCGTCTCCAGAAGCTGCAACTGGGCCCGTACATAATAGTCAATTCTAAAACTTACAGGGGCAGGCGGGTAATATCTGAGTCCAGATCCTCTCAAGTAATGCATCATTTGAGTTTCAATATGAACCGTTCGATCAGAACCGGAGCCCATCCGGCCTAAGTCTGTAGTGACGGTTCTCCTTCAAAATTGGTGTGAGAATATAATGGACGGACCGGACTCAAACTAAAAAATGAGGTACCTTAGGTGATTTGATGGAGAAAAAAATCCCGGTCTACACATCACACAAGGTCACAAGCAGAGAGAGAGGAGAGGGGGAGAGAGACATAGTTATGTTTCTCAGATCCATGTCATTTTTATAGATCTCTCGTGCGAACCTAAATCTAGCAGGAAGAAGACGAGATCGAGTCGCGATAGACAGTCAAAGAGGCGGAGATCTGGCACGGAGCAGCCATGGCGGGAGCGGCGGGTGGGTTTGTCACGCGAGCCTTCGAGGCTATGCTCAAAGAGTGCGCTTCTAACAAGAAGAACGCGCCTCTTCAACAGTCAATCCAGTCTTATCTCGGTGCGCCTCTCTTTATCTCACTCTCTTACATTTTGCATCAAATGGCGTATAAATGAGGTCTTCTCTATCTCCCATTTAGCATCATTTGGGATCAGAGGGGATAACATTTGGTGAATGAGCTATATGATTGTATTTGATTGGAGAAATTGGTAATGGAAGAGCCGATCCTAGATGCTAAAAGGTGATTTAGTAAAGCCAATGACTTATGTGTGAAATTGCAACTGAAATTTAAGCGTGCATGTGCATTTGATTACAGATGTTATAAAAGGGGTAAAAGAAGAAGCAACTAGTCATGCCATACCTCCTCCGGCAATTGATGCTAGGTGACTTTTTGTCTTGGTCTTTTGTCTCCTGTTACATAACACCCGCTAACTAATTGCAATGGCAACTATACCTGACATATTGCACTTTTGTGACTCAGACCCTGCATATGTGATATATCTATAAATAGCAACCCACTGTCAGTGTAATGGTCAGGTTACTATTAAATGTTGACTGTTTTACTCCTGACTTTCCTACGCATATGTTAAACTATTGTCTAGGAAATTAAATTATGGTAAAATTTGACATGAGCTTGCTATCTTGGTGTTGGTGGGTTTAATACGGAAAATTGAGAACAAGTTAGTCATTTTAAATATATTATGGTGTGACCTAAGCTTTAGTTTAGATTATGTAATTGGCAGTTTTCAAATTACTCAACAAAATGGTAGCCATTAATTGCAAGTGCAAGAAATATTGGGTGTTGTTTTAAACTATCAGATGTTGGTTCCAATCCAAAAAAGAAAAAGAAAAAGAAAAAGAAAAAGAAAAAGAAAAGTTGAATGTCTGCTAGAGAATTTTATGTTTAATATTTTTTGTTTTGTTTTTGTCTTATAATCTCAAAAGTGAAACTGGTGATGTATCGATAGAAGATAATGATACTACATTGGCACCACCAGCTGACGAACCAAAACCTGTGGCAAACGTTATGCCAATTACCGAAGTGCTTGCATCAGCAGGCCGTGCATTAGAAGGGACCCAAGCAGAGCTTGTCTTGCAACCACTCAGGCTTGCTTTTGAATATAAGAATGTTAAGCTAGTCGAACCTGCGCTTGACTGTCTCCATGTATGAATCCTCTCTCTCTCTCTCTCTCTGTTTTTTTTTTTTTTTCTCTTTTGTTTATTTTGTGAATATTTGACTGGATTTGAAATGATCCCATTATCTTAAATTTTTTTACTCAATTGCTGAATATTATTCAACTACCAAAAGAAAGGTTCAGTAAAAACGTACTAAATGAACCTCATTAAAACCCTTGATAATAAATGTATGTAAATTGGTACCTGTTAAAGTAAAAAGGCCTATTAGGGTATGAGCAATGAAGTTGATCCTTGACAGAGTATGCCCGTGTCATGAAACCAAGCTAATTTCTGTTTGCCGTCTGCACATATCGAAAATAATATTTGATTTCAGTGGAAAATATAAAAAAATGAATGTTGTTTGTGTAATATAACAACATATGAGAGTTATTTACAAATCTTTAGATTTGTTGTACTGGATTTTATTGCAAGAAAGATTTTCTGTTGTTTATTGAATGCCCCTTGCAAATTTTACAATATATATCCCCACAAAACGAGGAACTATGTATACCCCTACTGAACCTAAGGGATATGACAAAGCATCTCTACAAAGCTTGAGAATCACACTGATTTTTTTGTGTATTCTAGGGCATTGTTATACAGGACAATGCATATGATAAATTCATACTTTGTATGGCTTGCCTGAAATTATTCCTTAGGGATTTCTATGTACCAATATGGTTATCTCAGCTATTCAGTCAGTTCCTGTGTCAGTTTTTATGTTTGAATTTGAGGTTTTTGAGGCTAGTTTGCAATTGTGCAATGTCCTAATGATCATGTTATTTTCTTTTGTTTTTCGTTGTGCAGAAACTTATTGCATATGATCATTTAGAAGGTGACCCTGGACTAAAAGGTGGCAAAAATGCCCAATTATTTGCGGATATCCTAACTATGGTTTGTGGGTGCGTCGATAATTCCACTTCTGATAGGTAACCTTTGCAACATTACATTTCTTTTATTTTCCTCTGGATTTTGTTCTTTAACATTGCTGCTGTTTTATTTGGGATTAATTTATAATTGGATGAATTTTCACAGCACGATTCTCCAAGTTTTGAAGGTGCTTCTTAATGCAGTGGCGTCAAACAAGTTTAGAGGTGCGTCTCATGATAATTGTGCATGCATTTTTTGTGTGTTCTCTCATTTTTGATAAGTTATAACTGTTGACTTAATGGACGACATGTGTAATGCAGTGCATGGAGAACCATTGCTAGGGGTGATTAGAGTATGCTACAACATAGCACTTAACAGGTGCCTGGCTTGCAAATTATAACGAAAATATATTGTAATTTGTTGTTTAAGAATTGTGGCTGATGATCTCAGTTTTGGGATATTTCTGTAGCAAGAGTCCAATTAATCAGGCAACCTCCAAGGCTATGTTGACACAGATGATCAGTATTGTTTTCCGCCGAATGGAGTCTGATAAGGTTTTTCCTTGTTTATTCAAATTAGCGCAAATGATTGCATCTGCTTAATTGCATTTAATTCTGTCATTTGTATGTTGTTGAAGCATGTATATAACCTCTTAAATTATATAATTAAAGCTTAAAGTACTAGCATATTCTGAATGTAGTTAAAACAAGCTTTTAGCAGAAGTACCAATAATTGATTTAAGAGTGTAATCAAACAAAGGTTTTAGAAATAACAAATCTCTATGGACATGTACCCTACCCAATTTAGTGTGCCAAAGAAGTAAATTGCTTGTCATATGTCCTTTGTAGTTGAATACCCTACTATAAACAAACAAAAAAATGTAGATATTTGTACAAGTGAAAGCTTCCTACCTCAAATGAATTTAGATAGTTAGCAAGGTAAAATTGGTTTTAGATATATGCTTATAATGTTGAAGAAAAAGATGTCAAAGTTGAGGGGGGTTCATTTGCAATTGAGCCAAATAATCAATGGCATTATGGTGACATCAAGTGGTACTTATGAAATTGATTTCAACTGCAGGTGATGGTGCCGCAATCAGATGATATTCCAGAGAAGAAAGATGTTGTGTCGACAAGCACAGAAAAGGATTCTGGAAATGGAGAGATCTCAGCCATCGAAGAAGACAAAGAGGAGAAGGGAGTCACGCTGGGAGATGCTTTATCAACAACAACTACAACTGAGGAAAGTCCCGCATCAGTCGAGGAGCTTCATAACATGGCTGGTGGGGCCGACATTAAGGTACTTTCCCGACCTTTTTAAGCCCCTTATTTGTCCTTTTTTTGAATTTTTAAATTGAACCAAGAATTCTACTGTAGTTGAACCCAACTAGCAGCAACTTTGATTTTTGTGTACCTGGATGATTGATTTTCCTTTGGAATTATTTTATTACTATCAAACCAGTTATGAGCATAGTTAATGAACTTAAACCATTCTACCAATCGGTCCATGACTCCTCCTGTATTGATCTGACAAAACTATAAATTCTTTTCAAGGTAAAAGAAATAACATTCCTGTTCAATTCAGAAATTTAAAATTTGTATTTTTGTGTGTCCTGTTTGATATCAGTTTAATTCTTGTTTGTTCTTGAATTTAAGGAAAAGAACTAGATTAGTAAAAGGGGTTAAAATTATCTGATAAAATTTACCTTTTTCATTGTAAAGAGACCTACATTATACAAAAATGAGCTTAAGCTTGTCTTTTGTTTAATTAGGGTTTGGAAGCTGTCCTTGACAAGGCTGTTCAGCTTGAAGATGGCAAAAAGGTGACCCGGTACGTACAAGTTTTCTCAAAGTTTTATGAAACCTTTTAGTGTCTTTTATTCAAATACCTTCTCATTTTTTAGTGGCTTTACAAGTTTTCTCTTTGTTTGTGTCAGAGGGATTGATCTAGAGAGTATGAGCATAGCACATCGTGATGCATTGTTGCTTTTCCGAACTTTGTGCAAGGTTGGTATTAAGTTCGAAAATACTTTATATGTTTGATGCTAATCATAACCAATGCACTAACTCTTGGATTTTAATATGAGCACAGATGGGTATGAAAGAAGAGACGGATGAAGTTACCTCAAAGACCAGGGTTTTGTCTCTTGAACTTTTACAGGTGAATTGAATTTCCTCTCCTGTTTTATCATATTTTGAGAGAGGAGAGATTTGTTCTAAAAAAATCATTGTTTGTTGCTATCCAGGGATTATTGGAAGGAGTGAGTGATTCCTTCACAAAGAATTTTCACTTCATCGACTCTGTCAAAGCGTACCTTTCATACGCTCTTCTCAGGGCTTCTGTTTCTTCGCCAGTCATCTTTCAGGTTTCCATTAACTATCCTTCTTCATCTTCTATATTGATGTAACAGTTGCTAATTTGTTGTATGTATTAACTGTTTGCAGTATGCAAGTGGCATCTTCTCAGTTCTTTTGATACGATTTAGGGAAAGTCTGAAGGTTTGTTGAATTGTATTCACGTTATCTTGGTTTGTATATGATTTCTATCTTTGACTTTACTGGTCTTCTTACTTATGCTATAATGCCTTTGTAGGGAGAGATTGGAGTGTTCTTTCCTTTAATAGTTCTGAGGTCTCTAGATAGCTCGGACACTCCCCTAACACAAAGAGCAGCTGTCCTTAGGTAATTCCTCACATTTACTCTTTTCCAATTTTGACCTTCACTACCAATTCCTTGTTTTGCTTTTCTTAGTATCTTGTCCTGAAATTCACTGCATGGCAGGATGCTGGAGAAAGTGTGCAAAGATTCTCAAATGCTTGCTGATCTGTTTGTTAACTATGATTGTGATCTTGAGGCTCCAAATCTTTATGAGCGCATGGTAAGCTTAGTCTTATTCCTTGCTTACTTTTAAGTATAGTTAAGTTATGATACCTGATTCAACATGATCATTTGATTCTTGATTTGTTTTATTGATAGGTGAATGCACTGTCAAAAATTGCACAAGGGACTGTTACCGCAGATCCCAACTCCGTTACTGCAAATCAGATGAATACTGTCAAAGGCTCATCCCTTCAGGTTTGTTTCATGCCAGACTAACCTCTTATTGCACAAGGGACTGTTCAGCATTCAATTTTGTTCTGTTAAATCCTCAGAATAAAACTGTATTTTACTGTTTGCAATTGCATACTAATGTCTTCAAATAACAATTTTAATGTTGTAGTGCCTGGTTAGTATAATAAAATCATTGGTTGATTGGGAGAAAGTGAGAAGAGATTCAACAAAGCATAGCACTTTGGTGCAATCTCTCGAAGAAAATGCTTCGACCAAGGATCGGGTGATAGAGGAGTCAAAGAGCAGAGAAGAGGGACTTAGTCACTTTGAAAAGGCGAAAGCTCATAAATCCACTTTGGAAGCTGCTGTCTCAGAGGTAGTACCATGGTATAAAAACTGGTATTTGATTGAATCCACACTTGCACACTAGTTAATTACTTTTGCTTCCTTTTATTATTTTATACATGTAGTTTAATCGAAAGCCTTCTAAAGGAATAGAGTACTTGTTGTCAAACAAATTGGTGGAGAACACACCTTCTTCTATCGCGCAGTTTCTAAAGAGCACTCCTACTCTGGATAAGGTCATCTCTTACAGACTTTTGCATGTTTTAGCTCCAAATTTTTATTATGAAAATTGCCCTTAGCAGCAATTTAGAGAAAATCCAGTAGATGAAATTTCTTCTAGTGTAATAATGTACATAAGAACTTTGAATGACCTCTGAAGGATTGTTTATTTGTTGAGTTATTGTTTTTTGTTGATGTTAGGTAATGGTTGGTGAGTACTTGGGGCAGCACGAGGAGTTCCCACTGGCAGTGATGCATGCATATGTTGAATCTATGAAATTTGCAGGATTAAAATTTGATGTGGCAATACGTGAGTTCCTAAAAGGCTTTCGCCTCCCTGGCGAAGCCCAGAAGATCGATCGTATCATGGAGAAGTTTGCTGAAAGGTATGAATTAATATGTACCATGTACTTGGACTACCCTTTTAGAACCTGAATATTTATGTTGTAAAATTAATTTGAATAAAATTCTTTCTTTGCTCTATTTGTAGGTACTGTGCTGATAATCCAGGTCTCTTCAAAAATGCCGACACGGCGTATCTCTTAGCCTATTCGGTCATAATGCTCAACACAGATGCTCACAATCCCATGGTATGGCCAAAGATGTCAAAAGCCGATTTTGTCCGCATGAACATGATTTCCGATGCAGAAGAGAACGCTCCAAAGGAGCTTTTAGAAGAGATATACGACTCTATTGTGAAAGAAGAGATAAAGATGAAGGATACAGATAGTGGCCCCTCTGACCCCACTAAAGGCCGCACTGAGAGAGGACTTGTCAGTATCCTAAATCTAGCCCTCCCCAGGAGGAAGTCCAGTGCAGATACGAAAGCAGAGAGTGAACGGATTGTCAAACAGACACAGGCTATATTTAAAAACCAGGGGAAGAAGAGAGGCGTATTCTACACTGCTGAACAAGTCGAGTTAGTGAGGCCAATGCTTGAAGCTGTGGGGTGGCCTCTATTGGCAACCTTTTCGGTTACTATGGAGGAAGGGGAGAGCAAACCTAGAGTTGTGCTTTGCATGGAAGGGTTCAAGGCAGGAATTCACCTCACCCGTGTTCTTGGAATGGATACCATGCGCTATGCTTTTCTGACCTCCTTGATAAGGTACTCAAGGGTTTCATTGTTAACTTAATATTTTCTTACCTTGATAATTTGTTCTGCTGTTGTTTAACCAACAAATTACTGTAAGAGGTTACACTTATAGAATATGTGCTCATTTGTAGTTTCTATTCTTGATAAAATTTTACAACTTTGCTGTAAGGTAGAAAGAATATTTGCAAAAATAAAATCCAATTGTTTTTTGTATTTTGAAGTTTCACACGATTATTGAAAGCCAAGGCTATCGTATGAAAAATTACCACACTGCAACTTTTTTGTATGAACTAAAAAGGAATCATGAACTCATGTAGTGGGCCCAACTACATGTTAAAAATGAATTACATTCAATGTGGCCTGGGGAATGACAATATTAAAAGAGTTGGAGGCCGTGTTCCTATGTTTAGTGGCATGCACGAATTTAATCAACTTAAGCTGATGTTTGGATGGTTATCACAATACCTGAAAAGTGCTCAGGGTGATTGGAACAAGTTGACGTCTTTTGCAAAAAAAAAAGAAAAAGAATTGCAAGATGGAAAATATTTTTGTCCAGAACTTCTCTTTTTGCGGGTTTAGAAATTAATAAATTTTTCTTACACATTCAGATTTACATTCCTACATGCCCCAAAGGAGATGCGAAGTAAAAATGTTGAGGCCTTGAGAACCCTGCTAGTCCTAGCAGATACAGAAACCGATGCACTACAAGACACATGGAATGCTGTGCTAGAGTGTGTGTCAAGACTAGAACATATCACCTCTATACCAAATATCACTCAGACGGTCATGCAAGGCATGAACCAGATCTCACGTGACTCGGTTGTTCAAGTGCTGAAGGAGTTGTCTGGCAAACCATCAGAGCAAGTGTTTGTGAATAGTGTCAAGTTGCCAAGTGACACCATTGTGGAGTTTTTTACGGCATTGTGCGGTGTCTCAGCAGAGGAGCTAAAGCAAACACCTGCACGTGTCTTTAGCTTGCAAAAGCTGGTGGAGATCAGCTACTACAATATGGCCCGTATCCGTTTGGTATAGTTCTTAGCTTATTCTTGATTACCGATTTTATTTATTTGGAATGGTTGTTTCCAGTTGTATACACAAACATCATATGCTCTGCCATATGCATAATTGTTTAGTTAATTCAGTTTGGTTTGTTTTGTTGGAAAAATATGAATATTCATTGTTTCCTGTGGCTTTGTTTGATAATGGAAACCAAACTAAATCAAATGGACCAGGTAAACTAAACTATTAGTAAACAACATTTTGGCAGAATCTACATAATTGTATTTGATTTTAGCTACAAAATAGTACCTTTATAAATTTGGGTATTTAAACGTCATTTGTTTAAATTGAAAAAACCATTTTATTTTAAGCAGTTTTCTGTAGTCTATGGTTTCACAAATCAAGAAAGGATGAGTTTGCTGAGTTTCTGGCATCCAAAGATGTCCTAGTTCCCTTTGTTCTACATCCTATTGCTCCCTAACTACTCTCTAATATCTCCCCAGTGAAAGTTTCTACATTTTCAGCACCCTTTGCGGAATTTGAACCCGTTCCCTTTGGCGAAATAGCGGTGTCACTAGCCATCTGTGCTGAAAAGTTGGCTTAGTGCAGTGACACGAGCGCTCGTCTCTCTTCAGAGAGGCTGAGGTTCAATTCTCGATAGTAACATCTAAAAGATGCTGGGGGTGTACCATGGCCCTTTAAAAAAAAAAAAAAAAAAAAACTAGCCATCTGTGCTGGATGCCATTTCCTGTGCTTGCCACTAAAGCTGAATGGACCTATCTTGCACTGCTGAAGTTTACAACTGGCTCAAAATATCTTTCTGACAATTTGGTCACTGATCTCTCTTTTGTAGGTGTGGGCCCGCATATGGACAGTTTTGTCGCAGCATTTCATTACAGCAGGGAGCCACAGCGATGAGAAAGTGGCGATGTATGCCATTGACTCTCTAAGGCAACTGGGCATGAAGTACTTGGAGCGAGCAGAGCTGAACAAGTTCACGTTCCAAAACGACATTTTGAAACCATTTGTTGTGCTCATGAGGAACAGCCGCAACGACAAGATCCGGGGGCTGATAGTTGACTGCATTGTGCAGCTGATAAGGTCGAAAGTGGGGAGCATCAAGTCGGGCTGGAAGAGCGTGTTCATGATATTCACTGCTGCTGCGGACGACGACCAGGAGGGAATCGTCGAGAGTGCTTTTGAAAACGTGGAGCAGGTCATATTGGAGCATTTCGATCAGGTCGTTGGTGACTGCTTCATGGATTGCGTCAATTGTCTCATCGGCTTCGCCAATAACAAGTCTTCTCCTCGTATTAGTCTCAAGGCTATTGCTCTTCTCCGTATCTGCGAGGACCGCCTGGCCGAGGTACATCTTTGTTCTCAGTCACTTGTCCCAATTGCCAAACAGGCAGGTCTATTCAGCTTTGTATTGTGTCAACTTTCCTTTCTTTTTGCCCATTTTTTTTTCTGTTGGGGGGTGGACGAGTGGGGAATTGGTGGCAAAGTGGAGTGCTCAGATCAGACCAAGTAAGGTTTTGACTGCTGGTTAGTCAAGTTACTGTTTATTTGCATTTGGCTTGGTCATAGATCATTATGTTCAGAAAACATTGGGTCAGGTAATGTAAGGTTCAGGCTAGTTTTCGATTTTTTTTTTTCAGGCCTGTATCAGGTGACATGAGTGCTACTTTCTCATTTCTGTCTTATTTCATTGCTTAGGGTTTCATACCAGGAGGGGCACTGAAACCAGTTGATTCTGGGCCAGATGAGATGAACTTTGACATAACAGAGCACTACTGGTTCCCTATGCTTGCTGGCTTATCAGATCTGACTCTGGACCCGAGAACCGAGGTTAGGAGTTGTGCCTTGGAGGTGTTGTTCGATCTGTTGAATGAGAGAGGGCACAAGTTCTCTTCCGCCTTCTGGGAGAGTATATTCCATCGGGTGCTGTTCCCTATATTTGACCATGTGAGACATGCCGGCAGGGATGGTTCTGTAGATTCATCCGGGGAAGAGTGGATCCGTGAGACCAGCATCCATTCTCTCCAATTGGTTTGCAACCTCTTCAATACATTCTATGAAGAGGTTTCTTTCATGCTTCCGCCGTTGCTGGGGCTACTACTTGATTGTGCAAAGAAAACAGACCAAACTGTAGTATCAATAGCTCTTGGTGCCTTGGCACATCTCATTGAAGTCGGCGGTAACCGCTTTAGTGACGCTGACTGGGATACCCTACTCAAGAGCATCAGGCACTTTTTTTTTTTCCTTTTCTTTGCTTATTGTTGCCATTATTATTTTTGTCTTCTTGTAATGTTGATTATAATGAGATGTAATGGTTTGATATGGCAGGGATGCCACATACACAACTCAACCCCTTGAGCTTCTCAATTCCATAAGATTTGATAAAGAAAGTGAATCTGGTGTTGCCGCTAGTGCGAACAACTCTGATGTTGAGACTAACACTCAATCACAGGCACCCGATGAAAGCAATGTCCAGGCTAGCCCTGCAGATTCTGAAGGTAATTAATTATCTAGGGTATTCTTAAGCTCACCAAGAAGTAATTTTTGAATTAATTTAGTATAAAGTCAAGCAGTAAAAAAAACAATGAAAAAAAACGTATTAAAATTAACTCATGATATTTCTTATCCGAGTAGAACTAGGGTGTTCTTAAGCTCACCAAGCCTCTTTGTGAGCTTAGCTCAAAAACCCATCGAATTGGTTTCAAGCGACGCATCCAAACCGTTGAAACCAATCTACTTCATGAGTGATGAGTTTACATGTCAAGTTTTTAAATTTTCGAACTAATTTAATATAAAGTCAAGCGGTAAAAAAATGACGAAGAATGGACAAATTAAAATTAACTTATAAACCATCTTTTTTTGACCGCTTGACTTTATACTAAATTAGACATGTAAATGCATCACTCGTGAAATAGATCGGTTTCAACGGTTTGGATGCATCGTTTGAAGCCTATTCAATAGGTTTTTGAATTAAGCTCACAAAGGGACTTGGTGAGCTTAAGAACACCCTAGTTCTACTCTTCTTATCTTGCTTAGTGTGTAGATATTGGCTCAGTACCTGTCTATGTTTGTTGTTGAATTTTGAACTGGTACCAGTCGAACAATGTAATGTCTCTTGTGGTTTTCATGATAATGGAAATCGGTGGCATAGCCACTTCTTTCAAAAAAAAAAAAAATTAACTCATTAACCTTCTTTTTTTGACCGCTTGACTTTATACTAAATTAATTGAACATTTATAAATTTGATGTGTAAATGCATCACTAGTGAAATAGATTCTTTTTTAACTATTTGGATTCATCATTGGATGTCATTCCTACAGGTTTTGAAGTTAAGCTCACCAAAAACTTGGTGAGCTTAAGAACACTCTAGTTTTACTCTAATTAGCTAAATGCTGGATCAATTAGACTCCAATTAAAAACTGAATCAACTTAAAGGACAGATTAACTTTTATATTTCACACATATTTGCTTAAAATTTCCTTAGGGTTGGCATCGCCGTCAGGGAGAGAACAGGTCGCAACTTTTGACAAGGCAGCTCCACCATCCTTTAGTCAAAGGATTATGGACAACCTTCTATTGCGCAACCTCACTACCAAATCTAGAGTTCCCACTGATGAGCCCGCTAGCCCTCAACCGGTACACATATATTCCTCTAACATAATCTATTTTTTTTTCGTTTATAGGGGAAGCAAACCTCAATATACAAAATCAGTACTTAAGAAAGGAAGTCTGAGAATGCTAGGACTGATGTTTAATGCATATTGGTACAGTGCATACAGGGGCGGATCTACGTATAGCTCAGGGGGTGCTAAGCCACCCACATGATTTAAAACTTTTTAATCATATATATTGATATATTGAATTTTCATTTTTGTTAAAAGTTTTTATATAGTTCAGCCCTCTCATAAAATGATAAATGTGTGCTTGTAGCCTAGTGGTTGCAGACAATCCAGTGACCACATATTATGTATTTTTCACATATTATACATTTTACGTTTCAACCCCCACCCCCCTGCCCCCCAATCTGAATTTTCGTGTCCCGCCCCTGAGTGCATATAACTTTTTTTCTTTTGAGATTTGGATATTTACTGGAATCTGTTAATAGGCACAGGATTCTTCTGTACCTGATAGTACTGGAGAAGAAGAGGAAGAAGAAGATAACCCTGTAATGGAGACTGTTAGAAGCAAGTGCATTACCCAGCTACTTCTCCTTGGTGTCATTAACAGTATTCAGGTACAATTGTAACAAACTCGCATGTTTTTTTTTTTTTTTTTAGATTGTTAGGATCATTTGTGATGTAAGTTCTGACTATTGGAAAATGAGCAGATGAAATACTGGGGGA
Organism: Carex kokanica; assembly: GCA_025461125.1. Classification (NCBI taxonomy): domain Eukaryota; kingdom Viridiplantae; phylum Streptophyta; class Magnoliopsida; order Poales; family Cyperaceae; genus Carex; species Carex kokanica. The sequence continues at coordinate 806,691 of JAJGRX010001493.1, read as the reverse complement.
AGCTGAAAGCAGAACACAAAATGGCAGTAATGGATACTCTCCTGTCTCTCTTAGAGTTTGCAGCATCATATAATTCTCCATCTAATCTCAGAATACGAATGCATCACACGTCAGCTGAACGGTATTTCTTATGAGAACTCTTTCTTGTAGAGGTTTTCCAAGAATTTAGGAAATGAGCTTTTGGCATTAACAGAAATTCACAAGTCATGGTATAGTTTTTTAAGATCTATTTTACAAGTTTTACTTGGCACGTGGAATATTTTACCAGGACAAGCTTCCAAATAATGGTTGGATCTGATTTATAGCAAGGGAATTGCACCTGTTGTTTCACTGGAGTGCAAATAACAGTGACGATATCTCATATCTGTAATTTAGCCCCACTAGTCTTTGTATTAGATGTCAATAAGACTCAACCATCTGAATCTAGTTTTAAGTTGAACAAAATAATTAAAATGCTTTCTTCTTTTCATATTAGCTCAAGAAATTAATTATGCGAGTATATAAACTTACAGCACAAAATTTAAGTGCTTGCTTGATCTTGTTTCGTTTTGGGTCTAGGAAAACAAAATCTTATAATGTTGTGAGCGGAATAATCATTATGTAGTGGATTTCTCTTATGTAATCAAGCTAAGCTAACATTAGAGTGCTTGTTGCAATAATTTTACGATATCAGATATTAGATGCAAAAGCTTAGAAATGTGGAGTTTTGCTACGAGTATTACAAAACATTTGAATGCTCATCCTTCATTAAAAATAATTATTACGTGGTGCAAAAACAGGCCACCGCTGAATCTACTTCGCCAAGAGATATCTGGCACGACCATATACCTAGAGATATTGCACAAATCAACCAACAAAGAGTTGAACGGTGCCAGTTTTGACGGTCTCGAGGAAGAGAAAAAACTGAAGGGTTTAGCTGAGGAGAAACTGGTCTCTTTTTGTGGAAATGTGTTGAGAGAAGCCTCTGACCTACAACCTAATACTGTTGAAGCAGCTGGTTCTACTACTGGTGCTGACATACACCGTGTACTTGATCTAAGAGCTCCAGTAATTGTTAAGGTACACATTTTTTTACACCAATGCATAAGACGTGCTTTTCTGGTCATGTTTGGTTGAGGCCTACACCGTGGAACAGGGGGTTTAGGCTTCAGTTATTCCACCAAGCGAGCATTAAATATGCTGGCCTAACTAGGCCTAAGCCTAAAGTTAGGCTAGCATAAACTGGCCTAAACTAAACGACCTCCCAGGTACCTTAATTTTGTGTTGCGTCCTGGACCCACTGTCAGTGACAATTTTGAAGTTTTACTCCTCTCTTCTTTAGACCTCAACCAAACATGAATAATTTTGGCCGGCCTAACAAGGAATAACCAATGTAACTTAGTCCTCAACCAAACATCACTATGTGCTTTTTGCATCATGTCATATATATATATATATAGAGAGAGAGAGAGAGAATGGCTAAGCTCAAAACGTTTGTTCCTGGGCTCAGGAACAAACGGGTCGGTTCTCCAATTTCCGAAGTTCAAACAACAAATCCAAACCGTTAGATGTTCAATCTATATTAAAATGTGCTTGGAGACCAAATTTTACATTTTTTGGAATTTTTTTACTATTTATTAAGCTGGTTTGAAAATCGTTGTTTTCTAATGGCACAGAATTTTAATAAAAACAGCGATTTTCAAACCAGCTTAATAAATAGTAAAAAAATTCCAAAAAATGTAAAATTTGGTCTCCAAGCACATTTTAATATAGATTGAACATCTAACGGTTTGGATTTGTTGTTTGAACTTCGGAAATTGGAGAACCGACCCGTTTGTTCCTGAGCCCAGGAACAAACGTTTTGAGCTTAGCCATTCTCTCTCTCTCTCTATATATATATATATATATGCATGCATTTTCTTATGTATTTTTTATGGGTATATTTTCAGGTGCTGAAGGGAATGTGCATTATGGATTCTGACATATTTAAGAGGCATCTAAGAGAATTTTATCCTTTGATTACCAAACTCATCTGCTGCGACCAGGTACCCATAACTTTGCAAAAACATGGAATTTTTGTGCTTCATTGTAAATCTACATCATGTAGTTTGTCATGTGCAACTGTATCCATTTTTTTTTTTTTTTTTGACATAATTACTTATATTAGTCAAAACTTTGTTGAAAAATTTATATCTTTTAGATGGCAACAATTTTTGCTACCAACTCAAATGAGTATGGATGCACTCATTAAAAAACATTTGTTGGTTCGAGATGAATCACTCATCAAGCTCATTTTTCAATGGTTGGTATTCTTTTCAAAGATTCTAGAGAAAACATTAGGAAGTGTTTGTTGGGAAGGGTGGTGTTTCTTAGCATATGCGATAAATTTTGGGGTTATTTGCAAAAAGTCCTCCATTTTGCCAGTTTTTAGAGATGTGAATATTGATTGGTATAAACAGATCAATTATGCTTCATTCAATGCAGATGGATGTGCGTGGGGCCCTTGGAGATCTTTTTATCACGCAGCTGACTGCTCTTATGCCTAAATATGATACCGGCAAAGCTGTGCATGCATTTTGATGCACATCTACATTTTGGATGTAGATGCAATTCTTCAATATTCCTTCTATTAGTCTTTTTGTTTCAGAGGGGCTACTGTATTATTTGCTATTGTAGGACACCCATAGTTAAAGAGAAATGTGAAGTTCTGTACTCGTGGACTCGTTATAAGGATTCCTTTTTTGCTGGAACTTACTATTTTCCTTATTTCTTTGTGTATCTGCGGACTCGTGAATATCAGCCATTGCCTTTGATTTTGCTCTAGAATAAGTTTTTATATTTGTAGAAATAATCTATGTGCATAGAGTTGCATTCCCGCTATTTTTTATTATGCTCTGAAATTTAAGTATAGGATAGGAGTGAGGCTATGGTAATTTTCAATGTGCACATCAAGCCGCATTATGGATTCATTCCTTGGTTTTCAAAGTCTAAATAGTCGATCTAAATCATTCAACATGATCTTTATATGAAAATGAATTTCGAGACCAAAATTTACATTTCTTTTGAATTTTTTGACTATTTTTTTTTAAATAGGTAGAAAATCATGTGATGAAAATATTTGGGACCATATGAATTTGAAAGTAATTATTTTTCATCAATTTCTAAATAAATAGTAACTTTTTCCTATGTAGATCATGTTGAACGGTTCAACTTTACAGTTTGGACTTGGTAGATACAAATCTACAGTACTACTTGATATGTGCATTGTAAAGTACCATAGGTAAACAAAGTGGATCAGAACCTTTACCTCTTGAAAGTATGTTAGATAAACAAAGTGGTACTTCAAAAAAATTTCAATGCTACAAATGCTGTGAAATAGGTGTCATATTGCCCTACAAAGAGAGAACTTTTTATTTTTATTTATAGAAATTAATATAAATAATATAGGATATTAAATTGAGTACATGTAGATTTAGATGTGGTAGACGGAACCAAAAAGAAAATTCGGCTCCAAACTATGGATCTGAAAAAATGAATTCGGATCCATTGAGGTTATCATACACCACACACGACATCCTAATTTAGCCAGAACCAAATAAACATAGTCCTTAACGGGAATGACATGGCAATTGGAGGGGATTTGGTGGGAATTTTGTTATTTTAATGGAGGTAATTTGATATAAGAGAGATTAGAGAGGAGATAAGGGGATCATGAGATCATGAAATCCGAGGAGATAAGAGGAGAGGCAGGAGAGAGGGGAGTAGAGAGGGTAGAGAGAGAGTAGAGAACGAGAGAGTTCAAGACTCACGTTTCATTTTACATGTTGATTATGGGTACGTTTGGATGAGGCAAAGAATAATACTAATTCGGGTTAGCAACTATTCCAAATTACTATTTTATGTTTGGATGTGTTTGGATTAGCCAAAAAGTACTACTATTTGTTTGTCTTTTATAGGTTAACTTGCTATTTTACTAACCCAACAAAAAATTGAATTAGCTCACTATTTTCACTAAACCCACTCTCATTAACTACTTATTTATCTCCCATCTATTCTAATTACTATTATTTAATAAGACTTACACTCTTCTCCCTTGGGACCGAATTTTTTGTATATTGCTTTGTGTTGCTGTGGCATTTCAATAGATCATGAAATCCGAATCTTTTTTCAGTTTTGTCTATGCATCTAAATTCAGGAGCAATCATTATAATATCTTATATTATTTTACATTGATTTTCATAAATAAAAAATTCTCCTGATAAGAAGTTTCTAGTTTTGCCGATAGCGAACAGTTTGATCATAACAGCGACTTAAGTTTCTCCTCATCACATCACAAATTCGGCAGAATATAAATATAAATGAAAACCAAATAGGAACATGCCTGCAAGGCAACTTCAGTTTCTCCGCAAGATTGCCACCAGTGCTGATTTATTTAAATTTCTATGCTGATGCGTGACTTGCTACTTTACTTTTAATTTAAAAATAACATTTCTTTTTGGTTAAGATATCAGTACCAAATTTCTTTATTGAACCAAGGCCAAGGTCCTTAATTTGTCATTGAAAGCGAGAAGGCTTAAACCGAAGTCAAAGGGAGTCCTACACTCCTCCATCATTGTCACCAAATATTCTGACGACATTTCACCGAATCTCTAATTAATTGTTTAATGTTACACGCTGGACACAAGAACGAAGAAATGTTATAATATTAGAGCGATGCAGTTTGATCCCTACCATGAATTAATATCTTTATTTTCAAAGTTAAAACAGTCAATTATTTAATATTATCTTCGTATGAAAGTGTAATTAAAGACTATAGTTTATATTATTTTAAAAAATTACTATTTTTTATGTTAAAAAATCAATTGATTTATAAATTCGAGATCATTCAAAAGTAGTGATTATCCTGAAGGAACTTAAGAGTTTTGCGCAGTATTGCAGTTTAGATACTTTATTTGAAAATTATTTTAATTCGGACCGTATGATTAAAAACGAACGAATCAGATCAATCTGATTTAAAATTTAAGAAACTATTTTATATAAATCTAAATATAGTCTATTTGTTTTAATCGTACGGTCGGATGTAAAATAATAGTCTTCCTTTTTGACAACTAAGTAGGGGATACGTCAACCGCTTATTTAATGCCATTAATGTATGAGATGTCAATTTATATATGTCAATATAAGTGATAATTTATTAACATGTCTTTATTTTTTTTGAGAAAAACCCGTAGGATTTATTAACATGTCGCTTCGTACCTTGTGATACATACCGAAATTTTTATTAATACCCTCAATAAAAAAAATAGTATATCTACAAAAATTTTAAAAATATTCTGACCGCTCTATGATTGGACAGTCTACTGCATGTACCAAACCGCCCCATGATGGGCGATCTGCTGCTTGTACCAAACCGCCCCATGATTGGGCGGTCTGCTAGTGCATATATATTGGAGGGTACCTCGCTCATTTTTCACCCCATTCATTTCAAGTTTTCACTCTCTCTCTCCTCTCTTTCTGCAACAAATCGTCTCCCTTTTTGCATGTAAGTCCCTCAACTTTTTTGTATTTATTTTTGTAGTCTAAAATTGTTTAGAAATTGTTATGAATTAATTAAATTGTTAGAAAATGTCCAAAATTGGTTAGAAATTGTTAGAAATGGTTTAGAATTAATATAAATTGTTTAATCCATCATGGTCTGACGAAACCCTAGATCTTACCATGACTAACCGAACTTCGAAAAAAAGGAAGTGAATCCGCACGCAATGCTCGCATATCCCTCGCTAACAATTTTTGGACGAGTGAAGCCTGCTTGAGGAGACGTTTATCTCGTTTAGGGTTTCCATCCAATGAGGTTGAAGAATATGCTACTACGGATGATCCGATTATTAGAAGCGTTCTTTACGAGAACTTCGGCGATATCGACCCTCCACCTGATTGGGAAGTGTACGTGTCCCGCATGTCGTGTCAAGAGAGATATTGAGGAGATGTTCTTTTGTCATCTTTGTGGCGTAAGAGTTTACCCCAAATGTATCGACAAGAATGCAGATCTGATAAATGACTATCGTTTTCAAATGTAGGAGTGTGTTGCATGTTGCTGCAGACTTTTAGAGAAGACGGAATAAAGTTCCACTACTCCTAAGTCATATATATATATATATATATATATAGAGATGGACTTAGCTACTTCATGGAGTAAAACGACTTTGTACTCCACGCCATATCTTCATTTTCAAAGTTCAAATAGTCGATTCGAACCTTCCAACATGTTCTTCATATTGAAATGTACTTGGAGACCAAATTTTACATTTTTTGGAATTTTTTTACTATTTATTAAGCCACTTTGAAAATCTGAAAATCCTTATGAACAGTAAAAAACAGTAAAAATTTCTGGACCGCCGGATCAGTGATTTTCAAAGTGGCTTAATAAATAGTAAAAAAATTCCAAAAAATGTAAAATTTGGTCTCCAAGCACATATCAATATGGAGAACAACTTGAGCGGTTCGGATCGGTCGTTTGGATTTTCAAAATGAAAATAATGAGGCGTGGAGCACCAAGTCGTTTTACTCCATGAAGTAGCTAAGCCCAGCACTATATATATATATAGATTGACTATGGTGAGTTGTGAAGTAAAACGTCGTTTTACTTCACGCTCATACTCCATTTTGAAAATCTAAATGTCCGATCCGAACCGCTCAACATGTTCTCCATATTGAAATGTGCTTGGACACCAAATTTTATATTTTTTGGAATTTTTTTACTATTTATTAAGCCACTTTGAAAATCCCAGATCCGGGTGAACAGTAAAAAACAGTAAAAAATTATGGACCATTCGATCAGCGATTTTCAAAGTGGCTTAATAAATAGTAAAAAAATTCCAAAAATTATAAAATTTGGTCTCCAAGCACATTTCAATATGGAGAACATGTTGAGCGTTCGGATCGGTTGTTTAGATTTTCAAAATAAAAATATGAGCGTGAAGTAAAAATGACATCTTACTTCGCAACTCACCATAGCCCAGCTCATACATATATATATATATATATGTATGAGCTGGGCTATGGTGAGTTGCGAAGTAAGATGTCATTTTTACTTCACGCTCATATTTTTATTTTGAAAATCTAAACAACCGATCCGAACGCTCAACATGTTCTCCATATTGAAATGTGCTTGGAGACCAAATTTTATAATTTTTGGAATTTTTTTACTATTTATTAAGCCACTTTGAAAATCGCTGATCGCATGGTCCAGAATTTTTTACTGTGTTTTACTGTTCACCCGGATCTGCGATTTTCAAAGTGGCTTAATAAATAGTAAAAAAATTCCAAAAAATGTAAAATTTGGTCTCCAAGCACATTTCAATATGGAGAACATGTTGAGCAGTTCGGATCGGTTGTTTAGATTTTCAAAATGGAATATGAGCGTGACGTTTTACCTCACAACTCACCATAGCCGATCTCTCTCTCTCTATATATATATAGAGAGAGAGAGAGATTGAGTAATATGCTTTCGGTAGCACTTCGGCCGAAATGCTTCCAATTCAAAATTGGATTTTCAAAGTCCAAACAGTCGATCCAAATCGTTAGATGTGATCTCTATATTAAAATCTGCTTGGAGACCAAATTATATTTTTTGGAATTTTTTTACTATTTATTAAGCCACTTTGAAAATTGCTGATCACATGATCCAGAATTTGGTTGCACTGTTTTTACTTTTTACAGTTCACCTGGATCAGCAATTTTCAAAGTGGCTTAATAAATAGTAACAAAATTCCAAAAAATGTAAAATTTGGTCTCCAAGCAGATTTTAATATAGATTGAACATCTAACGGTTTGGATCGACTGTTTGGACTTTGAAAATCCGATTTTGAATTGGAAGTATTTCGGCCGAAGTGCTACCGAAAGCATATTAGTCAATCTCTCTGCACATGCGCGCGCGCGCGATGAATGCAATAAAAACTTATATTAAATATCAAAGTTGTACACTGCATACTTAAGTTTCAACTTGGTTTAACTTTCAAACGAAAAAAAAGAAGTTTCAACTTGGTTTTCAAATGTGCGGATGTGCCAACTATTTGACTAGTCCTTTGGGGTGGAGAACTAAGAATTTTTTATTTACAGAAATTATTATAAAATAACGGAGGGCATTAAATAAATTGGATCAATATTTCAATCTAAGGAATCTATTTTTTCGGTTAATTTTTAGGAAATGTTAAAGGAATTCAAAGTTTTTGTGAGTTCTTTTAGAATATTAGATGGATTTTCTGTAACATGGTACTGTTCAATCTATAGATTAAGAAACATATATATATATATATATATTTTTTTTTTCAATTTCTTTAGAGAGTGTTTGGTTTGTTTTTTTGGAAGCGATTCTCTGTCATCTTAAGTGTTAATTTTTGCATTATAGACGAAAATGATTAGGAAATGCATATTATTTATTAATAATGTGTGATTAGCTTGCAATTACGATTCCATACTTGATGACTATTGTGCATTTGTGCTGCCCATAAAAAAGAGTGATTTTTTTCAATTCATACTTAACGGCATCACTTCTTTTAGAAATAAAAACTATCACTGTAATTATATATTTCTAAAAGATTAAAAACGATAGCTATTTAAAACCAAATATGGTAACAATGTTAACACGAATAGTATTTCTTGATATTACATTATTTGGAATTGTAATATTCCATAAAATGATCTATAACGTGAATCAAATAGCTCCTTAGAATTTCTAAATGAACCAATTTTTTTTCAAGATCCTTCTATAAAAGCAAATATAAATACAATTCATCTAATAATTTATAATACTTTAACATAATTTTTATAAATAATTTTTGTTTGGAGTACTGCCTGTACTGGCGATGAAAATAATTTCTCAATAATTTAAAGGGATCATTTTTCAGTTTTTCAGTTTGTACGGACGCGTCGTTGAACCAGACGTCACGACGACAACACAGTTTATAATTGGAGAAGATTCCAAGGGCATATAAGAAAAATTGCCAAGCTTAGCAAAGCAAAGAAGTCTTTTGTCTAATTTTGTAAGCCCCATCGGTTACTCGTCTCTCTCTCTCTCTCTGGAAAACCTCTTTAGCGGAGTCTTCTCGCCGCCATTTTTTACCTAAACCCCTCCACTTCTCAGTTTTCACAATTCATCAGACTTGACTCTTTCATCCATCAATGGCGGGGCGGTACGACAGCAACCCCTTCGCGGAAGACGACGTTAATCCATTCGCGGTTAGTCAAGTCTTTCTTTCTGGATCTGTTTTGGGGGGCGTTTTGATTTGTTTAGATCTGATAGAAATGATGTTGGTAGATCCGAAAACCGCTGAGTTAGATCTTCTGTGTTTATTTGGTTTACTGAGATCTGAACAGTGAAGGAGTCGGATCATTGGGTTTTGAGCTTATTAGGAAGTTTTCGTTGATTGAATCAGAGATACTTGAATGTTTCCTACTGTCATTTTCGATTAGATCCGGATTTACTGATTTTTCTCCATCAGTCTGTTAAGCAAGTAGAAATTAAGCATTTCTATGAGGTGGCTTTCGTGATTTGAATTGTACTGGGGCATAGTTTCAACCTAGTACTGAAGATGTGTAACTAATACATAGTAGAAATCACATGATTGGATAAAGTTTGCACTAATCATTAAAATAACAAATGGGTCTGGTTTTATGAATGATTTGTAGGAACAAAATGTCAAATGAAAACTGGTGACTTGGTGGTGGTGTGTGGTGGGGGGATGTTGTGAGGGGGGGGGGGGGGGGGTGTTGTGTTCTAATTATAGTCTACAGTATACTTATATCAATATTAATCTTTGTATAGTACAGCAAGCTCTATAAAGGACAGGAAGTTACGTACCTAGGCACTATAATTAGATTAATAATTCTAAATAAGCATGAATTGATAAGCACAAAAAGAAATGGTGCAACTGGGTAAGATGCTGGGAATGCTAATGCTACTGTCATTACCTCCTGATTTAGAAATAATCATGAACTGCTTTTAGTTCACAAGCTTGTTTTCCTTAATCTTTTGCTGTTATTCTTCTTTCTTCAAATAATATCAGTTCCATGTCATATATACTCCTTGAATTTCCCAAATCCCTACGTGCTATTTATTGCTATGCAGAGACTAACACTGATAGAAGAGGGGCAGTTTGGGTATCTTTTGGAGTGGACGCTACTTTATTATTTTTAAGAGCATGCTTGGTACTCCCTGTTTGGCTGTTAGTGTTTGTTCTCTATTTGGTATATATGTTAATTTTGGCATATGTTTTTAGCAGAATACTGGGAGCGTAGCACCTGCCTCTAACTCAAGACTTTCACCTCTACCTCCGGAACCAGCTGATTTCTACAATACTGTTGACATACCTCTTGATTCAAATTCTAAGGTAAGCTGTTTTGTTTTCTGTTCTTTGACTTTTTGATCGAATAAATTTGGATTGCTTATATAGCTCGTGTTTTCAATTTTTTATTTATTTGTTTTTAGGATCTGAAGAAAAAAGAGAAGGAACTCCAAGCTAAGGAGGCTGAATTAAACAAAAGAGAAAAGGTATTATCAGCATTTTTGTTTCCTTAAAAAGTATGCTGTGCAAATTTATTGAAATTTCTATTGTCATTTGTTAGGAACTCAAAAGGAAAGAAGAGGCAGCTGCACAAGGTATCATTTCCACCTCACTTTGTTTCTTTTTGTTCTTTGCTTAATCAGTGGAAAGCCTTTTGTTAATGGTAGAAATTGAAAATGTGATGTATGCTACATAGATTAATAGTATTTTTGCTATCCAATATTCCAGTTATGCTGATGAGTGAGGTTATGGTACTATGCATAGCGTGAATTGGTCCGTACTAGGGATCAATATCTCCGTTTTCAAAGTCGATCTGAAACGTTCAACATGATTTCTATATGAAAATGTACTTGTAGATCAGATTTTACATTTTTTTAGAATTTTTACTATTTTTTCAGATAGGTAGAAATGACTTGATCTAAAAATTATAGACTATTCAAAAGTAGTGATTTTTCACCTATATAAAAAATATAAAAAAATTCTAAAAAATCTAAAATTTAGTCTGCATGTAAATTTTCATATGGAGATCATGTTGAATTGTTCAGGTAGACTACTTGAACTTTGAGAATGAAGATGATATTGATCTATAGTATCGACTACGGACTAATCTGTGCTATGCATAGTACCATAGCCTCACTCTATGCTGATAAGTAATTTGTCATTTAAGAACCCCTCATTGTATATTCTGGTTAAGAATGTGCACATGATATCATTTTTTTCCATAAAGGCTTTGTTGTATATACTGCCTAAGAAGATGAAGATTATATTGCATCTGTAACACCAGATGCTCTTGTTACAATTTAATTAACATAACAATTCTTTCTTTGGCAGCTGGGATAGTATTGGAGGAGAAGAATTGGCCGCCTTTTTTTCCAATTATACATCATGACATTACAAATGAAATTCCTATCCATTCCCAGAGGATGCAATACTTGGCATTTGCTTCTTATCTTGGTACATGTTCTTTCTTATCTGATCCCTGTTTCTTATATCCTTCGTATTTTCTCTGTTGATGATTTTACTGGTTATTATAGTATTTAAAATGGAAAAAGGCACAGTTGCTTCAGGCTCAGTAGACCTAGTTTGTTGTTGTTTCTATTTCTATTTGTAAAAGGTTCACTAAATTCGGAAGCCTATTAAATTTTTGTTTTTTCCCTGGTTTTAAATTTATGCTTTGTGAAGGAGGGAAATTATCATTATTTAATGGAATCATACCAGTATCAGAATAAGCTAGCAAGCTGGTCTTAGTATCTCGAAATTATCTGATGTTAATTATGAATGCAAGAAATTTTAGGTGTTATTTGCAAATAAGTAATATCGGATGTTGTTTGCAAAATATTTTCTATAATCTAATGTTTAATTCCTTTTATATTAATGTTTTCTTTTGTAATACAGGAGTGGTTGCATGCCTTTTCTGGAACATAATTGCGGTTTCTGCTGCTTGGATCAAGGGAGAAGGTGTGCTTTTCTTTTGTAAATACCAATTACATGTATTGTTTATTTATATAAATTAATTCCTGTAACATTTGATGTAACTTATTGCATTTTAGGTGTAAAGATATGGTTTCTGGCCATTATATACTTTTTAGCTGGTGTACCTGGTGGATATGTGCTGTGGTATCGCCCTCTTTACAATGCTATGAGGTTGGTAACTTCTTTACAATCCTGCCTCCCTAAATCTTAAAATTGTTTAAATTAATAAAAAAAATATATAGTGTCTTTCATTAAGCATTCTGAATTTCTGATATAATTGATATTGCATTTTTTTTCTCATGTCACAGGACTGAGAGTGCACTGAAATTCGGTTGGTTCTTTATGTTCTACGCTGTAAGCATTTCACTTGTCTTGTAAATATCAAAGCTGGTAATGTTTCTAAAGTTTTAAAATTATTAATTTTCTAATGCAACTTTGCAGCTACACATAGCTTTTGTCGTGTATGCAGCAGTGGCTCCTCCAATTTTCTTCAAGGGAAAATCTCTCACGTAAGCTTGCTTTTTACACCTGCAAATTTCAGATCGTCAAGTATACCCCTGTAAAATGAGCAATGTCATGTTTAACTCCTTAATGTAGGATACCCGTAAAATGTAAGAAATATCATGTATAGTGTTACAAAAACAAATATAGTATACTACAGTCCCCCTTCTTGAAAATAGTTGACTCAACTCTTTGCTAGTGAAGTTATTAATTAAATTTTCTAAGATTTATCTATGAAAAAAGAAAGAGACTGAAAGTTTTAATCTCTGTTATTAAATTATTGTTTTGTATATTAAGCTACACTATAGTACAATGCACACAATTCTTAATTTCAGAGGATCTTTAAGTTTCATTTATTCTAATTATTTCACTTGTCTTACTCTCGTTAACAGAGGAATATTACCAGCAATAGATGTCATCAGTGACCACATTATAGTTGGGGTAAGTTCCGTTACCTTAAGTTAATATTTCTTCTGCTAATAATAATTATTTGGTTTATTAATGCATTATTTGCTTTCGTAACAGATCTTCTACTTCATTGGGTTCGGTTTCTTTTGCATCGAGTCCTTGGTTAGCATATGGGTCATTCAGGTACCATTGCCCTCCCTTTTGATTCCCTTATTTTTTTTTTTTCAGTTTGCAATATGTTTTATTTTATTTTATTTTTCTTGCAATCTACCCAACTTCTCATGTCAGTGGTTGAAATATTTCTTGTTATGTTTGCAACTAGCTCCTAATCATTAGCTTATTTTGATAATATATATAAAGTGTCAGACATCATCTAATATAGCCATGGTTTTTTGTGGTTGTATTTAGTTGTATTTTGCCAAAACTGTTAATATTCAGTGTCTATTTTTCCTGTAGAATATATCTCTTGTGCAATATATCTATTTTCATGAGAAGGGTTATGTTCTAATTTTATAATGTAATTGCACATGCAGCAAGTATACATGTATTTCAGAGGAAGTGGGAAGGCAGCTGAGATGCGTCGCGAGGCTGCTCGTGGCGCCATGCGAGCGGCTTTCTGATTCTTTTCAAGTTAACGGGCTCTACCAAAGATGTCATGCTTTTTAAGGGCTTAACGAATTTTTTTGTTCTAGAGATTGTGATTTTTATGTTATATTTGTCAGTTATCCATTAGTGGGGGTCTTTTATAATTATAGAGATAGATTTGTATAGTTTTGCTTTCTTGGAGAGTTGGGTGTTCCAATTTTATTTCCTTTGTGCATGTCTTGTTCTATGCTCTCATTTATGTTCATGCCTCTGGGGGTTTGAAAAATTGTTTTACTTTATACACTGTGTGCAATGGTGCTAATTTAAATTAAAGTTGGGATAAGAACAAATCCTCTACGTGTATACTGATTTTATTGGTTCTTAGTACTGTAGACGTTAAACACGGTAAGGTTTTTAAGAAAGAGTAGTTTTGATTTCATGCATTGCATGAATCATATGCAATGCAATTTTGATTCTACAGCCTGTGTGCTGCATGAATCTAAAACTGCTCCGTCAAAATCTTTACCCGTTAAACACCCTGATCATATTTTCCAGTGCTACACCGCATCTGGCCACAAACAGGCCTTTTTACCACTTATCCTTGAGCCAGGGCACAGAGAATCCAGTGGCTGTAGGTTCAACTTTGGATGGCGCTCCCTCAAACCTTGTCGTTTTTTTTTTATAGTAGAAAAGAAATATTCATTTCCGCGTTAAATTGCGAAATTCGATTTTAGTTCCACTGCCTCCTATGTGTATGGTTCATTGGCTGTTAAATGCTTTAATTTTATGTGAAATCCTTTTGTGGTAGGTGATTTTAAAGATTAACCCTTGCGTCTTATATGGTAACTGGTCAATTACTGACAAGGCCGTCAACTGGTTAGCAACAAGAGTTCTTAGCACCCATTGGATTAGCATTTTTATAAATAAATCCTTGATGAGTTGATAGAGGTACTCTCCTTTAAATGTCGACATGCTTGCGGACTTTGAATTGCCACAGTATGATTATTTTTCTTAATATTGAGATAGCAAACAGTATTGATGTCGGACAAATTAAGTTATATTATTTATATAAATGGAAAATAATTGCAAAGCCTTCTTTTGAATTATGATGATCTATGGTGAGGTTGAAAGCAATGCTCATGTATCAGAAATATATCAATTGATCCAAAACATTTTAAATTACACCTCATTATTAATCCAATTTTAATACCCAGAAAAAAAAAAACTATACAACAATACATACATCAACACAATTAAAAAAAAAAAAAAAGATTGCTCAAACAAATAGAAAAAACAATGTAAGTTAAGATAACTTAAAAACCCTTGTTTGAGGTGCAAATAAATTAGACACCAATCCTAGAATTATCTCTTCCAAAAAACAGAGTGGTGGCCCAGTTTGCAGCCACATAAATTCTGTTCCTCCAGCTGTACGTACGCGTCAGGTATGCGGTTCGCCACATCAGCCAGCCCAAAAAGCCAGCATGCGATAACCCATCAGAATCCTACAAAATTAGATTATAAATGATTATCACACAATAATATAACATATAAGGAGCGTTCTGAGAGTAGACCTGTTCATAAGTCATAACATATTTTCTTGAGAATTTTTTAAGAATTTTTTTAAAAAAATGTACCTTATTCTGTTTGAGATCAACCAAAGCCTTGTAGCGACCCACAGATGCCATGCTGCCCAAATGATGATACTCAAATGGTTTTCCTAAATCGACATCCTTCGACTGATATGCCCTGCCTCCTCTTTGTTTTCCAATTGTTCCAAACACAGTTGCTAGGTACTTCCCTTGTCTCTCTGCCACCTATATAGGTTCATGAATTATATATACCAATTGCTGGTTAATAATAAAAAATGAAGAGTGAGGATATTGGTACTATGCATATCGCAGATTGGTCTGTACTATGGATTAATACTTTCATTTTTAAATGTTAAATAGTCGATTTGAACTGCTCAACGTGATTTTCCATATGAAAAATGTACTTGCAAACTAAATTTTATATTTTTTTAGAATTTTTTACTATTTTTTTAAGATTGGTAGACAATCTCTACTTTTCAATGGTCTAGAATATTTAGATCAAGTGATTTTCCACCTATCTAAAAAAAAGTAAAAAAAAAAATATAAATTTGATCTACAAGTACATTTTCATATAGAGATAATGTTGAACGGTTCAGATCGATTGTTTAGACTTTGAAAATGAAAATATTCATAGTCTCATTAAAAAATGAAACAAATAAGATGATATATAATTTGTTTAAAAGAACTAAGAATTAGAGGAAAAGGAAACAATTAAGAGACAAACCTGAGCAAGTGCAGGAAGGACTTCCTTGCCAGTATGTTCAAGATATCCAGCACAATCTCCAAGGGCAAATACGTCTTGTACCGATGGAACGCGTAACCACTCGTCGACTCCAATCCTATATGTACATAATCAGAAGGAACAAAATGATGAGAAAACCAGATAGTACTGGTAAATCTTTTCTGAAAGTAAATAATTCTTTTTCATTATTTTTTTTCAGTTGTTTAACAAACCTTCCACGAGATTTTGGGAGGTCGAGCTTGTTTACAAATTTAGACGGGCCTACACCTGTTGACCACACCAGTAGACCGTACGGTATTTCGGTCCCATCTTTTAGCAGTATTTTCTCCTTCTGCACTTCTTGCACTATTCCTTTCACAATGTTGACACCACTCTGTTTCATAAGAGAAATTAGAATCATCCTTGAAAGCATGTAATTGAAAGGTGCATGAAAGAACAATAATTATACATCCAAAGTATAATTGGAGTATTAATTAAGTACCTTAGCCAAGTGGTTGGTTGCATACTGCCTCAATTTCGGGTCAAATGGTCCCAGCAACTCATTTCCCTGCTCGAGAGTAGAACAAATAAATATTGACCGAGCTACTCATATGGTTCGAAATAACAGTAAGAAGAATGAGAAGATATATACCTCAATAAGGGTGATCTTGATATGATCTTTCGCGTGTGTGTACCTCTGGCGCACATCACGCATTATGAAATCACTCAATTCACCGGTGAACTCAACACCAGTAGGGCCTCCACCAACGACTACGCAATGTAAAAGACGCCTCTTTTCTTCTACCGATATGCCTATGGATCCATGTAAAATTAAAAATATAAACTCTTAAAATAAAAAATTAATTCAAATAAGAAACATATGTATATTTTGCCCTTTCAAACATCATGATTCCTTTTTAAAATTTTAAATTTGTAACAAAAGGCAACAAATGTATATTTACCGGGGTGTTCAGAGAGCATGAGATTCAATAGGAGCTTTTGACGAATTTTCTGAGCATGATACACTTCCCGCAAGAAAGTGGCATGTTCATATACACCTTTTATGTTAAATGTCATCGGCTCAGCACCAACAGAAATTACCAACTTATCATAGGCTACTTTGAACTCGTACGGTTCATAAGGCAATCCGTCGTTAGTAACCACCGTACAATACACCTATTTTTTGAATTAAAATTAGTGGAAGTTCAAAGATCTTTCATCACTCATCCTTTTTGTTTTTCAATTCTCTCTGTAAAAGAGCTCATACCTCATGCTTGTCGGAGTCAATAGCGGTGCAATTGGCAAGAAAAAAGTGTGATCCAGGTGACTTTGCTAGAGCATCTTGAATCTGACTAACAGGCTCAGCTACCGACCGAAATTCGAGCGTCCCGACACAAGTTGAAGCCAACAAAGGGGTGAAAACCATATGATTTCTTGGAGAAATACAAACTACATCATATATTTTCGTGTCAATATCCTTCAAAAATCGGCATGCACCCCAACCGGTTCCGAGCACAACGACACGTGGCTTCTCGAATCCCTTAGTTGGACCAAGCTCAGGCATTGCTCTCTCTGTCTCTGGTTCGGAATCATAGTCCAGTGCTGCTTGTGCAGAGGGATGCTGGAATTGCGGGGTGTTACTTATTCCCCTTGATTGGAATATGATATTGTTGGAGTAATTTTTAATAGAGGTTTTGTTGCAGCTCGATACCAAGGTGAAAAGGTGAACCTGCCGTGCATTGTTCGAAGCTGATTGACCGGTACGGGAAACAATTTGGGCGGTTTCGGGTGATAATTTAGACAAGGATTGTGACAAGGAAGAACCCCTTGCAATTCTAGACAATGCCATGGTTGGAATTACTATTCTTCTTTTCAACTGTATTACAAAAAATAATGTCAGAATCTATGAATAAACAATTAGCAAACTTGCTACTGGTAAAACTTATCAGCATTTACCCAAAAAAAAAAAAAAAAACTTATCAACACCAGTGCATACAATATTCAGAATACTCAATATACACAAGAAAATTCATGAGATACCTCAGACTATACAGTTACAACAAGAAATTTCATGAGATAGTTTTGTATATTGAAAAGTCATGTAAAGTATTTATGTCAAAGATAGGTAATAAAAAAAAAATGCTAAGGTAAATATTAGAAAGTTGAAAGTCATACAACCACCCCAAATTGACAGGAATACATGCATCCTAGATTTTAGGCTTGCCATCTTATTGTTTCCTTGGTGAGAAACGATCACAATTCATTTTATTACCATATTTCACTTTCCCTCAGTAAATAATGAACTTATTTAAGGAAATAATGAATAGTATTCATTTTATTACCATATTTCATTTTCCCTCAGTAAATAATGAACTTATTTAAGGAAATAATGAATAGTATTCATTTTATTACCATATTTCATTTTCCCTCGGTAAATAATGAAATTAAGGAAATAATGTATACTATTCATTGTATTACCATATTGATCAATGTTTATGTTTAGGTAATAAATGAAACATGCTTCCAAAAGGTATCTTTCCATAGTACCTTTCCATAATTTGACCTCTCCACTGTTGGGTTGACATGTTCAAAAATATTTCTATATATATATGTTTCCTCCAACAGAATATATGTTTCAACTTAATTTAAAATAGAAATTGCCAAAACCTATGACTCTTTGAAAGTGATACTTACAAGAGGATTTCTCAAGAAAATAATAAATAAATAAATAAAAGGAGAAAGCTACTTGCATAATCAACCTGACTAAACTGAGTTTTATAAAATAAAATAAAATCAAGTTCTAGCATGATATTGTGCAAAAATAAATAAATAAATAAATGTTTCAATCTTGCAAATAATCAACATGCAATCAAAATATTCATGGTGTAAAGTTATGAAAGAAATACAAAAATCTAGAAAGCAAAATAGAGAACGGAGCATCAATAGTTCTATACAGATCTACATTAAGCATATTTACATAACAAAAACAATAGAAATATTCGGATAAATGATGAAAAAACAATGCATAGATTGTTATATAAAACCAACAGTACAAGGAGAAAAAACGTTGAAAGAATTAAGAGAGAACTCACTTAATGAAAAGGGGAACTCTAAGCGTTACAACGGAGTATTAATTCGTCTCGGTCGCTACACGTCTCTCTGTTTGAGAATGCATGAGACTTGAGCAACCCTGTTGGGTTATATATATATATATAGCACTCGACTAACCTTTTCTGGGTACCATCATCTCTGTTTGACACATAAAATGGACAGCTCCATTGTTTTTGGTGATTTTCTCTCGTGTTCTAGATATATGTAAGTATAATATAATTAATAATTTATCAAATTCTTTTCTATATTTTTAAATGTCAAGTCAAGTTCGACTTGTTTGGTATAAGGCCACCAAGTTCTTGATAATCGAACGAATATAAATTATGTTTAATGGTAAAATATGAATAATGTTTGTGTTAGAATTTGATTGTAATTTAATTACATAACTAGGAGGTAGGATTTTTAAATTATTATCTAAATGACAATTTTAAGAAACATGTTTCAACGCAAACTTTGTTTGATCATTTTTTATAATAGTATGTATTCGTGTAACAACAATATGTTAATTTAGATATTTTAGAAAGTTTTTGATGTGGATAAAAATGAATTTGACATGGTTGCACCTATTTGATTTGCGCTCTAATTTTTGACATTATCATATTATGCATAATCTACACACACATATCACTTGCATATAATTAAAGATCAATAAAAAAGATATATAGTGTATATATGTTATTAGTATCGTGTTTCTGCGTTACAACAAAGATATATTATAAGAGAATTAAAAAAATCTCATACAAAATGACATCTTTTCATAAAAATTTTAAACTAAATAACAAGCAACATTTCTTCAATAACATCTATACGCAAATAACATTCCTTAAATGATATATATATAGGGATGGGCTATGGTGAGCTATGGAGTAAAACAAGTTTTTACTCTATATGAGTCCGGCTAGCGTCCAAACGTTTGGATAGAGGCCTATATCCAAACGGTTCATTTTTGCGATTTCAAAGTCCCAAAAGTCGATCTGAAGCGCTCAACATGTTTGGAATATTAAAATGTGCTTGGAAACTAAATTTTACATTTTTTGAAATTTTTTTGCTATTTTTTTAGAATTTTTGAAAATCGTTGTTTTGATGAATTTTTTATTATTTTTTTTCCATATCAAAACAATGATTTTCAAAAATTCTAAAAAAATTCCAAAAAAATTCCAAAAAATGTAAAATTTAGTTTCCAAGCACATTTTAATATTCCAAACACGTTGAGCGCTTCAGATCGACTTTTGGGACTTTGAAATCGGAAAAAACGAACTGTTTGGATATAGGCCTCTATCCAAACGTTTGGACGCTAGCCAGACTCTATATATATATATATATATATATATATATATATATATATATATATATATATATATATATATATATATATATATAGAATTTTGCTATTGTGCTTCATGAAGTAAAACCAATATTTTACTTCACGCTCATACACCCATTTCCAAAATCCAAATCGTCGATCCGACCGTTCAAGTTGTTCTCCATATTGAAATGTGCT
Source organism: Carex kokanica (assembly GCA_025461125.1). Lineage (NCBI taxonomy): Eukaryota > Viridiplantae > Streptophyta > Magnoliopsida > Poales > Cyperaceae > Carex > Carex kokanica. The sequence continues at coordinate 786,261 of JAJGRX010001493.1, read as the reverse complement.
TGGAGACCAAATTTTACATTTTTTGGAATTTTTTTACTATTTATTAAGCCACTTTCAAAATCGCTGATCCATTGGTCCAGAATTTTTTACTGTTTTTTACTATTCACAATGGATCAGCGATTTTCAAAGTGGCTTAATAAATAGTAAAAAAATTCCAAAAAATGTAAAATTTGGTCTCGAAGCACATTTCAATATGGAGAACAACTTGAACGGTTCGGATCGACGATTTAGATTTTGGAAATAGGAGTATGAGCGTGAAGTAAAACGAAGTTTTACTTCGCGAAGTACAATAGCCCTACTCTATATATATATATATATATATATATAGAGAGAGAGAGGAGGGTTCCAATGCACCCTCTTTTTATGTGCTCCCAATGCACCCACATTATATATATATATTTATCTCAGTTTTTAAAGTCCGAACAGTCGATCCGAGCCGCTCAACATAATCTTCATAACAAAATATGCTTGGAGACCAAATTTTATATTTTTTAGAATTTATTTACTATTTTTTTGGATAAATACAAAATCACTATTTTAAGGAGATTCCGGACCATCCGATAAAGTGATTTTGTATCTATCTAAAAAAATAGTAAATAAATTCTAAAAAATATAAAATTTGGTCTCCAAGCATATTTTATTATGAAGATTATGTTGAGCGGCTCGGATCGACTGTTCGGACTTTAAAAATGGAGATAAATGATGTGGGTGCATTGGGAGCACAAAAAAGAGGGTGCATTGGAACCCTCCTCATATATATATATATATATATTTTGAGGAGGGATCCAATTACACCTTTTTTGGTGACACACTTTGACACCTACCATTTTTAAAGTCCAAATAGTCGATTTAAACCGTTCAACGTGATGGATATATTAAAATGTGCTTGGAGATCAAATTTTACATTTTTTTGAATTTTTTTGCTATTTATTAAGATGGTTACAAAAATCGTTGTTTTCAGACCATTGAAAAACAGCGATTTTGTAACCATCTTAATAAATAGTAAAAAAATTCAAAAAAAATGTAAAATGTGATCTCCAAGCACATTTTAATATGGTGATCATGATGAACGGTTCGGATCGGCTGTTTAGATTTTGAAATTGCAAAATTGACCTATATAAAAAACAGTGTCATGATGTGTCACCAAAAAAAGGTGTAATTGGATCCCTCCTCATATATTTTATCTTTTTAACATATTTGCATTAAAATATCTCAACTAAAATGACATATTAAATGACAAATAACATTTAAGGTCCTTAAATGTCATTTTATATATAAATGACATTTAAAAAATAAAAAGAAATCATGACCAATCAGAAAGATGATAAAATTTGCATGTATGTGTGGTGAGTACGTGTTGAAATAAATTTAGATTTTTACACGTGAAAAAACATTAACAAGATGCATAGAATCAGACAGGGCGGAGACAGACTTCCAAGTTATGGGTGTCAAACGTGAATGGGGTCAATCATATAAAATTCTTTTGCTGAAAATGGAGGTCATTTACACTGTTTGTAATAATTTACTATAAATTACATAGAAAATAAGTTACAAATAAAAAATTTTGAAGAAAAAAATGGGGGTCAATTGACCCATTCTTATATCATGGCTCCGCCACTAGAATCAGAATATTTGATCGGATGACTGATATTCAATCCGAAATTTTATATTTTAATTAAATCCGTTAGCGGATCAGGACATCTACGTGTCTAATATAAGAATGGAAATATTGTTCATTATAAAATTTCAGCTTTACAATAATTTTCAATTTAATGACAATAACTGCGTTATCAAATGACGTCCAATATTATTACTGATTGTAAAATAATTTAATATGCAAGATTAATTTTCATTAAGTAATAATGTGTTTTTCTGACATAATAAGTTAATTTTGATTCTTCTTTTTTTTATGCAGGAGCTTTGCAGCAGTTGAGATTGATCCAGCTGTTGCCATTCCCGCTGCAGTTAAGGCAGCTGGTCTTGAGGTTGTGATGACATTGACCTTTTTGAACTAAAAATAAATGAGGTGAGCCATTTTTTCAATAAAAATCTTGGGCAATTTATTGCATTAATTAGTTAATGCCAAACTTGAAAATATCATGCATTCCTATCATTACAAGAGAAATATTCCCCATGCACTTTAAACATGGATTATGGGCAAATTGGATTAGCTCAAGAATAACTCTATTCTACTAACCCATATAAATGGTGGATTAGCAAGAATAGAGCCAGTGAAATTAGTGATATTAACAAAAAAATTGATTCCTTTCAATTAGAGTTAGTTTAAATATTAAATTAGTATTAAATAAAATATTTGATTAGTATTAAATATAATATTAGATTAGATTAGTATTAAATAAATATAATATCAAATTAGATTAATATTAAATAAAATGTAAGAATAAATATCATATTGTACTCATTTAGATATTAAATGTAATACAATATTAGTTTAAATATTAGATTAGTATTAAATAAATATAACATCAGATTAGATTAATATTAAAAACATATTAGATTAAAAATAATATAATATTAGTTAAAATAATAAATGTAATATAATATTAGTTTAAATATTAATTTTGTATTAAATATATAATATCAGATTAGATTAGATTAGTATTAAATATAATATTATATTAAATATAATATAATATTAGTTTAAATATTAAATGTAATATAATATTACTTTAAATATTAGATTAAATATAATATAGTATTAATTTAAATATTAGATTAAATATAATATAATATTAGTTTAAATATTAAATATAATATAATATTAATTTAAATATTAAATGTAATATAATATTACTTTAAATATTATATTAGTATTAAATAAAATATTTGATTAAATATAATATAATATTAGTTTAAATATTTGAATAATATTAAATTAGTATTAAATAAATATATTATTACATTAGATTAGATTAGTATTAAAAAATATTAATTTAAACGTAATATGATATTAGTTTAAATATTAAATGTAATATAATATTAGTTTAAATATTAGATTAGTTTAATCATTATATTATTCATTTCCTCCATCATTATACATTTTTACTAACCCGAATAGTCCAAAGTTAGCGCTATTCTCAAACCACTCGGGTTAGCACTATTCTCAACCACCAACCCAAAAATTGTTATTCTTGCACTAATCCTTGCACGATCCAAACATACCCTAATTTTTTTTCTAGCCAACTGTGATACTGTTTCATCTCAATTTTGAATCTTGTTTATTAACATTTCTTCCCGGTACTAATTAGTCATTACATCATTATGTTTCAACTAATATGAATTCATCAATGAGATGAGGTGGTAGCACAATTGGCTACTCAAAAGTCGAGAGTTCGAGCATTCCTCACGATTTCACACCTCTGTGAAGATTTCAAATTAAAAATAAAAATATGAATTCAACAACAAATGGAGAGAACGTTGTAAGAATAATCGCTATGTTTGGTTGCTCTTTGTGCATATGCCCCTGAAAAAAAAAAATATAAATCCACTGTGCTATTTATATAAAAAAAATGGACTAAAATTTTCGATAGAATTCGCCTCCAGAGAATTATTTATTATTACTTTAGAAAATTTGAATTTGTACACCCCTCAACATGGAAATTACTGAGTCCATTTTGGCACCTTGTTATTGAGGTTGGTAAAAATTGTACTTTTATTCTCCATGGTTATTGGAGAGCAGGATTTTGTTGACAACCACTTTTTGACCCAATTAACCAATCAAATTAAAGATTTGTATTGTATCTTGTATGTGACAATTCTCTCTAAGTTATTCCAACAATATTCATGCATCTCCAATTTTATGTAGTGCAACAGTGCATTTGTATTTGTATGTAGTATAACGTTCTTCGGCCGTGTTATTTTATTTGTTCTCATCTCAACATATTTTCAAATTATGTTGAATTCCAACTGTTCAATTTAAATAAGCAATACCAAATAATTATATAATAGATCAGAATAATGGTAACATTATTATACTGATTTCTAAAATAACTATATTAATAATATAAATTAATATAATTAAATTAGACTGTTTTTATGAGTTGATATCCTCATGTACAAAACCTTATAAGATCAACTAATAGTTATTGATAGGGCCATGTTCCCAAGGCCCTTTATCTACTAAACTTTAGGCCTATGAAAGCCCGGGATTCGGACCTCCTTTCAGGAGCCAGCCCGGTGCCAAGGTAAAGAGGCCCAAAGCCCGAGATACTTAAGATCCAGTCACAGAACAGGCCGAAGGCCTGCAAAGGTCGAACTCGGCCCGAAATAGACATACACCGCTTTAATGCGGGATGACCAGTTAACTCGGTCACAATAACCGTTTCACCGGCTTAAGGCGAGATAACCGCCGAGATAGCGGTTATGACTCAGCATATATAAGGCAAAAATCCCCATTGAACGGGGGTCGAGAATTTACACACACAGAGAGATATCGCATAGGTTAGAGTCAGAATCTCTCTACAACCACCTTACTTCTCATCTCGGACTGCCACTTCGGGCAGGGCGAGATCATTCAACCACCTTTCAAATACGGACTACTCTCCTCGGGAGATAGGACGTATCAACCACCGTGGGGCCCCCATCGCTCCAATACTGAAGCATCCAATGGACGCGCAAGATGTTTCCAATCCTCCCCCTCCGGGCACCAGCAAAGACCCCGCAGGAGGTAAGGATACCGGGAACACCTCCAAACCCTCTCCGAAGGTCGACATCCATCCAGTAGGCGAGAAGGACAACCGACGTCCTAACAACTCGCCGAACAACCAACCCGTGATCGGGTCAGGGGTGACCTCTCAAAACCCCCTTGTCACCCCATCCTCAGGGCAACTTGTCCCACCAGGCACCACGCCGATAAGACCGCCCCTGAGTGCGATCGCAACACGGCCGATGTCACCTCGGCCACAGCGACCCCAACAACCCTTCACGGGATCCAACCATCAATACGGCACCCAGCCGTTCGCGCCATATCAGCCGCAAACACCCGTGTACTATTACGGGACATACCCTTACTCACCATATGGCCCACCGGCGCCACACTACCCGTATATGACCCCGCCCGGTCAAATGACCCAGGAAGGCGCTCCGGGAACTTATCACCCCGGTATCGCAGCACCTTATCCCCTGGCTCCACCCAATTACCTTCCCCTTCAACAAGTGCAGCAGCACTCAGCCCAGATAGTAGCCACGTGCGCTGCGCCAACTAAGCCAACAAAGCCCCTCTCCAAAAACCTCCAGACGGCTATCTCGCCCCGCAACCTTAACTCCGACTTTATTAAGGTTCGGACAGCGGATAGTGAGGAAACAGACACTCCTAACCCCCAAAACAACACGGTGCAACACGGCCCCAAGCCAATCGACCAGGAAGGCCAGGGTGAGAACCAAGGGAAGGAACAGGGACAGGAAGCCGGGGTGGGACGCAACCCATCACCCCAGAAGGAACAAAGATCTGTCTATAACGATGACCGGGGGCGATCACGCCACCGAAAACAATCTCGCTCTCGCCATGAGCGCGAAGATAGCCAGCTACGGGGAAGACATAGGACTCGCAAAGGCGACAGGAAACGCACCCGAAGGTCTCCCACCCCCACTAAAGGTATCAGCATGACCCAAGTGGAAGAGCTGATACAGACCCGACTCAATGCCAAGATGGCCGAGATCGAGTCCCAGAAGGCTGGCACCTACTCTAAACCTATGGGGATTGCGGACGGACCTCTGTCAGCCAATATATACGGAGCGTCTATGACAGACTTTAAGTACCCCACTTTTCTCCCAAGTTTCCGAGGTAACGGAGACCCCGCAGACCCGCACAACTTTGTATATGGGTTTTTGGAGCGACTACGGCTCTTAGGAGCCACGGACGCGATAACATGCCGAGTCTTCACAACCTGCCTCCAAGGAGAAGCTTGGGACTGGTACATGAACCTCCCTCGAGGTTCGATCACAAAATTCGAAGACCTCGCCAAGGTCTTCCTCGAAAGATACACCGTGATCAGGCCCCCTCAGGTCACCAGCGAGACGCTCCTAGACATCGTTCAAGGCCCAAGGGAAAAAACCGACAATTTTGTCAACCGCTTCATACAGGCATCTCGCCAGGTCCAGAACTTGAACGAAGAATTTGCTCTAGCCACCATCAAAAAAGGGCTGCGCAAAGGCGGCCCCGGTACCCTGAGGTACGACGCGCACGTGAAGAAAATGACTACCTTGCACGAGTTTGTGGCCTTTGCAGAAGGGTACATCAGGGCCGAAGAAGACAATGGTAGCCCCCCAAGAACTCGGCCAAGATCACCCCGACAACAGGGCCACTGGCCGCCTCGAAATGATCAACCTCGGGCACAGATCGAACCTCGGATCCAGAATGAACCCCGCAGACACAATCAAGACAAGAAAGGAGGGAACAGACCAGACGAAGCAGAATACCGCCCCCACTACGTGCGGTATGCCCCCTTCACCAAAAAGCGGCACGAGATGTACCATCTCGTGAAGGACATGTTCGATCTACCTCCCCCATTGCCCAAAGACATCTTCGAAGTACAGGACAAAGCTAAGGAATGCTTGTTTCATGGGTTCGAGGGACATTCAACAAGCGACTGTCTCCAGTTACGCGACATACTGGAAAGACTAGCTCGGGAAGGAAAGTTAACCGAGTTCATCCAACCCGACTTCTACAAAAAATACACTTGGAAGTACAACGGGCGTGGCCGAGATTACAAGAAGAAAATTCCATACAAGAGGAATTACAACGGTGACCGACGTCCCGATCAAGGACCAAACACCGATGATGGGTCAGGCCCGCAGCGTGGAGAGCGACAGGGCAGTCCAGTTGTCAACACGATCAGCGGTGGTATCGGGCATTACCCCCGCAAGGTCGAATCCCGTCCAAAGACTAAACCTTACCCCACCATTTTAAATGTCGAACAAGACACAGACAAAAAACGACCGAGAATGGATGAGGTAATTGTGTTTTCTGAAAAGGATCAAGGCGAGATCATTGGCCCGCATGTCGACCCAATAGTGCTCAGCCTAAAAATTGATACACACAGGGTTAAGAGGATCCTAGTGGACACCGGAAGCTCAGCCGACATCCTTTACTTGTCCGCTTTCCGCAAAATGGGACTCAAGACTGACACACTCAAAAGGATGACACCCCCCCTCATCGGTTTCACAGGCGATGCCCTCCGTCCAAAGGGTATGATTTCTCTCAAAACCACCTTCGGCACCTCGCCTAAAACAGTGGAAACAATGATCGACTTCCTGGTAGTCGACGCTCCGTCTGCCTACAACGCCATCCTAGGGAGGGGTACATTGAACAAAATCGGAGCCATAGTTTCTTCCCCTCACTTAAAAATCAAGTTTTACACAAGCCATGGGGTGGGAGAAGAATTTGGAATACAGGAGATAGCTCGGGAATGCTATCACGTATCTCTTCAGGAAAGGTGCGGCCAAGTCCATCAAGTCGATACCCCCAGAACAACCACCTGCCGCTCGGGCGGGCACATGAAGGCCAGCAGCGACTTCATGCCCCCTGACACTCAGATCGCGCTGGATCCTACGGACAAAGCGGAATCTAAGTCTTCCCTTGAGCCCGCAGACGAAGTGGACGAGCTCGACTTAGGCGACGGGAAGACATTGAACATAGGAAAAGCTATCCAGGGGTCAGCCAGAGAAGACCTTATCACTTTCCTCCGCAATAACCAGTCCGTTTTCGCCTGGACCGCGGCCGACATGCCAGGAATTCCGAGATCAATCGCGGAACACAAGCTGCATATCAAGCCGGAATTCAAACCGGTGCGCCAAAAGAAGCGCAATATGGGGGAAGAGAGACAACTAGCAGTAAAAAAGGAAGTCGCAAAACTCTTAGCTGCGGGTTTCATCAAATGGAGATTGGCGGATGTGTATCGACTACACAGACCTTAACAAAGCATGCCCAATGGATCCATTTCCCTTGCCGAAAATAGACCAACTTGTAGACTCTACCTCGGGACATGCATTCCTCAGTTTCATGGATGCGTTCTCGGGGTACAATCAAATCAGGATGAATCCCGACGATGAAGAAAAGACTGCTTTTACAACCCATTCCGGCCTCTACTGCTACCGAGTAATGCCATTCGGGTTGAAAAATGCAGGAGCAACTTTTCAGAGAATGGTGAATAAAGTCTTCCAAGATCAAATCGGTCGAAACATGGAAGCTTATGTCGACGATCTGCTAGTCAAGAGCATGTCGGATTTCGATCACATCCGAGATCTCGAGGAAACTTTTGCGATGCTCAATGGAGCTGACGTGAAACTCAACCCAAAAAAGAGTTTCTTCGGCCTGACCGGTGGCAAGTTTCTCGGGTTCATGGTATCCATGCGAGGTATTGAAATTCACCCCTCTAAATCCCAGGCTATACTTGACATGCAACCACCTCGGAACTTGAAGGAACTCCAGTCGTTAACTTGACGGCTGGCAGCCCTCAACAGGTTCATAGCGCGGTCCGGAGACGTCTGCTTCCCTTTCTTCAAAGCTATGCGGAAGTCAGCCAAGTTCGAATGGACTGAGGAGTGCGCGGCGGCTTTTGACAAAATCAAAGCTTACCTCGCTGACCCACCTTGCCTCAGCAGACCCGCAGCAGGCGATATCCTTGTCCTCTACTTGGCAACTACCAACCATGCTGTCAGTGCAGCCCTAGTCCGAGAAGAAGGGCGGGAACAGCGACCCGTGTACTTTGTGTCACATGCACTCCGCGATGCCGAAACTAGATATACCCAAATCGAGAAAGCGGCATACTCTCTGGTAGTGGCGGCAAGGAAGCTGCGACCATACTTCCAGTCGCACCCTATCAAAGTATACACCGGGGTGCCACTCAAAAAAGTCCTTGCCAACTTCGACTCTTCCGGTAGATTACTGACGTGGGCTCTGGAACTCTCCGAGTTCGATATTTCCTTCCACCCACAGAATGCTCTCAAGTCGCAAATCTTTGCCGATTTCATCGCGGAATACTCAGGAGCACCACCTGAATTAGAAGGACGGTGGACGTTATATGTCGATGGAGCATCCTCCCTACAAGGGGCCGGGGCCGGTGTCTCCCTTATCGGGCCACAAGGTGAAGTTCTGAATTATGCCCTCCACTTTCAGTTCCCGGTGACCAACAACACTGCAGAATATGAAGCCATGATAGCTGGGCTCAAGTTAGCCAGAGAACTCGGGGCACGCGAGATTTACCTCCATAGCGATTCCGAGTTGGCTGTCAAACAAATCAATGCCGAATGTCGCGTCATGGATGACAAATTGCGCAAATACCGGGAGCAGTTCAACAACCTGAAGAACCAGTTCGATAAAGTCGAGATCCAGCATGTTTCTCGCAACAAGAATTGCCAAGCCGATGCCCTCTCCAAGCTCGGAGTTGCAGGAAACTTAGACAAAGACAGACCGATCATAATCATGGATATACTCAATTCCAGCATTGATGTAGATGTTATTGCGGTATATGCCATCCATGAACCACCAGAAACATGGTTCACCCCGATGTGGAATCTTCTCAATACCGGGGTCCTGCCAACAGACCAGCTTGAAGCGCGACGTTTGAAGAAGATAGCACCGCTTTACTCCATCTTCAATAACCAGCTCTATAAGAGGGGCTATGTCCGACCTTGGCTGAAGTGCATCCCGGAGAACACCGCCCATCAGATGTTGGCCGAGGTACACGCTGGCATATGTGGCAGCCATCAAGGAGCAAAAACTCTAGCCAAGAGGATACTCCGAGCGGGATTTTATTGGCCAACAATGCAGCAAGATGCAGCAGACTTTGTCAAAAAATGCGATAAGTGCCAATATCACAGCAGGCTCAGCAATATCCCTCCTTACGACCAAATCTCCATCTCGGGGGCGTGGCCCTTCGACTTATGGGGAATCGACATCGTGGGTCCGATCCCCAAAGCCGTGCGCCAGCGACGTTGGATTATAGTGGCTGTCGAGTACTTCACCAAATGGGTAGAAGCAGAGGCCCTAACAACTATCACGGCCAAAGCAGCCGAACACTTTATTTGGCGCAACATCATCTGCCGATTTGGGCTGCCCCATGCCCTCATTTCCGATAATGGCACACAGTTCAACGCAGCCAGCACGATAGCATTTCTATCGGGCCTCGGGATCCACAACAATTTCACCTCAGTCAGCCATCCCGCAAGCAATGGCCTCGCTGAGGTTACCAACAGGACCATTCTGGAAGGCATCAAACGCAAAGTGGAAACCAACCGCAAAAACTGGCCCGACATGCTAGACGAAGTCCTTTGGGCATACCGGACAACCCCGCGGGAAGCTACGCAACAGACACCTTACTCGCTGGTGTTCGGCATGGAAGCAGTCACTCCCTTGGAACTGATAGAGCCATCCCTTCGCACTGCGACGTATTCTGTTGAAGGAAATCCGGGCTCTCGCGAGGTCGACCTCGAGCTCCTTCAGGAAACCAGGGAACGAGCCCGTGTCCGGACAATGGAGTATCAACGAAGGATCAAGCGTGCTTTTGACAAACACGTTATACCCCGCGACTTCCAACCAGGCGATCTCGTGCTACGAAAAGTCGAAGCCACGGGTAAACATGTAGGCAAGCTAGAGCCGAACTGGGAAGGCCCATATCGGGTAGTATCCCTCAGAGGAAAAGGCGCGTATGAGTTAGAAAACTTGCAAAGAATTCCGCTTCTGAGACCATGGAACGCGGGCCATCTCCGCAAGTTTTACACTTAATTGGCGCGACATACCAGCAAACACATCGAAAGGCGTTATAGGCCGACTACATGTGATGCTACTAATTCTCAAATAAGGCGAGATATGCCGAGTACAAGGCGAAATAAGCCGAATAAAAGGCGTGATAGGCCGATTACTTTACTATAGGCGAGATAGGCTTTTAGTTACTTTTAGCGAGATGCTTTTTCATCTCATGTAACTTTTTATTCTTTGTATGCGACATTATAAGCATATTTAATATATATGAATTTTCAATTTCAAAGAACCTTTATTGTTACTTCACTTTAGTATATGCTATTTTAGTAGTGCTTCTTATCATATCGGAAACAACTAACGAACGAAAACCCTTCGGGGTAACGAATACGAGTTTACCGATCACAGTATTATTCTGACCGGCGTCTCTATGTCGGCATCATATATTTTTCAAAAAAAAAAAAAAAAAAAAAAAGAGAGAGAAGAGAGAAAGATAAAAAACATAGTCGCGACATCACACTAACCGATGACGTCGCAGAACAATCACATGCTGACAAGGAAGAATAACAGGTAAACATATTTATATATTCCTAATATTGTTAATTTCCCACATCTCGGGAACAAAATTGAATATCGATTACAACGATTCTTTGTTAAGCCCCCACATCCCGGGGGCATCAAAATATTACAAAAATTAAACTAAGGAACGAAGTCGGAAGACATGGCCGGCTCGCCCATATATTGCCACCACGCTTTAGGCCATCATTCCTGTAACAAGTAACGATTGTACCAAGTTAATATAGATACATAGACATTGCAATGACGATATATATAAACCGTGATAAAGCACAACTTACCTATCAGGGAGTTTTAAGATGGTCCCGAGGTGTCGCTATCGGAGATACAACCTCGGGATGTATACTATCTTGTGTTTTTCCCTGATTGCCTTCCTCCCCACCCTCATCTTCTTCCTCCTCATCATCATCTTCCTCGTCCTCTTCCTCCCCTTCTTGGCTTGCTTCCACAGGCGCAGCCATCTCGTCCACAGGTTCAGGCAGTTCGGGTGGCCATGTGAATCTCCCCCACCATGGGTGCGGGAAGTAAGCTTCATGATCATCAAGAGGGAGGGCCCGATCAAAGGTAGACCCATCCGGGTTTAGCAACCGATCTCGTGCCTCGTCCCAATGATACTCGGCCAATCCCTGAACCTTCGCTTCTTCTGGGAGAACCGGGTTAAACCCAGCATGTTCCGGGGTAAAGGGAAAATGTTGCCCGACCTTCTTCAACTCGCGATAAATCACGGCCTTCATCGGTTTGTGCAAGGCCAGACACGAGGCTTGCACAAAGGCCTTGCTACCCAAGAATCGACCTAATGTTAAGCCGGGTGCCCGTTGCAACTCCCCCTCTAACCGAGATATCGCGGTTTCTTTCTCCGCGATGGTGAGATCCTTTTGAGCTGCCTCCAGATTCAGAGCCGAGATCTTTTCTTGCAGAGATTTGATTTCCTCCTCTTGGTTCGCTATCCTATCATCCCGAACCTTGAGGTGGACCTCGGCTGTTTTTAGTGTCTTTATGGTTGCCTCATGGATGCGAATTTGCCTCTCTTGCACCTTTATCTCTTTTTTGGCAACCTCGAGACGGGTGGACTGATCTCTAGCCAAGCCGCGGAAATAATCCCGCTCTAAAACGGCCTTTTTGGTCATCTCCCCGTCGGAATCAACAAAGAGCATGTTGTTTTGCTCTTTGTCAATTAGATCCTTGTAATGGCCAAGGATGGCCCCCATGTCATGAATGGCCGAGATGGCATGGTTGAGAGTGACCTCGGGCTTCTCCCGAATGGTCTCCTTCTGATACGCGGTTTCTGTTACCCGGAATACTTCCCGAGCATATCGGGCGTGGAGGTTTCTGTTCTCCTCCCGTAACTGCTGCATGGTGGAATGACCCGGGAGGTGTAGGCCCAAGCTATCAGCAAACCCGGGCACAAGTCTTTCTTTAAAAACAACCCCAGTAACAAGCTCTTGACCTGGAACGGCCGCTTGTAAGAAACTCTGGAGGTCGATGTCGCAGGGTTCCTCTATATCAGCTGGGGCGGCCGGGGTAGAAAATCCCGGAGTGATTGCCAAAGCGAGATTATCCCGGGGAGGAAGTTCACTCACTTCGACCGGAGATACCCCGCTAACCGGGCCGGCCTCAATAACGGCCGTTTCCGATGCAGTGCGAGATTTCTTCTTCTTAGGGCGTTCGGGTGCTACGCCCTTACCCTTATCAGCCGAGGAGAAGGAACCGCTACGGTTTCCTTTCTGTTTGTGGGATGAGGCGTTCTCCGAGATGGCTCGTGTTGAGGCACGCGTTGGCTCCTCAACAGTGAGACTGGCCGACGTCGCAGCTTTAGAACTTTTTTGGGGAACCTTCTTTCCCGTTGTCTTCGCCTTTTGGCCCGCAGTGGCAGTGGCAGTACTCTCCTTTGGGGCTGCGCGATTCGAGGTGTGTGACGCGCTGGTCCAGATCAGCTCCATGCAACCTTCTTCTGCAAAAAACAACGAAACATACATTAGGTTATGCAATTGGATATAACGAGATTGGGAATAAGCATAAAATAAATTGCAACTACACCCAAGAAAACAGGACTCACTTCTCACAATTTCTCTCAATCCTTGCGCAGCCACCTGCTCTTGCAGATTAAGTTCTTTATCAAATGCCGGGATCATTCCCTTCCCGGACTTCAACGGCCTCCATTTCGGATCGACATCTTGTAGACTAGCCACGTCGCGCCAATTTTCTATATACACCCATCCGTGGTCCCAGGCCTCTATTTTGTCCATCTTCTTGTTTTTCTCAAACAAGGCCTGGTGATGCTTGGGGGTTTTTTGGCGAAGTGCGAGGTGGCCTGGGTCCACATAGAGTGTGGAAAAGAAATGAAAAAACAACCCAAGGGTTGGCCGGTTCATCCCGAGCTCAGCCTCAAAAGTCTTAAAAGCGGCTTCAAAGCTGCGTTTATAACTCCAAGCCACCCCGGTCAGTTGTGCAGGAGCCACCTTCATGAAGTACAAGAGGCTCCGCTCAAAATTGGTCAACCTTAAATGGAAGCCGCATTGTGACATTTTCCAGTAAACGCACATGCCCCGTTCGTGATCATGTGCCCGATCTTCCGGGCCAGGTGCCCGTAATGTGATTTGATCCCTGGGAATCTTATTTTTAGTTAACACTAACTCATCATAAAACGCCTCTGCCCAGGCTTGATCTTGGACCTCGGGTGCGGGGGCTCGTTGTGATGATTTGGGAAATTCGGTATCATCTGGATGGCCGGGTCGAGGATGCACGTCGGGTAATGCCTTGACCATGGCTTTTGATTTAGGCTTAGGTTTTGTGACCCGAGTTGGACCTTTACTTGTGGACGTCCCGGCTTCAGCCAAAACACGTTCACCTCGGGATGATTTTTCTGGGCTTGAATTTAGTATGTCCACTTCCACATCGGTGGCTTCACCTTCCTCTGCCTCCACGGTTTCTTTTTCCGAACTCAGGTCATATAAATACCCGCTTGACCTTTGCGAGGTCCCCTCCTCGCTGTCAGATCCATCCTCATAAACCACGTCAGTCACTATCTCACGCATGGCTTCTATGTTCTTGCCAGCGCCGTGATGAGGAGTAGGCACTTTTTGCCTCTGAGAGAACCCGGGGGAACCTGACTGATCCCCCGAGATGGATGGGTTTTGTCCTAATTTGGACCGGTTTTCTTCAGATCTCGCACCAGAAAGGTCAGCCATTTCTACGATTAACAAAGGAATTGGCTTAGGTACAGACTTATTCAAGGTTGGTACATAGTTCATCCGGGTTTTTGGTCATACGACTATACCAAGTTGGCCTACTTACTTATACTCCTGATCCCGGGTTGCGCTAATTTATGTTAACCGAGTTCTACCGAGGTCCAGGAATCACTAACCTTATCGAGGCGAGGTCTCCTTTCACTGATTTTCTGTCCTCTGTTGCACTTTGAGTTAGCCGCTTGAAGTTCTTTTTTCTCCGAGATAACGATTGCTCGATCAGAAAAAGTGCAAATGACGGGGACGGGGGTATATATAGGTCCGAAATGGGAAACTTTTTTCCGCTCGGATCTCGAGGAATGACACCTGGCGCAATCTGCGACATTCATCCACGCGACGCTTCGATTCCCGCGCTTATTCACCGGACGCGAGCTCTAACCGAGTTAACGCATGACACGTGTCAAGCGAGGATTGCGCCTTCACCTCGTTTTCCCTGCCCGATTTGATGGGCGATTTGATGGCTGACGGCGGGTTAACGGAAGACGAGGCGTCAGGCATTTAATGCCGGTATACTATATATACTTCCTCCGTCTCCCTTTAACGATCCATCAACCGTACATTTCTCCTTCTAACTCGCATTCTCACGAGATGTCTGATCACGTGAATGACGAGGTTACCATCTTGAAAGATGATATTCCATCACCTCCCACACTTCTTCCACATCAAGGTCCCGAGGTCGCCCTCCACAACTCCAACAAAGAAGGCGACCCACTAGCCTGGGACCGATGTGCCATTTGCAAGTTGAGGGGATACTCTCCGCAAATGTTCCATTGTGACGACTGCGAAGAAGCCTTTCATCCCGGGTGCTCGGCTCGACGATCACCTCGGAATCATCATGACCCTCGCTTCACATCCTTTACTTGCAAGCAATGCCTTGCTCAAGCACGCCAGAACAAGCGCCACCGTCAGGAATAGTTTTCGTTAAAAATAGTATATCGCATGTCGTATTCATTTTAAATCTTATATTGTATGATTTTGCGATATTAATGAAATTTCATCAACTATTCCATTTCTTGTGTTGATTATGTCGCATTCCATCCCGACTCCGTGTTGATTTTTTTGAAAAAAAAAAAAAAAACTTAATAAATCATCATCTTGCGAGCTCATAATATTGCGAGATTACACTATCATACGACATCACAACATACAGTGCAAACAAACAACATCTCGGGAAATCATAAATAATTTTACATTGTTTACATGACTAAGTAATATCAAGTCAGAAGCATATCGCTATACATTCTGACTTCGGGGGCTAATGATAGGGCCATGTTCCCAAGGCCCTTTATTTAATAAACTTTAGGCCTATGAAAGCCCGGGATTCGGACCTCCTTTCAGGAGCCAGCCCGGTGCCAAGGTAAAGAGGCCCAAAGCCCGAGATACTTAAGATCCAGGAACAGAACAGGCCGAAGGCCTGCAAAGGTCGAACTCGGCCCGAAATAGACATACACCGCCTTAATGCGGGATGACCAGTTAACTCGGTCACAATAACCGTTTCACCGGCTTAAGGCGAGATAACCGCCGAGATAGCGGTTATGACTCAGCATATATAAGGCAAAAATCCCCATTGAACGGGGGTCGAGAATTTACACACACAGAGAGATATCGCATAGGTTAGAGTCAGAATCTCTCTACAACCACCTTACTTCTCATCTCGGACTGCCACTTCGGGCAGGGCGAGGTCATTCAACCACCTTTCACATACGGACTACTCTCCTCGGGAGATAGGACGTATCAGTTATTATCAAATTTTATTGTTCACTTAAAATTAGTAAACATTTTACTACCAAATGTTCAATAGTTAATGTGTGGGGTATAACTAATTTAATATATGAATTAGTTACTTAATTTATTGTGTGATAAGACAAGCTAAGTGATCAAATACTAATAATTATTCTCTATTTAATCATATGACAGTAAATTATTTAACTTTTTACTTATACATGTTTATCAATTAATATGCGACGTATACATAATTCAATATATGAAATTAATTATTTGAAATAATTTCTCTCTATATATTTTTTTTATGTTTCACTATATTTAATAATATTTATCTCAATAAATTTTATTTTCGATACGTACTTTTATTTCTGAATAAAAAAAATTTATACAGTCAATAAATTTTGAGAGTCAACATGATTTACGAGAGCTACAAACTTAACCTACCTTCTGGGATCCAGTCAATAAATTTTGAGATGAAGCAGTAACTTTTTATTACATTTTATTGTAATATGTTACATGGGTCAACTGAAAATGTTTTATATATATATATTATGTAAGAGGATGTGAATTCGAATTTGCCATTCTACACTTTTCTTTAAACTTGTGGTACTACTCGAAGGACATTAAACAATCATTTATTATAATTAATTAGGTATAATTTTCTTTTAATAATTAAGAAAAATATATGGCCAGATGCTTTCCCTTGGCGACTGTAATCACAAGTCTCTGTCGAAGACTCCAAGTTAATTAGGCATGTTTAACTTCCAATTTGTATCTCAAAGAAAATAATAAGTCAGCTTAATTAATTTGTTGCTTCATGTTTAAAATATACGTAGACGCGCGTGTTGGAAGGGGTCAAATATTAATTAAAACTTAAAAGGGTATATAATATAATATATTAGAATACTAATTAATTTGCTCTCTTATGTGCAACAACTTTGGCCACGTTGCTGGATTCTCTGTATTAAAACTACAAAAATATTTTTCTCTTCCCAATTCAGATTCTTTGACCATATATACGTACGATTTAAATATTTTTTTCTTTGAGTAACATGAATATTATAAATTCATATTTATATTTTTAAAGTTCAAATAGTTGATCCGAACCCGTTAAATATGATCTCCAATACTTAGAGACCAAATTTTATATTTTTTAGAATTCTTTTATTATTCTATTAGATAGGTAAAAAGTCAATACTTTTAATAGTTCATAATTCAATATCAAGAATGTTTTTCATAAATTTATTTTCTCGTTGAAAAGTGCATGTTAGCATAGTGGTTTCAAAATTATTTGAGATGAATACGTAGGGATAACATAAGCTTCCTTGAATATCTTTCTGACGATATAGAATTATTTAAAAACGACCAAATAACTTTCTCTTCCCAATTTAGATTCCTTGACTATATATACGTACGGTTTTAATTAATATTTTCTTTCCCTTTAAGCAAGAAAAGGAAAACTTCTTAAATATTTTACATCAACGTACTTTTAATTTCTTCAAATTTTTGTTGCTTCCGTTGGACAGAAATCATAGTCTTTACCTTATTCTTTTCATGAATTACAATTAATGAGATTTAAACCATCAAACTGATTTTTAAAATGAAGACAACATGCAAACTTCCTATCTCTATTCGGATTTTGAACATGCAACATCTGATACAAATAATTTTGCTTTCAACTCACTATATATATATATATATAGTGCTGGGCTTAGCTAAGCCATGGTGTAAAACGACTTGGTGCTCCACGCCTCATTATTTCCATTTTGAAAATCCAAACTACCGATCCGAACCGCTCAAGTTGTTCTCCATATTGAAATGTGCTTGGAGACCAAATTTTACATTTTTTGGAATTTTTTTACTATTTATTAAGCCACTTTGAAAATCACTGATCCGGCGGTCCAGAAATTTTTACTGTTTTTACTGTTCACCCAGATTTTCAGATTTTCAAAGTGGCTTAATAAAGAGTAAAAAAATTCCAAAAAATATAAAATTTGGTCTCCAAGTACATTTCAATATGAAGAACATGTTGGAAGGTTCGAATCGACTATTTGAACTTTGAAAATGAAGATATGGCGTGGAGTACCAAGTCGTTTTACACCATGGCTTAGCCTAGTCCATCTCTCTCTCTCTCTCTCTCTCTATATATATATATATATCTTTCTTAAGATATATGATTATTAAAAAAAAGACCAAATAGCTTATTGAATTTCTTTCGAATAAGTTGAAAAATATTGACAAAGTCCAAGACACATTTTCAGTATTTTTGGAAGCTGATATGAGTATCCACGCTACAGTACTCGCACTGTACCCACACCTAAACTGCCATAACTGCTTGTGGGGACCGCAACTATTCCAAAACTGTAATTTTGTTTCCCAAATTTAATAGTAATAATGTGAAGTATATATCTCAAACAGGTCAAGTATTTATACATATACAATCAACTACTTCTGATATATGAATTTTCCTAAAATAACTGTACCCGCACCTTTTTTGAAAATTTTTCATGTTGTACCCGCATTAGGGGACCACTCAAACGGCATGTGGGGACCGCAACTGTTCGAAAACTGTAATTTTGTTTTAAAATTTTTGATACTGTGAAGTATATATCTCAAACAGGTCAAGTATTTATACCTATACAATCAACTAATTCTGATATATGAATTTTCCTAAAATAACTGTACCTGCACCTTTTTTGAAAAATTTTCATGTTGTACCCGCATTAGGGGACCACTCAAACGGCATGTGGGGACCGCAACTGTTTGAAAACTGTAATTTTGTTTTTAAAATTTTGATACTGTGAAGTATATAGCTTAAACAGTGCAAGTATTTATACTTATACAATCAACTACATATGATATATGAATTTTCTTAAAATGACTGTACCCGCACCTTTTTTGAAATTTTTTCATGTTGTACCCGCATTAGGGGACCACTTAAACGGCATGTGGGGACCGCAACTGTTCCAAAACTGTAATTTTGTTTTAAAAATTTTGATACTGTGAAGTATATAGCTCAAACAGGGCAAGTATTTATACTTATATAATGAATTACATATAATATATGAATTTTCTTAAAATAACAGTGCGGGTACTGTAGCGTGGGTATTGAAATAATTATTCTTTTTTTAAAGTGTAACATGTCCAAAAAGACTTTCGTAGTTTTCAATATTATTATTTGTTATTAGTTTATCTCTCCCATTTCTCTCTACTCTGTAGACAACATCTCAATATAATAAGAAGATATACATCGATCTATACACGCCCCTGTCGTTATAATTTTTTATTTTTTAGACAGAGCCCTAAAGAGCCTAAGGCCTCAAGCCTAGATTTCAATTTTTATTTTTAGTTTCGCTTTCATTGACGACTTGGAAACAAGCCCAACACACCGACATATTTGTAATTAAGCCCCTCTGACCTGGAGAAATTACTAATAGTATTAAAATTTACAAAATACACCTCTAAAGATAGAAATTTTGAAACAAGTCCTTAGAATCACAAAACATGACACAACACGTGTTAACTTGGTTAAGTACGCCGTGCTCAGCCCGTATCGTGCCATTTTCTCACACTTGAAGCATGACATGGCATAACACATTAAATTTCAGACGAACCAGCACATCACAACATGTATGATGAGCACGAGACGGGAACGTACTTCATGTATATTCATCCTTGTAGTTACCTGTTCGAACGGCAAGACATGAACAGTACAGAGTCTGCTTCATACTTGTAGGAATAATTTTGCTTTGTAATCCATTTATTCAAACAAAAAGATATCAACTTGCCAAGTCAAAGTCAGTTCTCTCTCATTTAGGCCATTATCCTTTTTATTTTGGTTTTCTTTTGTTTATATTTTTCCTGATCAATGCTAGCATAAAACGCTGCAAAAAAAGAAATACTATTTTACATATATGTCACAAATTTAATTAGCAAACAATACACCGAATGCATATTGCACTTATATTTTAAAATTTAAACACTATAGTCATATAATTATTGGATACATCAAAACAACATCGAATGAGAATGTTTGACTTGATGGATCAAGTATACATCGAAGAGGCACTTAAGGTGTTTAATCAAATAGTGCATTGTTGGATCAAGGATACACAGGCGCAGGTGCAGGTGCCGAGTTGGAGCATGGTGGCAGTGGATTCCCACAAAGACATGTATAGTTTGCAAAAACTGAGGCATCAAATCGCTCCATGTTACCTCCCTTAGGTAGCTCTCCACAGAGTCTATTGAATGACAGATCGGAATAGAGCAATGAGCTAGGTAGCATTGGCAAATGAATCTGGCACATTGCCGTAGATTTTATTGTGGCTTATATTGAACATCAGTAGCTTATCTGAGAACTCTACATTACTTGGATTAAACTCAAAGTTATTGTGAACCAAATCAATGTTAGCGGCATTCTTTTGTTTACCGAATAAAAAAGAAGCATCGCCACTGAGTTGGTTGTTCGGTACGATGATTACCCACAAATCTACTGATCCATAAGATTTTGGTATTTTACCAGATAGGTTGTTATCGGAAAGAATAAGCATTGAATGGGCAATCCCAGGTGGTATGGTACCTGTGAGGTTATTTGAAGAAAGATCCAAGTTTTGTAAGTTTGATAAGGTAGAGAGAGATTTTGGAATTGCACCGGACAGGTTGTTCCTTGGTAGACTAATGACTGCGAGATTGGTATTATTGTAAAATTTAGGCACAGAACCAGAGAGAGACGTCTCTTCTATAATGAAACCACGAAGTTTCAAAAGTTTAGTAACGCTAGGAATCGGTGTTGGGAAATCATAAAGGCCAAACAATTACGTCTTAATCTAGAGATTAAACAATTACATCTCATCTAGAAGTCAAACACTTACACTCCGGGAAAGAAGAAACAGTTCCCCACATTAACCTAAGGACTGTCCTATGCCAAAGGCGACACATAAAACATAAATCTTAAGTGCGGAACATAATAGCTGATTCCATAGATGTTTCCATGGAGTAACTCGATCCTTTGAGAGATCACCAATCGTCTCTGTGAGCGCGAGACTAGACTCTAATGACAAAAAGCCCTTCTTGTTGTTTTGTCGTATGGTCGTAGGAATAAGTCTACCAAGACAGCAAGATATGGCCCTTGAGAAATCATCTCCAAATTTTCTAATGGATTTATCTTCTTTATTCTTTGATGGTAGAAGAAGAAGAAGAGAAGGCACACAGAACTGTGTTTTTCTAAAGAGAAAAACGTATGCTCAGTTTCTGTGTTTTTCTGTGATATCTTGTGCCTTGGGGACCAATCCTTATGTATAGTAACCTATCTGGTTATCTGCCAACTGAAAAAAAAAGTTTTTGTGTGACTGCATCAAAAACAGTGTAATGATTTGATCTTTGCCTAAATGACAGTTTTCTAAATTGCAAATCTCAGAATCAGTCCATCAATAATTTGATCTTTGGCTAAATTGTTCTATACATTTATGGACCACATCATAATGAATATATTGATTGTCTATTACCTTATTTGATCACTTTAATTGACAATCATATATGACAGTAAATAATTCATAATTAGATTACATATATGCTCAATGTTGGTATTAAATCCAACGAGGTTGGCAATAAATCCAACAATCAGACCATGAAGCCCGGGAATATGATAGATCTCAAAGGAATCTAGTTCGGTTAAGCCACAAACGGCGGTTGGAAAGGATGCAAAGACATCTAAGTTTTTCATTCTGAGACCGCTTACATGACCGGTGTCGGTTCATTTTGTGGTGGCTGCGGTTTCGCAGTAATTGAAGCCTTTGATCCAATCACGGAGAATATCGGGGTTGCCCAGTTGCCTCTTCATTTTGAGAAGCATATATTCATCATTTTGGTAGTACTATTAGTACGTAACACATAAGGAGGTGCAGGAGAGGAAGAATAACAGGATGAAAATGATAGACATCTATGTGTATATTATTTTAATTTCTGGGTTCCTTTGAAGGGGCCGGTTTTAAAATATGGTTGGGGTGAAAGGATATATATATATGGATATAGACATACATGATCAGTAGAATACTTAAATCTGGATAAATTTAAATACACTTATACACGTAAAGCGTCATAATGTTACGTTAATTTTGTACTCTTCTTTTATAATTAAAAACCGTTCAGAACACACAGAGAAAAGCCAGCTCTCCGAGCTTGATATGGATCTTTATTAATTGTTGTACAACTTATCTCAATAGGTTTGTGCATATTTCACAACCAAAAAGAACTTGTTGCAATAAAACTTGTGCGGTATATATTAAGTATATATGTGCATATTTCTTTCCAATTTGTATATCCATGGAACCAAGGCGTTCAACAAGTTGATAGATACAAGTGCTTAAAAGTGTTGATTATTTCCGTTGATTATTTGCAAGACAAGCCACACAAGTGTTCTACGTAATTGATTCTACCGATCGTTCAAGACATGTTGTCCTATTCGGGAAAAGAAGAATTATCGGGATTGATAATGTGGTTGACGAAGAAGCGTATAATCATTTTAACAAGATACCTCCGTTTTCCATTGGCATGCCATCTTTACCAACTGGAGATGATAATGAAACAAGTTACATGCGCCATGATCATAATGAAGGAGAATGGATTGAAATAACATGATATTTAAATTTTTATTGGTAGACATGCAAGGTATCCGAGGAAAAAATTCAATTTTAATACCCCTACACATATTATATATATGTTGAATCAATATTACTAATACTTCCACTGTAATTAATGTTATGACCTATTTTAATTCATGTTTTTAAAATTTTTATGGCTTATTTTCTTTCATGTTATAAGTATTTTTTTTACAAATAGTTTACTAATAATAAAATTTTAGCAAATCAATTTATCAAATAAATTAATATAGAAACGACTTATTATAAATAACCGATTATAATAAGGGAATCAGGATCGGTTATTTACAGTGTTCTAAATAGCGTGCTATAGCAGCGCTATAGCGTGCTATAGCAGCGCTATAGCGTTTTTGGACCCCAAACTCTACGCTATGACATCAAAATGCGCTATTTGCGCTACGGCCGCTATAGCGGTCCGCTATTCGCGCTATTTGCGCTATAAAATATGGGTTTTTTTTTTTAAGCAATTTATATGGGTTTTAAATAAAGATTAAAAAAATCTCAAACCGAAATTGAATTTGTTACTACTTGCTACAGATAAATCAATTTGAAATTGGGAATAGAAATAGAAATTTGAATAGAAAAAAAGTCCAAACCGAAATTAAAATTTGAATAGAAAAAAAAAGATTATGTCATGAATCATGATGCTTAAGATATTTTTAATAGAAAAAATCGATAGTTTATGATATTACTATGGATATTTTGAACCGCAATTTGAACTTTGTACTGGTTCAATATGAATATTATAATTTCTTACTTACTTTGGTGTTATTTATTGTTCTATGAGACTTTAGATAATGTTGATATTTAATACAAATATTGAATATATGAAATTAAAAAAAAAAACACTATTCGCTATAGCTTTTTTTTTATCCTTCCCGCTACGACGCTATAAACGCTATTTAGAACCTTGGTTATTTATAATAAGCCGTTGACAGGCACTTTTCGCGAGGATAAAAAGTGACTTTTCGCGACGGAGTACCATCATAAACACGCTTTTTTTTTGCGACGGTACTTTTCGCGACGAAGGTCTGTCGCGAAAAGTGCCTACTTTGTTGATGTTTCAGCTTGCTCGATAATGGCATGATATTTTTTTTTCCCACAAAAACAACCCCCTCCCTCCAAATAAATATGTACCTCACCATTCAAGTTTGAATCTGGTCTGTTCGTTATTTACTAACACAAATCTTAAAGGGACCCCGTGCATTAAATGTTTGGGATGGATTGGCCCGGATTTTGATCAGATGGTCGGGATTCAAACTTAAAGGTGAGGTAATGCAGAGGACGGTACAAAATCTTCATACTTGTAGGAATGGTTTAATTTGCTTTGTAATATCCATTTTTGAAACAAAAAGAATCAAATTGCCTGTCAATGTCATTTTTCTCCTTTTTTTCACTCCGTTTAGAATATGTTTTAGTACAGAACAGAACTGCCTTCTCCTCCAATAATTTAATTACTCAACCTTCATGACTTTGTTAATTTTCAATGTCAATTTGCTCCAAATGCTATCTTGTATTTTATATCTGGATGGACTGATCAAAATCGAACAGATCATACTATATTCAGATCCTTCATGATACAAATCCAAATTTATTAAGACTATAGAAGATGAACAACTACAGTTGGAAACAAAGAATAAGTGGAGAATATATCAGTTTGGTCACTGCTGTACAAAAAAAAAAAAATGAAAAGAAAAATATATGTATATATCTGCAATTCTGTGTTTGATACATCAATATGGAAAATGGACAATTATTTTTGTTTCTTCATTTTTAAACGCCAATAAGTTTGAGAATTGTCTGATTGAAACTTTTGGAACTACCGCTTGACTGTAAGAATTTCAATCCCACAGAAAAAGAAGGTTAATTAAGAATATATGTAAAAATCAACAAAATGATGAACCGATCGCTTACTTTACCAGCTAGCTTATATCATTTGTTTAGATTGAGTTAACATATATAGTATTATAAAGTCAGATGAGGGAAATCATTTGTTGTAATTACAAGGTATTAAATAGTTGGGTGACTTGATCTCTAATCTTTACTAAAAAAAAGTATTAAAAAGTCAGAGATCTTTAGTTCAATCTTCGGTTCAATTAAATATCAAACGTGTTGAAGCAAATCTTATACTTGAATACAAAAAAAGTGTTTACAATATGGAGAATATACATTATTCATATATTGCAATCTCAGTTTTTTTTAAAAACAACTGGAATAAATTAATTTACATCTTATGAAAGCTCAAACTATATAAGAAACAACAAAATCTAACAGCACACATCAACACATATACAAATCAAAGTGCGAGATTTGCACGATGATAATAAGATTGATAATATGACGTGGAGCTCCCTCTAATAACTTTAGGGTTTTATATGAGGTTTTTAGGCATCTATTCTGGAATTATCTCGTCCAAATATAAGAGTGGTACCCCAATTGGTGGCCACATTGATTCTGTTCCTCCAGCTGACTGTACGTGCAAGGTATGCGGTTCGCCACATCATCCAGCTCAGGAATCCGGCATGTGATATTCCATCAGAATCCTGGAAAATTAGATGAACAAAAGAATTACTTACTTGAGACAAATTTCAGTTACTTGAATCATGATCGATTACTAGGCAAGTTTAATTTTCCGTACAAACAATGAGATTCAAGTAAATAATTAGAAATTTGAAAAGGAGAAATATACTTTGCTTTGTCTGAGATCAACCAAAGCCTTGTAGGAACCGACGGAGGCCATACTGCCCAAATGGTTATACTCAAATGGTTTTCCCATGTCAGCATTCTTCGCACGATTTGCTTTTCCAGCAGACTGTTTTGCCATTGTTTCAAACACAGTTGCTAGGTACTTTCCTTGTCTCTCAGCCACCTATAAATTTTCATTTTAGTAAGCATATATTTTGTTTGTATACTCAGAAAATAGATATGTTGTTTTCCTTTGTAAATTTAAAGTGTGAGAGTTAAATTATCAATTTTTTTACAAACGATTGAACACATTAATTTTGAACAAAGAATTTTTACAGCAAAATTATTATATCTTGTTATATTTGCCGATTTAGGGGGTAAAGATTAAGGTATTTATAAACTAATGATACAACAAATGGAAAACAACAAACCTGAGCAAGAGCAGGAAGAACTTGCTTGCCGGTTTGTTCAACGTAACCGGCACAATCTCCAATTGAAAATACGTCTTCTGCTGACGGTACACGTAGCCACTTATCTACTCCAACCCTGTATTTATCACGAGATTTAATAAATAAAATCACATGTAAAGCTTTCTATATCTAGAAGATTTTAATTTATGAAGATAATTCTTTGCAATCATCTGCATACTATTCCACAAACCTTCCACGAGATTTGGGGAGATTGAGGTCGTTCACAAATTCAGACGGCCCCACGCCAGTGGACCATACCAGTAGACCGTATCGTATTTCGGTCCCATCCTTTAGCAGTATTTTCTCCTCTTGCACTTCCTTGACTATCCCTTTCACAATGCTAACACCAGACTGTTCCATATCACAAAATATTTAATTAACATGATAAAAAATCACAAAATACTCTGAGATTAGTTTTAATAACAAAAGTAAGTAATAAAAAGTATCATAATTGATTACCTTACTCAAGTGATTCGTTGCATATTGCCTTAGTTTTGGGGTAAACGGTGCCAACAACTCGTTTGCCTGAGTAAAATAATAAATTTGAAACCAATTAAGTTTATATATCACTTGAAATACCAAACATTTGAGAAACATAAACAAGTTACAAGAGGGAATGAACAAATGCAAGCACCTCAATAAGAGTAATCTTTATATGCTCTTTGATATGTGGGTATTTTTCGCGCACATCACGCATGATAAAATCACTCAATTCACCGGTAAACTCAACACCCGTCGGGCCTCCACCAACTACAACACAGTGCAATAGGCGTCTTTTCTCATCTACTGATATACCTGCACATATATAACAATTGGTTATTTCTGAAATATAAACAGTGTGTACATGCTGAAAATGCAGTTTCCTACACTCTTTTAATTATAAGATATTTCTGGAACTGATGATACAATTGATAATGAGAATGAGAGGGGGTGCAACTTCTCTTTAAGAATAAATACTTTCTTAACTATAAGCATGCAAATACCTGGTTGTTCAGCGAGCATAAGATTCAAGAGGAGCTTCCTTCGTATCTTCTGTGCATGATACACCTCGCGCAAGAATGTTGCATACTCCTCGACTCCTTTTATGTTGAATGTCATCGGCTGAGCCCCGACCGCAATGACCAACTTGTCATAGGCAACCTTGAATTCGGACGGCTCGTAAGGCAATCCCTCACTCGAAACTGCCTCGCAATACACCTAAAGTATTCAAATTGAAGAAAAAATTGAAATCCAACATTTAAGCTGTTCTTTCGTGCAAGCCTATAATTTCTTCAAAATAGGAAGAAGAGGTAGCACTAACCTCATGCTTATCGGCATCAACTCTGGTGCAAGTGGCGAGGAAAAAGTGAGACCTCGGTGCCTTTGCTAGTGCAGTCTGTATCCGGTTAACAGGTTCAGTCACGGACCGAAATTCAAGCGTTCCAACACATGTGGAAGCTAACAAAGGGGTGAAAACCATGTGATTTCTTGGAGATATGCACACCACATCATAATATTTTGTATTAATATCCTTCAAGAATCGACAAGCACCCCAACCAGTACCGAGCACAACAACTCGCGGTTTCTCAAACTTCTTTGTGGGACCCAGCTCAGGTAGGTCATCTGCTTCATGAACTTCAGGGTCGGCATAGTCCACAGCCGGCTTGGCATTGGGGGACTCAATTTGCGGGGTGCTTCGTAATCCCCTTGATTGGAGTGTGTTGTTGAAGAGTAAAATCTGGTTCTTGGAACTTGATACAAGGTTAAAATGGCGAACATATCGTGCATTCTTGGCAATTGTTTGAGAAACGATGGCGGTATGGGATGTAAGTTTGGATAGAGATTGTGTAACAGAAGAACCCCTTGCAAGTCTTGAGAATCCCATCTTTGGAATATGACTAGATAAACTTTGTTTAAAAATATAGCGCTGCATTATATTATAGACAAAAGGTCAGAATGTTAGCAACAAAGAATGAACACAAAAAAAAAATGCTAAAAAAAAGAAAACTATGAATGAATTAGAAAACAAGATTTAAACAGTTGTTGATGTCATTTTCATTTAAATTTGTTAATAAAATTAAGTTATAGTTTTAATTGAGAAACATTTACTCTCTAGAAGACTAAAGTACAAAACTTTATTTTGAGGTGACCCCTCTGAAATGGTTTATATATATCTCTCAGAGTTGTCTAGATTATTTTTGAAATTACTACGAATGAGAAAATGAGAATCAAGAAATCCAAAAATAAAAATATACGATCTTCGACAGCACTGTAACCATATTTTGCAATAAAAAGTGACAAATTAATTAATACATATATATATAAAATGTTTCATGATATAGTTGCTCCAGAACTTAAATGAAACAAAATGAAATTTAAGGGACCAAATTGAAAAGAACTTACTGATTGAAGAGAATTTCTTTGAGTAGCAGAGAGCAAATATATTAAACTTATGAAATTCTCTGTTGTGTGAGTTGTGTGAAAGTAAAGAGCATGGGGTCCAGTTATATAGACCTACCTAGTATACCTTGCTTCGTCACATTCTTCTTTAGTTATATAAATCATAAAAAATAAATTCATCCATTATTCCTAGCTCTGCTGGGTAAATTCTAGATGAAAATGTATTTTTTTTAAAGTCAACATGGAATTTAGAGATGAATTAATACTTGGTCAAGTTAGGTTAGTACACGCAAGTCAATTTTTGAGTTGCATGCATTGATAATATACAAAGACGTGGTAGGTCTTTCTGGAGCAGTCATAAAAAAAAATCATATGCTTGAAAATAATAATAATTACAAGTGTTCATCCGTAAACGCAAGAATCATTTTCCATATTTTTGGTGCAATAATTCGTCACCAAATTTATTGACGAATGATAACACAGTGGTTTCCTGCTTGTTTAATTTGGAAACAGTGGGCTGCATGGCAGGGTTGCCTTAATTTCTATTGTTTGTCGTCAACGCCTATGATATTTGTTTACTAATTCTATGAAATAAGGAACCATGCGTTATTAATTATTATTTATTATGAAGGAAAAAAAAATGTTATTTTTAATAACAAATGATAGCACGTAAAGGACTTCCATTATTAAGAGAATAAAAACAAATTAAAAAGGTAGCAATAGCGTAGAATTGACCGAATTTTTATTAATACCTAAACAAAATAACAAATCTACCTCCATACTACCTAAATGTTCAATCTATATTAAAATGTGCTTGGAGACCAAATTTTACATTTTTTATTAAAATTCTGCACCATTGAAAAACAGCGGTTTTCAAACCGGCTTAATAAATAGTAAAAAAATTCCAAAAAATGTAAAATTTGGTCTCCAAGCACATTTTAATATAGATTGAACATCTAACGGTTTAGAAATTTCGTTTGAAGTCAATTCGATAGGTTTTAGAGTTGAGCTCACGAGAGGCCTTGGTGAGCTTAGGAACACCCTAGTTCTACTCTAAATAAAATATTAAATTAGATTAGATTAGATTAGTATTAAACAAAATATTAGATTAGTATTAAAAATATTAATTTAAATGTAATATGATATTAGTTTAAATATTAAATGTAATATAATATTAGTTTAATCATTATTTTATTAATTTCCTCCATCACTATTCCAAATATACAATCCAATGGACATTTTTACTAACCCGAATAGTCCAAAGTTAGCGCTATTCTCAAACCACTCAGATTAGCACTGTTCTCAACCGCTAACTCAAAAATTGCTATTCTTGCACTAATCCTTGCATGATCCAAACGAATATTTTTTCTAGCCAACTGTTGTGATACTGTTCCATCTGAATTTTGAATCTTGTTTATTAACATTTCTTTCCAATACTAATTAGTCGTTACATCATTATGTTTCAACTAATATGAATTCATCAATGAGATGAGGTGGTAGCACAATTGACTAGGAATTTTTTTTTTTTTAGAACTTTGGCTACTCAAAAATCGAGAGTTCGAGCCATCCTCACGATTTCACAATCTCTACGAAGATTTCAAATTAAAAATAAAAATATGAATTCAACAACAAATGGAGAGAACCTTGTAAGAATAATCGCTATGTTTGGTTGCTTTTTGTGCATATGCCCCTGAAAAAAATAAAATATAAATCTACTGTGCTATTTATTGTGTGATAAGACAAGCTAAGTGATTAAATACTAATAATTATTCTCTATTTAATCATATGACAGTAAATTATTTAACTTTTTACTTATACATGTTTATCAATTAATATGCGACGTATACATAATTCAATATATGAAATTAATTATTTGAAATAATTTCTCTCTATATATTTTTTATGTTTCACTATATTTAATTATATTTATCTCAATAAATTTTATTTTCGATACGTACTTTTATTTCTGAATAAAAAAAATTTATACAGTCAATAAATTTTGAGAGTCAAGATGCATGATTTACGAGAGCTACAAACTTCACCTACCTTCTGGGATCCAGTCATACATTTTGAGATGAAGCAGTAACTTTTTATTACATTTTATTGTAATATGTTACATGGGTCAACTGAAAATGTATTATATATATATATTATGTAAGAGTATGTGAATTCGAATTTGCCATTCTACACTTTTCTTTAAACTTGTGGTACTACTCGAAGGACATTAAACAATCATTTATTATAATTAATTAGGTATAATTTTCTTTTAATAATTAAGAAAAATATATGGCCAGATGCTTTCCCTTGGCGACTGTAATCACAAGTCTCTGTCGAAGACTCCAAGTTAATTAGGCATGTTTAATTTCCAATTTGTAACTCAAAGAAAATAATAAGTCAGCTTAATTAATTTGTTGCTTCATGTTTAAAATATACGTAGACGCGCGTGTTGGAAGGGGTCAAATATTAATTAAAACTTAAAAGGGTATATAATATAATATATTAGAATACTAATTAATTTGCTCTCTTATGTGCAACAACTTTGGCCACGTTGCTGGATTCTCTGTATTAAAACCACAAAAATATTTTTCTCTTCCCAATTCAGATTCTTTGACTATATATACGTACGGTTTAAATATTTTTTTCTTTGAGTTACATTCATATTTATATTTTTAAAGTTCAAATAGTCGATCCGAACCCGTTAAATATGATCTCCAATACTTAGAGACCAAATTTTATATTTTTTAGAATGGTTTTATTATTCTTTTAGATAGGTAAAAAATCAATACTTTTAATAGTTCATAATTCAATATCAAGAATGTTTTTCATAAATTTATTTTCTCGTTGAAAAGTGCATGTTAGCATAGTGGGGTTTCAAAATTATTTGAGATGAATACGTAGGGCTAACATAAGCTTCCTTGAATATCTTTCTGACGATATAGAATTATTTAAAAACGACCAAATAACTTTCTCTTCCCAATTTAGATTCCTTGACTATATATACGTACGGTTTTAATTAATATTTTCTTTCCCTTTAAGCAAGAAAAGGAAAACTTCTTAAATATTTTACATCAACGTACTTTTAATTTCTTCAAATTTTTGTTGCTTCCGTTGGACAGAAATCATAGTCTTTACCTTATTCTTTTCATGAATTACAATTAATGAGATTTAAACCATCAAACTGATTTTTAAAATGAAGACAACAGGCAAACTTCCTATCTCTATTCGGATTTTGAACATGCAACATCTGATACAAAGAATTTTGCTTTCAACTACCAGACTATGATTTAATTTTTTTTTGTTTCTTTATTTTTGTTTTAGAAGTTAATAAGTTCTTTTGGCCTCTTTTGATTATTTTTAATTTTTTAATTTTTGTTGGTCATGTTTTCTTAATTTAATTAATGGAATGAAATTTTCTTGTGAGACTTTATTAATAAATAAATAAATTAAACAACATTCTGCTGGAACACTGATGTGCTAACTGTTACTTACGAGTGTTTATAGCAATCAAATTTGTTTTCTATGTTGAAAAGTGCATATTAGCATGGTGGATTCAAATTATTTTAGATGAATACCATGGGCTAACATAAGCTTCCTTGAATATATATATATACTAGTATCGTGCCCGTGCGTTGCAACGGGGACATATTATAAAATTGAATAGTATATGAAGAGACCTTTTTTTTTATATTCACACAAAATTAAGAAAAAATATATTTAAATGAAAAAAAAGACACAAATGAAAAAAAAAAACGGAGATTCAACTAATAAATAACAATAAAAGAAATAACAACAAATGAAAAAAAGACGAATCAAATATAACATGAAAAAAATTCTTGAAGTATCATTGTACAATTTAATATCTAATTTTCTCCACAAACAAGACAGGTCATTAAACAATTTAGAGGAAAAATGATTTGTAAAGAAACAAAATTGGAAAAAATATAATTAAATGATTCAAATAAGGATTTTCTCTACAGGTATATTTTTGATGGAAATTATTTTAATAATAAAATTATTTTAATAATGAAATTTCTCAATATAGAAATTATTTTTGTTAAAATCTGCACCCCATATAGAAACGGATAATAAGTAAGGAAACAAAGAAATAAGAAAACGGAAGGTGGAGCCCTCTTAATTGAAGATGGAGGAATAAGGAAACAAAGAAATAAGAAAACAGAGAAATATATCATCAAATTTTGAAGTCTGCTCAATTTTAATTGTAACATATCGTGTGACAGTTCGTATGGTGAGTATGTTTTTAATTAAATTTAGACTTCTACACATAAAACAAATGTATTTAATCAAAACAAGACAAATTATGTGATTAGAGGGCTGAGATTAAATCCAAAATTTCATCATTCAATCGTAGCCGTTGGCGGATCGGACACCCAACGTGCTTAATAATGGAATGGAGATATCTTTCTTAAGATATATGATTATAAAAAAAGAAGAAGACCAAAAAGCTTATTGAATTTCTTTCGAATAAGTTGAAAAATATTGACAAAGTCCAAGACACATTTTCAGTATTTTTTTAAAGTGTAACATGTCCAAAAAGACTTTCGTAGTTTTCAATATTATTATTTGTTATTAGTTTATCTCTCCCATTTCTCTCTACTCTGTAGACAACATCTCAATATAATAAGAAGATATACATCGATCTATACACGCCCCTGTCGTTATAATTTTTTATTTTTTAGACAGAGCCCAAAAGAGCCTAAGGCCTCAAGCCTAGATTTCAATTTTTATTTTTAGTTTCGCTTTCATTGACGACTTGGAAACAAGCCCAACACACCGACATATTTGTAATTAAGCCCCTCTGACCTGGAGAAATTACTAATAGTATTAAAATTTACAAAATACACCTCTAAAGATAGAAATTTTGAAACAAGTCCTTAGAATCACAAAACATGACACAACACGTGTTAACATGGTTAAGTACGCCGTGCTCAGCCCGTATCGTGCCATTTTCTCACACTGTGAAGCATGACATGGCATAACACATTAAATTTCAGACGAACCAGCATATCACAACATGTATGATGAGCACGATACGGGAACTTCATGTATATTCATCCTTGTAGTTACCTGTTCGAACTGCAAGACATGAACAGTACAGAGTCTGCTTCATACTTGTAGGAATAATTTTGCTTTGTAATCCATTTATTCAAACAAAAAGATATCAACTTGCCAAGTCAATGTCAGTTTTCTCTCATTTAGGCCATTATCCTTTTTATTTTGGTTTTCTTTTGTTTATATTTTTCCTGATCAATGCTAGCATAAAACGCTGCAAAAAAAGAAATACTATTTTACATATATGTCACAAATTTAGCAAACAATACACCGAATACATATTGCACTTATATTTTAAAATTTAAACACTATAGTCATATAATTATTGGATACATCAAAACAACATCGAATGAGAATGTTTGACTTGATGGATCAAGTATACATCGAAGAGGCACTTAAGGTGTTTAATCAAATAGTGCATTGTTGGATCAAGGATACACAGGCGCAGGTGCAGGTGCCGAGTTGGAGCATGGTGGCAGTGGATTCCCACAAAGACATGTATAGTTTGCAAAAACTGAGGCATCAAATCGCTCCATGTTACCTCCCTTAGGTAGCTCTCCACAGAGTATTGAATGACAGATCGGAATAGAGCAATGAGCTAGGTAGCATTGGCAAATGAATCTGGCACATTGCCGTAGATTTTATTGTGGCTTATATTGAACATCAGTAGCTTATCTGAGAACTCTACATTACTTAGATTAAACTCAAAGTTATTGTGAACCAAATCAATGTTAGCGGCATTCTTTTGTTTACCGAATAAAAAAGAAGCATCGCCACTGAGTTGGTTGTTCGGTACGATGATTACCCACAAATCTACTGATCCATAAGATTTTGGTATTTTACCAGATAGGTTGTTATCGGAAAGAATAAGCATTGAATGGGCAATCCCAGGTGGTATGGTACCTGTGAGGTTATTTGAAGAAAGATCCAAGTTTTGTAAGTTCGATAAGGTAGAGAGAGATTTTGGAATTGCACCGGACAGGTTGTTCCTTGGTAGACTAATGACTGCGAGATTGGTATTATTGTAAAATTTAGGCACAGAACCAGAGAGAGACGTCTCTTCTATAATGAAACCACGAAGTTTCAAAAGTTTAGTAACGCACGAAGGAATTGGTGTTGGGAAATCATAAATGTCAAACAATTACGTCTTAATCTAGATATCAAACAATTACATCTCATCTAGAAGTCAAACACTTACACTCCGGAAAAGGAGAAACAGTTCCCCACCTTAACCTAAGGACTGTCCTATGCCAAAGCCGACTCATAAAATATAAATCTTAAGTGCGGAACATAATACCTGATTCCATAGATGTTTTCATGGAGTAACTCGATCCTTTGAGAGATCACCAACCGTCTCCGTGAGCACGAGACTAGACTCTAATGACAAAAAGCCCTTCTTGTTGTTTTGTCGTATGGTCGTAGGAATAAGTCTACCAAGACAGCAAGATATGGCCCTTGAGAAATCCTCTCCAAATTTTCTAATAGATTTATCTTCTTTATTCTTTGATGGTAGAAGAAGAAGAAGAGAAGGCACACAGAACTGTATTTTTCTAAAGAGAAAAACGTATGTCCAGTTTCTGTGTTTTTCTGTGGTATCTTGTGCCTTGGGGACCAATCCTTATATATAGTAACCTATCTGGTTATCTGCCAACTGAAAAAAAAGTATTGTGTGACTGCATCAAAAACCGTGTAATGATTTGATCTTTGCCTAAATGACAATTTTCTAAATTACAAATCTTAGAATCAGTCCATCAATAATTTGATCTTTAGCTAAATTGTTCTATACATTTATGGACCACATCATAATGAATATATTGATTGTCTATTACCTTATTTGATCACTTTAATTGACAATCATATATGACAGTAAATAATTCATAATTAGATTACATATATGCTCAATGTTGGCATTAAATCCAATGAAGTTGGCAATAAATCCAACAATCATACCATGAAGCCCGGGAATATGATAGATCTCAAAGGAATCTAGTTCGGTTAAGCCACAAACGGCGGTTGGAAAGGATGCAAAGACATCTAAGTTTTTCATTCTGAGACCACTTACACGACCGGTGTCGGTTCATTCTGTGGTGGCTGCGGTTTCGCAGTAATTGAAGCCTTTGATCCAATCACGGAGAATATCGGGGTTGCCCAGTTGCCTCTTCATTTTGAGAAGCATATATTCATCATTTTGGTAGTACTATTAGTACGTAACACATAAGGAGGTGCAAGAGAGGAAGAATAACAGGAAGAAAATGATAGACATCTATGTGTATTATTTTAATTTCTGGGTTCTTTTGAAGGGGCCGGTTTTAAAATATGGTTGGGGTGAAAGGATATATATATATGGATATAGACATAGATGATCAGTAGAATACTTAAATCTGGATAAATTTAAATACACTTATACACGTAAAGCGTCATAATGTTACGTTAATTTTGTACTCTTCTTTTATAATTTAAAACCGTTCAGAACACACAAAGTGAAAAGCCTGCTCTCCGAGCTTGATATGGATCTTTATTAATTGTTGTACAACTTATCTCAATAGGTTTGTGCATATTTCACAACCAAAAAGAACTTGTTGCAATAAAACTTGTGCGGTATATATTAAGTATATATGTGCATATTTCTTTCCAATTTGTATATCCATGGAACCAAGGCGTTCAACAAGTTGATAGATACAAGTGCTTAAAAGTGTTGATTATTTCCGTTGATTATTTGCAAGACAAGCCACACAAGTGTTCTACGTAATTGATTCTACCGATCGTTCAAGACATGTTGTCCTATTCGGGAAAAGAAGAATTATCGGGATTGATAATGTGGTTGACGAAGAAGCGTATAATCATTTTAACAAGATATCTCCGTTTTCCATTGGCATGCCATCTTTACCAACTGGAGATGATAATGAAACAAGTTACATGCGCCATGATCATAATGAAGGAGAATGGATTGAAATAACATGATATTTAAATTTTTATTGGTAGACATGCAAGGTATCCGAGGAAAAAATTCAATTTTAATACCCCTACACATATTATATATATGTTGAATCAATATTACTAATACTTCCACTGTAATTAATGTTATGACCTATTTTAATTCATGTTTTTAAAATTTTTATGGCTTATTTTCTTTCATGTTATAAGTATTTTTTTTACAAATAGTTTACTAATAATAAAATTTTAGCAAATCAATTTATCAAATAAATTAATATAGAAACGACTTATTATAAATAACCGATTATAATAAGGGAATCAGGATCTGTTATTTACAGTGTTCTAAATAGCGTGCTATAGCAGCGCTATAGCATTTTTGGACCCCAAACGCTACGCTATGACATCAAAATGCGCTATTTGCGCTACGACCGCTATAGCGGTCCGCTATTCGCGCTATACAATATGGGTTTTTTTTTTAAGCAATTTATATGGGTTTTAAATAAAGATTAAAAAAATCTCAAACCGAAATTGAATTTGTTGCTACTTGCTACAGATAAATCAATTTGAAATTGGGAATAGAAATAGAAATTTGAATAGAAAAAAAGTCCAAACCGAAATTAAAATTTGAATAGAAAAAAAAGATTATGTCATGAATCATGATGGTTAAGATATTTTTAATAGGAAAAATCGATAATTTATGATATTACTATGGATATTTTGAACCGCAATTTGAACTTTGTACTGGTTCAATATGAATATTATAATTTCTTAATTACTTTGGTGTTATTTATTGTTCTATGAGACTTTAGGATAATGTTGATATTTAATACAAATATTGAATATATGAAATTTTTTAAAAAAAAAGCAATATTCGCTATAGCTTTTTTTTTAGCCTTCCCGCTACGACGCTATAAACGCTATTTAGAACCTTGGTTATTTATAATAAGCCGTTGACAGGCACTTTTCGCGAGGATAAAAAGTGACTTTTCGCGACGGAGTACCATCATAAACATGCTTTTTATTTGCGACGGTACTTTTCGCGACGAAGGTCCGTCGCGAAAAGTGCTTACTTTGTTGATGTTTCAGCTTGCTCGATAATGGCATGATATTTTATTTTCCCACAAAAACAACCCCCCTCCAAATAAATATGTACCTCACCATTCAAGTTTGAATCTGGTCTGTTCGTTATTTACTAACACAAATCTTAAAGGGACCCCGTGCATTAAATGTTTGGGATGGATTGGCCCGGATTTTGATCAGATGGTCGGGATTCAAACTTAAAGGTGAGGTAATGCAGAGGACGGTACAAAATCTTCATACTTGTAGGAATGGTTTAATTTGCTTTGTAATATCCATTTTTGAAACAAAAAGAATCAAATTGCCTGTCAATGTCATTTTTCTCTCTTTTTTCACTCCGTTTAGAATATGTTTTAGTACAGAACAGAACTGCCTTCTCCTCCAATAATTTAATTACTCAACCTTCATGACTTTGTTAATTTTCAATGTCAATTTGCTCCAAATGCTATCTTGTATTTTATATCTGGATGGACTGATCAAAATCGAACAGATCCTTCATGAT
The DNA here is from genome assembly GCA_025461125.1 of Carex kokanica. Classification (NCBI taxonomy): domain Eukaryota; kingdom Viridiplantae; phylum Streptophyta; class Magnoliopsida; order Poales; family Cyperaceae; genus Carex; species Carex kokanica. The sequence goes on along the minus strand of JAJGRX010001493.1, from coordinate 748,225 downwards.
AAAAATCCAAATTTATTAAGACTATAGAAGATGAACAACTACAGTTGGAAACAAAGAATAAGTGGAGAATATATCAGTTTGGTCACTGCTGTACAAAAAAAAAAATGAAAAGAAAAATATATGTATATATCTGCAATTCTGTGTTTGATACATCAGTATGGAAAATGGACAATTATTTTTGTTTCTTCATTTTTAAACGCCAATAAGTTTGAGAATTGTCTGATTGAAACTTTTGGAACTACCGCTTGACTGTAAGAATTTCAATCCAACAGAAAAAGAAGGTTAATTAAGAATATATGTAAAAATCAACAAAATGATGAACCGATCGCTTACTTTACCAGCTAGCTTATATCATTTGTTTAGATTGAGTTAACATATATAGTATTAAAAAGTCAGATGAGGGAAATCATTTGTTGTAATTACAAGGTATTAAATAGTTGGGTGACTTGATCTCCAATCTTTACTAAAAAAAAGTATTAAAAAGTCAGAGATCTTTAGTTCAATCTTCGGTTCAATTAAATCTCAAACGTGTTGAAGCAAATCTTATACTTGAATACAAAAAAAGTGTTTACAATATGGAGAATATACATTATTCATATATTGCAATCTCAGTTTTTTTTAAAAACAACTGGAATAAATTAATTTACATCTTATGAAAGCTCAAACTATATAAGAAACAACAAAATCTAACAGTACACATCAACACATATACAAATCAAAGTGCGAGATTTGCACGATGATAATAAGATTGATAATATGACGTGGAGCTCCCTCTAATAACTTTAGGGTTTTATATGAGGTTTTTAGGCATCTATTCTGGAATTATCTCGTCCAAATATAAGAGTGGTACCCCAATTGGTGGCCACATTGATTCTGTTCCTCCAGCTGACTGTACGTGCCAGGTATGCGGTTCGCCACATCATCCAGCTCAGGAATCCGGCATGTGATATTCCATCAGAATCCTGGAAAATTAGATGAACAAAAGAATTACTTGAGATAAATTTCAGTTACTTGAATCATGATCGATTACTAGGCAAGTTTAATTTTCCGTACAAACAATGAGATTCAAGTAAATAATTAGAAATTTTAAAAGGAGAAATATACTTTGCTTTGTCTGAGATCAACCAAAGCCTTGTAGGAACCGACGGAGGCCATACTGCCCAAATGGTTATACTCAAATGGTTTTCCCATGTCAGCATTCTTCGCACGATTTGCTTTTCCAGCAGACTGTTTTGCCATTGTTTCAAACACAGTTGCTAGGTACTTTCCTTGTCTCTCAGCCACCTATAAATTTTCATTTTAGTAAGCATATATTTTGTTTGTATACTCAGAAAATAGATATGCTGTTTTCCTTTGTAAATTTAAAGTGTGAGAGTTAAATTATAAATTTTTTACAAACGATTGAACACATTAATTTTGAACAAAGAATTTTTACAGCAAAATTATTATATCTTGTTATATTTGCCGATTTAGGGGGTAAAGATTAAGGTATTTATAAACTAATGATACAACAAATGGAAAACAACAAACCTGAGCAAGAGCAGGAAGAACTTGCTTGCCGGTTTGTTCAACGTAACCGGCACAATCTCCAATTGAAAATACGTCTTCTGCTGACGGTACACGTAGCCACTTATCTACTCCAACCCTGTATTTATCACGAGATTTAATAAATAAAATCACATGTAAAGCTTTCTATATCTAGAAGATTTTAATTTATGAAGATAATTCTTTGCAATCATCTGCATACTATTCCACAAACCTTCCACGAGATTTGGGGAGATTGAGGTCGTTCACAAATTCAGACGGCCCCACGCCAGTGGACCATACCAGTAGACCGTATGGTATTTCGGTCCCATCCTTTAGCAGTATTTTCTCCTCTTGCACTTCCTTGACTATCCCTTTCACAATGCTAACACCAGACTGTTCCATATCACAAAATATTTTATTAACATAATAAAAAATCACAAAATACTCTGAGATTAGTTTTAATAACAAAAGTAAGTAATAAAAAGTATCATAATTGATTACCTTACTCAAGTGATTCGTTGCATATTGCCTTAGTTTTGGGGTAAACGGTGCCAACAACTCGTTTGCCTGAGTAAAATAATAAATTTGAAACCAATTAAGTTTATATATCACTTGAAATACCAAACATTTGAGAAACATAAACAAGTTACAAGAGGGAATGAACAAATGCAAGCACCTCAATAAGAGTAATCTTTATATGCTCTTTGATATGTGGGTATTTTTCGCGCACATCACGCATGATAAAATCACTCAATTCACCGGTAAACTCAACACCCGTCGGGCCTCCACCAACTACAACACAGTGCAATAGGCGTCTTTTCTCATCTACTGATATACCTGCACATATATAACAATTGGTTATTTCTGAAATATAAACAGTGTGTACATGCTGAAAATGCAGTTTCCTACACTCTTTTAATTATAAGATATTTCTGGAACTGATGATACAATTGATAATGAGAATGAGAGGGGGTGCAACTTCTCTTTAAGAATAAATACTTTCTTAACTATAAGCATGCAAATACCTGGTTGTTCAGCGAGCATAAGATTCAAGAGGAGCTTCCTTCGTATCTTCTGCGCATGATACACCTCGCGCAAGAATGTTGCATACTCCTCGACTCCTTTTATGTTGAATGTCATCGGCTGAGCCCCGACCGCAATGACCAACTTGTCATAGGCAACCTTGAATTCGGACGGCTCGTAAGGCAATCCCTCACTCGAAACTGCCTCGCAATACACCTAAAGTATTCAAATTGAAGAAAAAATTGAAAACCAACATGTAAGCTGTTCTTTCGTGCAAGCCTATAATTTCTTCAAAATAGGAAGAAGAGGTAGCACTAACCTCATGCTTATCGGCATCAACTCTGGTGCAATTGGCGAGGAAAAAGTGAGACCTCGGTGCCTTTGCTAGTGCAGTCTGTATCCGGTTAACAGGTTCAGTCACGGACCGAAATTCAAGCGTTCCAACACATGTGGAAGCTAACAAAGGGGTGAAAACCATGTGATTTCTTGGAGATATGCACACCACATCATAATATTTTGTATTAATATCCTTCAAGAATCGACAAGCACCCCAACCAGTACCGAGCACAACAACTCGCGGTTTCTCAAACTTCTTTGTGGGACCCAGCTCAGGTAGGTCATCTGCTTCATGAACTTCAGGGTCGGCATAGTCCACAGCCGGCTTGGCATTGGGGGACTCAATTTGCGGGGTGCTTCGTAATCCCCTTGATCGGAGTGTGTTGTTGAAGAGTAAAATCTGGTTCTTGGAACTTGATACAAGGTTAACATGGCGAACATATCGTGCATTCTTGGCAATTGTTTGAGAAACGATGGCGGTATCGGATGTAAGTTTGGATAGAGTTTGTGTAACAGAAGAACCCCTTGCAAGTCTTGAGAATCCCATATCTTTGGAATATGACTAGATAAACTTTGTTTAAAAAATATAGCGCTGCATTATATTATAGACAAAAGGTCAGAATGTTAGCAACAAAGAATGAACAAAAAAAAAAAAACATGCTAAAAATAAGAAAACTATGAATGAATTAGAAAACAAGATTTAGACAGTTGTTGATGTCATTTTCATTTAAATTTGTTAATAAAATTAAGTTATAGTTTTAATTGAGAAACATTTACTCTCTAGAAGACTAAAGTACAAAACTTTAGTTTGAGGTGATCCCTCTGAAATGGTTTATATATATCTCTCAAAGTTGTCTAGATTATTTTTGAAATTACTACGAATGAGAAAATGAGAATCAAGAAATCCAAAAATAAAAATATACGATCTTCGACAGCACTGTAACCATATTTTGCAATAAAAAGTGACAAATTAATTAATACATATATAAAATGTTTCATGATATAGTTGCTCCAGAACTTAAATGAAACAAAATGAAATTTAAGGGACCAAATTGAAAAGAACTTACTGATTGAAGAGAATTTCTTTGAGTAGCAGAGAGCAAATATATTAAACTTATGAAATTCTCTGTTGTGTGAGTTGTGTGAAAGTAAAGAGCATGGGGTCCAGTTATATAGACCTACCTACATACCTAGTATACCTTGCTTCGTCACATTCTTCTTTAGTTATATAAATCATAAAAAATAAATTCATCCATTATTCCTAGCTCTGCTGGGTAAATTCTAGATGAAAATGTATTTTGTGTAAAGTCAACATGGAATTTAGAGATGAATTAATACTTGGTCAAGTTAGGTTAGTACACGCAAGTCAATTTTTGAGTTGCATGCGCATTGATAATATACAAAGACGTGGTAGGTCTTTCTGGAGCAGTCATAAAAAAAAATCATATGCTTGAAAATAATAATAATTACAAGTGTTCATCCGTAAACGCAAGAATCATTTTCCATATTTTTGGTGCAATAATTCGTCACCAAATTTATTGACGAATGATAACACAGTGGTTTCCTGCTTGTTTAATTTGGAAACAGTGGGCTGCATGGCAGGGTTGCCTTAATTTCTATTGTTTGTCATTTGTTTACTAATTGTATGAAATAAGGAACCATACGTTATTAATTATTATTTATTATGAAGGAAAAAAAAATGTTATTTTTAATAACAAATGATAGCACGTAAAGGACTTCCATTATTATGAGAATAAAAACAAATTAAAAAGGTAGCAATAGCGTAGAATTGACCGAAATTTTTATTAATACCTAAACAAAATAACAAATCTACCTCCATACTACCTAAATGTTCAATCTATATTAAAATGTGCTTGGAGACCAAATTTTACATTTTTTATTAAAATTCTGCACCATTGAAAAACAGCGGTTTTCAAACCGGCTTAATAAATAGTAAAAAAATTCCAAAAAATGTAAAATTTGGTCTCCAAGCACATTTTAATATAGATTGAACATCTAACGGTTTAGAAATATCGTTTGAAGTCAATTCGATAGGTTTTAGAGTTGAGCTCACGAGAGGCCTTGGTGAGCTTAGGAACACCCTAGTTCTACTCTAAATAAAATATTAAATTAGATTAGATTAGATTAGTATTAAACAAAATATTAGATTAGTATTAAAAATATTAATTTAAATGTAATATGATATTAGTTTAAATATTAAATGTAATATAATATTAGTTTAATCATTATTTTATTCATTTCCTCCATCACTATTCCAAATATACAATCCAAATGACATTTTTACTAACCCGAATAGTCCAAAGTTAGCGCTATTCTCAAACCACTCAGATTAGCACTATTCTCAACCACTAACTCAAAAATCGCTATTATTGCACTAATCCTTGCATGATCCAAACGAATATTTTTTCTAGCCAACTGTTGTGATACTGTTCCATCTGAATTTTGAATCTTGTTTATTAACATTTCTTCCCAGTACTAATTAGTCGTTACATCATTATGTTTCAACTAATATGAATTCATCAATGAGATGAGGTGGTAGCACAATTGACTAGGAATTTTTTTTTTTTAGAACTTTGGCTACTCAAAAATCGAGAGTTCGAGCCATCCTCACGATTTCACAATCTCTACGAGGATTTCAAATTAAAAATAAAAATATGAATTCAACAACAAATGGAGAGAACCTTGTAAGAATAATCGCTATGTTTGGTTGCTTTTTGTGCATATGCCCCTGAAAAAAATAAAATATAAATCCACTGTGCTATTTATTGTGTGATAAGACAAGCTAAGTGATTAAATACTAATAATTATTCTCTATTTAATCATATGACAGTAAATTATTTAACTTTTTACTTATACATGTTTATCAATTAATATGCGACGTATACATAATTCAATATATGAAATTAATTATTTGAAATAATTTCTCTCTATATATTTTTTATGTTTCACTATATTTAATAATATTTATCTCAATAAATTTTATTTTCGATACGTACTTTTATTTCTGAATAAAAAAAATTTATACAGTCAATAAATTTTGAGAGTCAACATGCATGATTTACGAGAGCTACAAACTTCACCTACCTTCTGGGATCCAGTCATACATTTTGAGATGAAGCAGTAACTTTTTATTACATTTTATTGTAATATGTTACATGGGTCAACTGAAAATGCAATATATATATTATGTAAGAGGATGTGAATTCGAATTTGCCATTCTACACTTTTCTTTAAACTTGTGGTACTACTCGAAGGACATTAACCAATCATTTATTATAATTAATTAGGTATAATTTTCTTTTAATAATTAAGAAAAATATATGGCCAGATGCTTTCCCTTGGCGACTGTAATCACAAGTCTCTGTCGAAGACTCCAAGTTAATTAGACATGTTTAACTTCCAATTTGTATCTCAAAGAAAATAATAAGTCAGCTTAATTAATTTGTTGCTTCATGTTTAAAATATATATAGACGCGCGTGTTGGAAGGGGTCAAATATTAATTAAAACTTAAAAGGGTATATAATATAATATATTAGAATACTAATTAATTTGCTCTCTTATGTGCAACAACTTTGGCCACGTTGCTGCATTCTCTGTATTAAAACTACAAAAATATTTTTCTCTTCCCAATTCAGATTCTTTGACCATATAGAGTGAGGCTATGGTGCTATGCATAGCACGGATGACTAGTGTAGTACGGCTCAATATGGTACTGTTTAAAATCCAAACAGTCGATCCAAACCGTTCAATGTGATAACCATATGAATATGTACTTGCAAACTAAATTTTATATTTTTTCAAATTTTTTTACTATTTTTTTAGATAGGTAGAATTTTGATGGTCCAGAATTTTCAAAAAACACTGATTTTTCTACCTATCTAAAAAAATAGTAAAAAAATTCAAAAAAATATAAAATTTAGTTTGCAAGTACATATTCATATGGATATCACATTGAACGGTTCGGATCGACCGTTAGGATTTTAAAAAGTACCATATTGAGCCGTAGTACACTAGCCATTGGTGCTATGCATAGCACCATAGCCTCACTCGACCATATATACATACGATTTAAATATTTTTTCTTTGAGTAACATGCATATTATAAATTCATATTTATATTTTTAAAGTTCAAATAGTTGATCCGAACCCGTTAAATATGATCTCCAATACTTAGAGACCAAATTTTATATTTTTTAGAATTCTTTTATTATTCTATTAGATAGGTAAAAAGTCAATACTTTTAATAGTTCATAATTCAATATCAAGAATGTTTTTCATAAATTTATTTTCTCGTTGAAAAGTGCATGTTAGCATAGTGGTTTCAAAATTATTTGAGATGAATACGTAGGGCTAACATAAGCTTCCTTGAATATCTTTCTGACGATATAGAATTATTTAAAAACGACCAAATAACTTTCTCTTCCCAATTTAGATTCCTTGACTATAGAATATACGTACGGTTTTAATTAATATTTTCTTTCCCTTTAAGCAAGAAAAGGAAAACTTCTTAAATTATTTTACATCAACGTACTTTTAATTTCTTCAAATTTTTGTTGCTTCTGTTGGACAGAAATCATAGTCTTTACCTTATTTTTTTCATGAATTAGAATGAATGAGATTTAAACCATCAAACTGATTTTTAAAATGAAGACGAGATGCAAACTTCCTATCTCTATTCGGATTTTGAACATGCAACATCTGATACAAATAATTTTGCCTTCAACTACTAGACTATGATTTGATTTTTTTTTTTTTTTGTTTTAGAAGTTAATAAGTGCTGCATCTTTTGGCCTCTTTTGATTATTTTTTCTTTTTTAATTTTTTGTTGGTCATGTTTTCTTAATTTAATTAATGGAATGAAATTTTCTTGTGAGACTTTATTAATAAATAATTTAATTAAACAGCATTCTGCTGGAACACTGATGTGCTAATTGTTACTTGTGAGTGTTTATAGCAATCAAATTTGTTTTCTATGTTGAAAAGTGCATATTAGCATGGTGGATTCAAATTATTTGAGATGAATACCATGGGCTAACATAATCTTCCTTGAATATATATATATATATATATATATATAGAGTAGAACTAGGGTGTTCCTAAGCTCACCAAGCCTCTCGTGAACTCAACTCTAAAACCTATCGAATTAACTTCAAACGACATTTTCAAACCGTTAGATGTTCAATCTATATTAAAATGTGCTTGGAGACCAAATTTAATATTTTTTGGAATTTTTTTACTATTTATTAAGCCGGTTTGAAAACCGCTGTTTTCCAATGGTGTAGAATTTTAATAAAAACAACAGTTTTCAAACCGGCTTAATAAATAGTAAAAAAATTCCAAAAAATGTAAAATTTGGTCTCCAACCACATTTTAATATAGATTGAACATCTAACAGTTTGGAGTGTCGTTTGAAGTCAATTCGATAGGTTTTAGAGTTGAGTTCACGAGAGGCTTGGTGAGCTTAGGAACACCCTAGTTCTATTATATATATATATATATATATATATATATATATATATATATATATATATCTCCATTCCATTATTAAGCACGTTGGGTGTCCGATCCGCCAACGGCTACGATTGAAAGATGAAATTTCGGATTTAATCTCGGCCCTTCAATCACATAATCTGTCTTCTTTTGATTAAATACATATGTTTTATGTGTAGAAGTCTAAATTTAGTTAAAAACATACTCACCACACGTACTGCCACACGATACGTTATAAGTAATACCAAGAATTGAGCAAATGAAATTAGCATTAAATATTTATTACCATATCTCTCTCCAGCTTTAATTGGTGCATAAAAAGATTAATTTCCAATTTAGACAGATAGCATATCTTATTTCCAAATTTCCTACCTCTTATTCATTTTTGGAAGATAACAAAAAAGGCATATTATTAATTTATTCTCTAGCAGCTTTCCACATTTAATTTAATTGAATTATAATGCAAAAATTGTGTATGCACTGACATGCAAAGAATGTTGTTGTATTAAAACAGTCATTTGTTGTTGTTTATTTTATTATTATTTATTATTTGTCTCTCTATGTTAAATCTTATAATATGTCCCGTTGCAACGCACGGGTATGATACTAGTATATATATATAGGCTGTGGCTAATTTGTTGCTGGCAGCAGTTCGGCCGAGGTGCTGCCGGGGCTATATTTAGCCGTGTGATGTCCAAACAACAAATTCAAACCGTTAGATGTTTAATCTATACTATAATCTACTTGGAGACCAAATTTTACATTTTTTGGAATTTTTTTACTATATATTAAGATGGTTTGAAAACCGCTGTTTTTAACGTTGCAGAAATTTACTAAAAACAGCGGTTTTCAAACCAGCTTAATATATAGTAAAAAAATTCCAAAAAATGTAAAATTTGGTCTCCAAGTAGATTATAGTATAGATTAAACATCTAACGGTTTGAATTTGTTGTTTGGACATCACACGGCTAAATATAGTCCCGGCAGCACTTGGCCGAACTGCTGCCGGCAGCAAATTAGACAGACCCTATATATATATATATATATATATATATATCTTTCTTAAGATATATGATTATTAAAAAAAGACCAAATAGCTTATTGAATTTCTTTCGAATAAGTTGAAAAATATTGACAAAGTCCAAGACACATTTTCAGTATTTTTTTAAAGTGTAACATGTCCAAAAAGACTTTCGTAGTTTTCAATATTATTATTTGTTATTAGTTTATCTCTCCCATTTCTCTCTACTCTATCTGTATTCTGTAGACAACATCTCAATATAATAAGAATATATACATCGATCTATACACGCCCCTGTCGTTATAATTTTTTATTTTTTAGACAGAACCCAAAAGAGCCTAAGGCCTCATAAGTACGTACTCTTGTCAATTACATGACATTAATGTACACAGGATATAATTTATCTCCTCTGCTATTTACTACAAGGCTTTGAGCCCATTCCAACAGCTGCACTTCGTTAGATAGAACTACCCATTCTTTGGGCTCAGCTCCAGCTCGGCCCAGATAAACTTTGAGATTTGAATCAAGGCCGAACTTGGGCTTTATCCAAATTAAAAGTCAGTTCAGTTTTAGCTCATTCGATTATTCAGCTCGTTTGTCCATGAACACATTCGGCTCATTAACCGGAACCGTATCCTCCCGAGTACCACACGGAACAGTAAATCACTCTACGGTCCAGATTGACTCTCAGCCGGTGCCTATTCGGGAGATGGGAAGGGGCAGTATTATTTTTTCTTTGAAATTCGTGCAAACTTAAAAAGAACGGGCCGGATTCACTAATTAGGGAATCATTCTAGGAGATTCCCTTTTGCGGTACCACACTGGATACGAATTCCTCATTAACCGGCCAGAGAACTCCTGATTTGATGTCTTGAAAAAGATATGAATCATTCTTCTTTAGCACATCCTGAATTAAATTTACATTCTATTGTATTATTCTATTGCACAAGACAAGTTGCAATCTCACGTGTATATTTTGGAGACTTTTAAGTACATTTTTTTAATTTTATATTTTTCATGTGGTGAGTTGGTAATTGTCACGCACTATCATGTTTCAATTTTTCTACGACTTTCTACGGTCATCTTAACTTGGAAACTTAAGCACGTTAACTATGTAGTTAAATGTTCAAATTTGAAAATGTCAATGCTTACATTTTTTAAATTATAAGACAAAAGATATTCTAATTTTTATGTTAGATATATGATGGAAGGTATTAAACAACCATACATAAGTTTTAATATTCACCGCACAATTGATACTCTAGAATTAAAAGTTAATTGACATTTAAGGCTTCTTAAAACACAAATGATGAATTGTTTTCAATCATCTTAGTTATTGTGATATTTAATTATATGACTGAAATTTATTTAACTTTTTTACTAATAGGTATTTATCAAATGTGAGATATATCTAATTAAATGTAAGAAATTAATTACTTTCATCTATTTAAATTTATATCTATTTTTTTTTATTTAATTTGATATTTTTTTAGAAAAAAAAAACACTTGTAATATCCTAGAATGTTGCTAGTTGATCAACAAACTAACATTTCTACAAGTTTCTCTACGCCGTAAGCAACATAAAGTAATTTACTTTGGAAGAGATGACTAAAATAAAGTTATATTTTTGAAAGACAATAATTCTCCGCAAAAAATTTATCTTTCATGCAAAAAAAAAAAAAAAAAGTTACTCTTTTGTGAAAAGTGATGTATCTTACATATATACTTTCATGCACATTGCAACATAATTAATTATGGAGTGAGGCTATGGTGCTATGCATAGCACCAATGGCTAGTGTACTACGGCTCAATATGGTACTTTTTAAAATCCTAACGGTCGATCCGACCGTTCAATGTGATATCCATATGAATATGTACTTGCAAACTAAATTTTATATTTTTTCGAATTTTTTTACTATTTTTTTAGATAGGTAGAAAAATCAGTGTTTTTTGAAAATTCTGGACCATCAAAATTCTACCTATCTGAAAAAATAGTAAAAAAATTCGAAAAAATATAAAATTTAGTTTGCAAGTACATATTCATATGGTTATCACATTGAACAGTCAGATCGACCATTAGGATTTTAAAAAGTATCATATTGAGCCGTAGTACACTAGCCATCCGTGCTATGCATAGCACCATAGCCTCACTCATTAATTATGAGTGAGGTTATGGTGCTATGCATAGCACCAATGGCTAGTGTACTACGGCTCAATATGGTACTTTTTAAAATTCTAACGGTCGATCCGAACCGTTCAATGTGATATCCATATGAATATGTACATGCAAACTAAATTTTATATTTTTTTGAATTTTTTTACTATTTTTTTTTAGATAGTAAAATGAGGGTGAAGCATAATTTTATAATATTTTGAATCTTAAGTTTTTAACTAGTATTTTATAAGTTTTCTGTGAAAAAACATAGAATAGAAGAGTATAGTTTTGAATTTTTTTTTAATTAGCCGCATGAAGTGTCTCATTTCATGTTGACTTTACACACAAGGTAGAAGGACACTTTTAATTTTTAAATGATGAATTGTTTAAAATCAATAATGATGGAAGGAGAAAGAGGAAACATTGTTTAATTTGGATTAAAAAATATAAAAATACTTAATTTCTAATGGTGAACTGAAATTTAATAACGTTTTAATGCATGGGTATTGTTTGCAAATTGCAATTAATATCCAAAAGGTGTATAGACAAAAGACTTTGTTATTTGGCACCGGTTCTTTAGCTATACAATTGGATCCTTTCAAAGAACTTCATGTATGCCTATAAAAAGGTTCTTGTTATAATTATTCGGTTAAAATATGTTCATTGTTCATTAGGTATATATCGTTGGCATAAAAAAAAATTAATTACTTTTTTTTTTTTTTTTTGAAACCTTGTCAGTAGCTGACAAGTGATAGTATTATTAGATGAAGAAAAATTACAACATCAATCCTAAGTCCTGCCAACGTATATGAACTACTCATGATACAGCATCTCATTACAGAACCAGTAGAAACAACCATTACAAAATTATTAATATAAGAGTTAACAAAAACGGCGCCACATTACCATTTCGTGTGTGCATCTCTGCGCCAGCAGCTTGGGTGGTAGAGTACAGTTCTCAAAAACCTTGGCATTACGTTGTTTCCAGATCATCCACGCGACACATGTGAAGCATCTCAGCCAGTGTTTGTAGGTTAGCATCCCAGTCAACCGCACTCTATCCCAAGATTTTTCCCATATTTGCTGTACCGTTGAAGCCGGTTTCATGAGCTGAATTGAAATGAGCCTTGAGACTTCAAACCAAACAGCTACCGAATAGGGGCATAGGTATAAAAGGTGTAGCACCGATTCAGTCGGGCAGTTCCCACAGAGTACACAGTCCAGTTGTATTATCATCCCCCTTCTGCTGAGAACCTCCCTAGTCAGCAGCTTATCACAAGTCACAAAATATGCAAAGAGTTTGACAGTGGGTGGTATCTTACACCGCCAAATGTCCCTAAACCAGGACTTAATGCGTCCCCCCTCAATTAGTGTTCTGTACACGGAATTCGCCGAGTATAAACCCGTGTTGCTCCATCGCCAGTAGATCCGATCCTCCTGATCCGTGAACAGTAAACTACCCTCACTGACCGGTTCATCTGGGTTAATATGGTCGATTATCATCCAAGCTTCTCTTAGCGATATATGAGGCCGAGCTGCAGCAGCCACCCTGGAGGTAGCTCTTGGGTTGGTGCTGCATGTATCATACCAATATGAGATGGATGTACCGTCCCCCACTGTCCAAGCCGTGCTCCATGTGAAAAGACCTTTAAGTCTATTGAGCAGTGACCAAAAGAATGATCCAGTCACATTCCAGATCTTAGGTGTAGTGTTGGCCATACCTTTCTTCCTAATCTTCGCGATTGTAACCGACCAAAGGCTATCCGGCTCATGATAGGCCTTCCACCACCAACGTAGGAGGAGTGAAATGTTAACGAACTTGAGATTCGATACTCCTAGGCCACCATGACTCCTTGGTAAGCACACTGTATTCCAGTTTGTTAAGGAGAGGCCCCTTCCCATAGTGCCATTTTTACCCCATAAAAACCCTCGGCGGATCCTATCGATTCTATCAATAACCCATTGAGGAAGTTGGAAGCAAGACATGAAATACACCGGCAAAGCCGACAGTACCGACCTTACCAATTCGAGCCGACCACCACGCGACAGCAGCTTGCTTTGCCAACCTCCCAGCTTACGTTCAATTTTATCAATGAGCGGCATATACATGTCTTTTGTTGGCTTCAGTACCGTCAAGGGCATACCCAAGTAAGAGACAGGAAAATGTGTCATAGAGCACCCCAGTATGTGCTGCACCCTTGCTACATCGCCATCAGGAATGTTGAGTGGTACGAAGGTGCTCTTGGAATAGTTAATTTTGAGGCCTGAAACTGAGGTGAATAAACGCATGACGAGTTTGAGCGAGATCAATGTGGTTTCATCTGCAGATGCAATGATAGCGGTGTCATCCGCATACTGCAGGGCCAAAATTGCTTGGCCTATTTTCCTAGTTAACTTACTCCGCAGAATTTGGTTTAAAGCGCCCACCATTCTTTGAAACACATCCACCGCTATATTGAAGAGCATTGGCGAGAGGGGGTCGCCTTGTCTCAACCCTCTCTTGTGTAAGAAATAGCTAGAAGAATCACCATTAATGAGGACTCTAGAGTGGGCTGTTGTGAGCAATGACCTAACCCAAGCAATCCATGGAGGCGGGAATCCTCTGGCCATCATTACCACATAAAGAAAATCCCACTCTATTGAATCGAAAGCCTTTGCGAAGTCAAGCTTTATGAACACTGCTCAGTTCTTGGAAGCCGAAATATGCTGAAGAATTTCTCTAGTGGCCACAAAATTGTCAGTAATTTGCCTCCCTTTTATGAATGCGGTTTGAAACGGCGAGATTAGATCACTCATAGCATTCCCCAATCTATTTGCCATTATCTTGGAGATTAGTTTAGGCACAATATTAATCACACTAATCGGTCTAAATTCACCGACCGTTTGGGGTACCTCCACTTTCGGAATCATGATGATGTTAGCACGGTTTACGGATGAGAGATCAACTTGACCGTTAAAAAAGCCCCACACTACATTGCATATGTCACCCTTTAAGGCCGGCCAATAGGTTTTAAGAAATTCATTCGGAATTCCATCGGGACCCGAAGCTTTGTTATTTGCCAGCCCATAAACCGCCCTTTCAATTTCACACCCCAGGATCGGTGTCACTAGATGGCTTAGATTCGGATTTGCTTGGTATAGAACTGTTGGGTTGAAAGGCTTGACTAGAAACGATTGTCCAAGTGTTCTTTGCATCTGTTGGAGAAAGTGATGTAGAATGGAGGTTTGGTTAGTGACTTGCCGTCCCTCATGATTGATGGATAGTACCGCATTGCGATTCATTCTAGAAGAAGCGAACGCGTGGAAAAATCTGGTATTACGGTCTCCCTGAGATAGCCACTTGCACCTGGCTCGCTGCCTCCATTTTCCCTCAACATTGTTCGCCAACAGAAAGGCTCGTTCTTTTATTTTACCGCGTAGTCGGAATTCATGGCTCGTCAATACTCTTTTCTCTTCTATCCTGTCAAAGAAGAGAGTGGCTTTTTTGCAATTCATTAATTGTGACTCCATTTTTGAAAAATCATTTTGGTGCCATATAGCCAAGGCCTTATGTAACTGCGCTGTTTTAAGAGTAAAATTTTGTAGACTTATCTGAGGGATGCTTTCTTCTTCGGCCCACAGTTGCTGGACCATTTCCCAAGGTCTGTTGTACTTGAGCCAAAATAATTCGAACCTCAGAGCCTTCGGCCGAGTTGCACCATTCTTGCATGTGAGGAGTAATGGCGCGTGATCAGAGACCACCACTTCCCTTGCCTCCAGATGGAGCACCGGATAAATGAGTTGCCATTCAGAGGAAGTGAAAATTCTATCAATCTTTGAAAATATGGGGTTCGGCCTTTTATTAGTCCATGTGTATGATCTGTTTTGCAACTGAATATCCATTAAGCCCACCTCTCTAATGAAGTCATTAAAGAGATCCATGAGCTGCATGCCTCTTAAGTCACCCGACCTATCAATTAACCATCTAACAAGGTTAAAGTCTCCCGCCAAAATCCAAGGATCCTTGACGAGACCCGCCACTATTCGCAATTCTTCAATGAAACCTGATTTCTCATTGTCCACACTAGGACCATACACATTCGTGACCAGGTATCTGATACCCGCGTTCGTTTGATCTAGCAGTACCGACAAGGTATGTTCCGTTGACCAAGAGGCATGAAGAGTCATTGATCTCTTCCAAGCAATTAGAATTCCTCCCTTCGAATTATTCGCTTGGTTATAGGCCACATTCAATTCAAAATACGATGGCAAAAAACTCGAAACATAATAAGAATCTACTTCATTGAGTTTAGTTTCCTGTAATAAACATACATCGCATCGAGACGATCTTATTACATTTCGCACCACATTGCATTTTTCTAGATTCCCTAAACCCCTACAGTTCCATGATAATATGCTTATTTTTTTGTAAATCATAATGACTAGATTGCATCTGCACCATATTCTGGACCAAAAAACTTTATGTAGCACTACTAGGACATCTCCTCAGGATCTGTCTCATCTTCTGTGTCAAGATGAAAACGTGCATCACTTTGCAATCTTTCCTCCTCAGTTGGCTCTACATTCTCCTCAACATATTTCCCAGCAGCTTGCCTCTCCGCATTGTCCTCTGTCACCGACTGTAATACATCTTCAGTAGTTACACCACATGCAGCAGCTATCTGGGCTCCCAGGTTCTGATGGACTTCAATCACGAAGTGACCTTCTGGTTGTAAGTGGAGTTCGGCCTTGGGAGGAGAGGGGGCCAGTTGAGTTGATCTTTTAATTCTACCCACAGGCCTTGCTGCAAACTTCTTTGAAGGCTTCCTTTTAATGCATGAACGGGCCTCACTATTAGGGAGGCCCAAACCCGTTGTAGGCAGTTGGCTAGAAGAGGCCAAGCAAGGTGCATCGGATGTGTTGGGGCACGCAGGGAATTCCTGTGAAATCGTCTGCGGCGCCTTCTGAGGCCGGATCCATTGGTTGACCCGAGCCCCTCTCCCAGAGTGACCCGCTCCAGCGAGGGCCACAAGTGGTTTCGCCCTTCCACGGCCTAGCATTCCTCGTACCCGGATATTTTTTGTTGTATTGGTCACATGCCTTGTGACCGCTTGGGTCAGTTTTGTACTGCGGTTGATTTGCTGCGGATCCTGTATGGAAACAGTAGGACCTTTTGACCTAATTAGAGAAGCAATTGGAGCATTGAGAATCGCCGCCTGGCTACAAACAATCCCGGGTCTTGGGGCCTGAGTTTGAATTTCCATATTTGGAATTGCGTGAACAGTACCTAGTACTGACACCAAATCAGGTTTCCCAGTTTGATCTCCTTTGTCTTGTTCCCCGCGTGGCTGGGAGGCCGCCCGAGGCCTGTCCACTTCTATGGCCGTTGCATCATGTGTATCGGATCCCCTATCTTTGGGCTGTGTAGGTTGGTGTGTTGCGACTTGCATCTGGGGAGATTCATGACCCAATAGAGTGGGATCCAGGGCATCATGATCATCTGTGGCCTGATCATCTGCGGCTTGCATTAGGGCCCTGAGTGTGTCCAGCGACAGCTCAGCCATCTTGGTTCCGCCGGTGAGCACCGCCAGTACCTCCGGTGGTATTCTGGCCGGATCAACCCCTTTGCACATATCTCGCAATACTCTTATGGAGCATGCAACTAGGTCGATATCTTCATGGCGCGCCGGGAGGGTATTGATATATGTATCGGGTGACACCGGCTTGATAGGTGGTGGGGGTGGGCGAGGGAGTCTAGGCGGGATGGTGGGGAAATCAGCCGACTCGTAGAGTGCACCTTTCTTCCAGCAGATTGGCCTTAGATGCACCATGTGTTCTATACCTCCCGCTACCAAGCCCATTGTTAAAGGAATTCTCTGCAAGTCATCTGTAGCCACTGCTACTCTAAAGGCCATGAAGCTGGTCTCGTGCTCTGGAGCCACCGTGCCGAGGAAGAGGGCAAACTTTGATATCACCTTGCTTATTTTCTTTTCATCCCACAGATGTAAGGGTACCCCAACCAAGTCTAGCAGAACCTTGAAGCGAGGCACCACAATATTTGCATTGTGAGCCTGGGACCAGTGCTCGAAGGTGAATCCTTCTTCCCAGAGATTGTAGGGAGTTGCCATAACAAAAGTGTTTACGGCCAGACCCCGCGGCAAGTGAATGAGATACTTGTCCTGAGAGAGTTGTGCTACCCTTAACTCCTCCTCTCGTACCAAGCCAGTATCTACCGCAATGGAGACGACTTGGTGTACTTCCAGGGCAAAACGTGCCCGTTCCCCATTTAATATTACCGCTCGGTGGAGTCTCTCAACCTCCGTATAGAATGCTTCATCTCTTTCTATAAAACACTGGATTTTCTCGGGTCTACCGGCCGGCATTTCCGGGGTGGAAGGGAACTCTCCAATCAATAACTCATCAAACAGAGGCTCCGTGTGTTTGGGCATTGTGTCATGCAGTGCCGGGCGGAAAGGAGGAGCAACAGGGTTGGGACTGGTGGTCACGCAATGGCGAGCCGTGTGCCCTGTAGCCCAGCATTTACCACAGCATTTGGGATTGCGACATTTGGAGGCAGTGTGGCCTGTCCGGCAGCAGTTGAAGCAACGGCCCCACCATTCCGGATATGTTGGGAGTGGGGGAAACCGCAGCTTGGTGGGGCTGTGCGGGGAATAGTAGTACCTTGGGGAAGTAGGGGAAGCTGGAGAGGACGGCCTTGAACTTCCTGGGGATGATTTGGCTGAGTGCGAAGTAGCGGAGCCTTTGCTTGATACGGATGTACTCTGCACCACCTGTGCATAGGTGCGGCGCCCTTGGTAAGGTTTGTATGCCCTGACTCTGTCAGTCCTCTCGTCGGAAGAGGCTCTCCAATTATCCGGGAAGCGTCGACGCCTCCTTACTTCCTGCCACTCACCGTCGCTGGCCATGCCTTCAGTCTTCAGTCGCTCTTCAGTCGCTCTTCGGTCAATTCTCCTCTCTCCTCTCTCTCTACGTAAATCCCATCACCCACCTTTTATCCATTCAATGTTAAAATTAATTACTAGGTGTAGTTATCTCTAAGAAAGTTTATTATGGAATACTATTTTATCATCAAATTAAATGTAAAAGAGTTCTAAATACTACATCATTATCTTTATGACATAATATCTCTATTTCATTATTAAGTACGTTGGGTGTCCGATCCGCTAACGATTATGATTGAAAGATGAAATTTTGGATTTAATCTCAACCCTCCAATTACATAATATGTCTTCTTTTTATTAAATGTATCTCTTTTATGTGTAGAAGTTTAAATTTAGTTAAAATAAGACTCGCCACATATATAGGCACACTAAATGTTACAATTAAATTTAAGTCGACTCAATCTTTTAGAAAAAAAATTATGCATCAAATATGTTTCCTTATTTTTCCTACACCGAATTGTGCAGACAATAAATATATATTTTCTTATTCTCCTTATTCAATTGAGCATAATGAAAATCGATAAATTTTTTCCTTAAATGGAGATATCTCCTTGTTTGTTTCTATACAAATTCATAGAATGAAAAAAATTTCACTCCCCAACAGTTGTTGGTTTGCTCTCTCTCTTCCCCTCCTCTCCTCCCTGTTCCTGTGATCCTCCCCTCCTCTGCGAAATTGTGATGTATAATATCCAAAAGATATTTGTGAAATTTAGATGCAGTTACCTTTTGAACAGTGCATTTTCTGATAAATAAATTCCATCTTTTTCGATTGCTACTAATTTCCTTATTACGTTATAAGTTTTGATAAATAAAATCTCTAAGGTTTGATAAATAAATTTCATCTTTTAAATTTATTTTTAGGACTTTACATTATAAGTTAGCAGCAATTTTTTTGTTCTCTTATAATACGTCCCCGTTGCAACGCACGGGCACGATACTAGTCTGTCATTTAATCTTCTACAATTTCGAAATTACATATGAATCTTCTGAAATGTAAAAAGCTCTTCAATTCTTTTTTTTCCTTTCTTTTGTGGTGACAATTGAACGAGCTTCAAGTTGCATTCTTGTTAGAAATAATACACAACGTTGTGAATTATTTTCGAGTTTCGAATTGTGATTTTAATCACGGGTGGAACTAGAAAATTTAGTTAGAGGCGGCTGAAATTTAAAATGCACAAATATTAATTTGTGGTTAGTGGGACTTGAACCTAAGATCTCTCAAGAACAAAATAGAGTCTTAATTGACCACTAGACTACAAGTACACATTTAACATTTTATGAGGGGACTAAATTATATAAAAACTCCAAAGAAATAAAAAATCAATTAAATTCTAACATACATGATTAAAAATTTCAAAATCATGGGGTGGCTTAGCACCCCTGGGCACAGTGTAGATCCGTTCCTGATTTTAATTTAGATGGTTGGATTATAATCATCCTTTTTTGGATTGACAAAAAAATTATATTGTTTGAATTTGATTTGGGTCGAATTTTGAATATTCATTCAACTTTATTAAAAAGTCAGATGAGAGAAATCCTTTGTTGTAATTACAAGGTATTAAATAGTTGGGTGGCTTGACCTCCAATTTTTATTCAAAAAATAGTATTAAAAAGTCAGAGATCTTTAGTTCAATCTTCGGTTCAATTAAATCTCAAACGTGTAGAAGCAAAACTTATACTTGAATACAAAAAAAGTGTTTACAATCTGGAGAATATACATTATTCATATATTGCAATCTCAATTTTTTTTTAAAAACAACTGGAATAAATTAATTTACATCTTATGAAAGCTCAAACTATATAAGAAACAACAAAATCTAACAGCACACATCAACACATATACAAATCAAAGTGCGAGATTTGCACGATGATAATAAGATTGATAATATGACGTGGAGCTCCCTCTAATAACTTTAGGGTTTTATATGAGGTTTTTAGGCATCTATTCTGGAATTATCTCGTCCAAATATAAGAGTGGTACCCCAATTGGTGGCCACATTGATTCTGTTCCTCCAGCTGACTGTACGTGCCAGGTATGCGGTTCGCCACATCATCCAGCTCAGGAATCCGGCATGTGATATTCCATCAGAATCCTGGAAAATTAGATGAACAAAAGAATTACTTGAGATAAATTTCAGTTACTTGAATCATGATCGATTACTAGGCAAGTTTAATTTTCTGTACAAACATTGAGATTCAAGTAAATAATTAGAAATTTTAAAAGAAGAAATATACTTTGCTTTGTCTGAGATCAACCAAAGCCTTGTAGGAACCGACGGAGGCCATACTGCCCAAATGGTTATACTCAAATGGTTTTCCCATGTCAGCATTCTTCGCACGATTTGCTTTTCCAGCAGACTGTTTTGCCATTGTTTCAAACACAGTTGCTAGATACTTGCCTTGTCTCTCAGCCACCTATAAATTTTCATTTTAGTAAGCATATATTTTGTTTGTATACTCAGAAAATAGATATGTTGTTTTCCTTTGTAAATTTAAAGCGTGAGAGTTAAATTATCAATTTTTTTACAAACGATTGAACCCATTAATTTTGAACAAAGAATTTTTACAACAAATGGAAAACAACAAACCTGAGCAAGAGCAGGAAGAACTTGCTTGCCGGTTTGTTCAACGTAACCGGCACAATCTCCAATTGAAAATACGTCTTCTACTGACGGTACACGCAGCCACTTATCTACTCCAACCCTGTATTTATCACAAGATTTAATAATAAAATCACATGTAAAGCTTTCTATATCTAGAAGATCTTAATTTATGAAGATAATTCTTTGCAATCATCTGCATACTATTCCACAAACCTTCCACGAGATTTGGGGAGATTGAGGTCGTTCACAAATTCAGACGGCCCCACGCCAGTGGACCATACCAGTAGACCGTACGGTATTTCGGTCCCATCCTTTAGCAGTATTTTCTCCTCTTGCACTTCCTTGACTATCCCTTTCACAATGCTAACACCAGACTGTTCCATATCACAAAATATTTTATTAACATAATCAAATCACAAAATACTATGAGATTAGTTTTAATAACAAAAGTTAGTAACAAAAAGTATCATAATTGATTACCTTACTCAAGTGATTCGTTGCATATTGCCTTAGTTTTGGGGTAAACGGTGCCAACAACTCGTTTGCCTGAGTAAAATAATAAATTTGTAACCAATTAAGCGTATATATCACTTACTATTCCAAACATTGGAGAAACATAAACAAGTTACAAGAGGGAATGAACAAATGCAAGCACCTCAATAAGAGTAATCTTTATATGCTCTTTGATATGTGGGTATTTTTCGCGCACATCACGCATGATAAAATCACTCAATTCACCGGTAAACTCAACACCCGTCGGGCCTCCACCAACTACAACACAGTGCAATAGGCGTCTTTTCTCATCTACTGATATACCTGCACATATATAACAATTGGTTATTTCTGAAATATAAACAGTGTGTACATGCTGAAAATGCAGTTTCCTACACTTTTTTATAAGATATTTCTGGAACTGATGATACAATTGATAATGAGAATGAGAGGGGGTGCAACTTCTCTTTAAGAATAAATACTTTCTTAACTATAAGCATGCAAATACCTGGTTGTTCAGCGAGCATAAGATTCAAGAGGAGCTTCCTTCGTATCTTCTGCGCATGATACACCTCGCGCAAGAATGTTGCATACTCCTCGACTCCTTTTATGTTGAATGTCATCGGCTGAGCCCCGACCGCAATGACCAACTTGTCATAGGCAACCTTGAATTCGGACGGCTCGTAAGGCAATCCCTCACTCGAAACTGCCTCGCAATACACCTAAAGTATTCAAATTGAAGAAAAAATTGAAAACCAACATGTAAGCTGTTCTTTCGTGCAAGCCTATAATTTCTTCAAAATAGGAAGAAGAGGTAGCACTAACCTCATGCTTATCGGCATCAACTCTGGTGCAATTGGCGAGGAAAAAGTGAGACCTCGGTGCCTTTGCTAGTGCAGTCTGTATCCGGTTAACAGGTTCAGTCACGGACCGAAATTCAAGCGTTCCAACACATGTGGAAGCTAACAAAGGGGTGAAAACCATGTGATTTCTTGGAGATATGCACACCACATCATAATATTTTGTATTAATATCCTTCAAGAATCGACAAGCACCCCAACCAGTACCGAGCACAACAACTCGCGGTTTCTCAAACTTCTTTGTGGGACCCAGCTCAGGTAGGTCATCTGCTTCATGAACTTCAGGGTCGGCATAGTCCACAGCCGGCTTGGCATTGGGGGACTCAATTTGCGGGGTGCTTCGTAATCCCCTTGATCGGAGTGTGTTGTTGAAGAGTAAAATCTGGTTCTTGGAACTTGATACAAGGTTAACATGGCGAACATATCGTGCATTCTTGGCAATTGTTTGAGAAACGATGGCGGTATCGGATGTAAGTTTGGATAGAGTTTGTGTAACAGAAGAACCCCTTGCAAGTCTTGAGAATCCCATCTTTGGAATATGACTAGATAAACTTTGTTTAAAAAATATAGCGCTGCATTATATTATAGACAAAAGGTCAGAATGTTAGCAACAAAGAATGAACAAAAAAAAAAAAAAACATGCTAAAAAAAAGAAAACTATGAATGAATTAGAAAACAAGATTTAGACAGTTGTTGATGTCATTTTCATTTAAATTTGTTAATAAAATTAAGTTATAGTTTTAATTGAGAAACATTTACTCTCTAGAAGACTTAAGTACAAAACTTTATTTTGAGGTGATCCCTCTGAAATGGTTTATATATCTCTCTCAAAGTTGTCTAGATTATTTTTGAAATTACTACGAATGAGAAAATGAGAATCAAGAAATCCAAAAATAAAAATATACGATCTTCGACAGCACTGTAACCATATTTTGCAATAAAAAGTGACAAATTAATTAATACATGAGGAGGGATCCGATTACATCTTTTTTTGTGACACACTTTGACACCTATCATTTTCAAAGTCCAAATAGTCGATTCAAACCGTTCAACATGATGGATATATTAAAATGTGCTTGGAGATCAAATTTTACAATTTTTTGAATTTTTTTGCTATTTATTAAGATGGTTACAAAAATCGTTGTTTTCAGACCATTGAAAAACCGCGATTTTGTAACCATCTTAATAAATAGTAAAAAAATTTTAAAAAATGTAAAATTTGATCTCCAAGTACATTTTAATATGGTGATCATGTTGAACGGTTCGGATCGACCGTTTGGATTTTGAAATCGCAAAATTAACCTATATAAAAAATGGTGTCATGATGTGTCACCAAAAAGATGTAATTGGATCCCTCCTCTTAATACATATATAAAATGTTTCATGATATAGTTGCTCCAGAACTTAAATGAAACAAAATGAAATTTAAGGGACCAAATTGAAAAGAACTTACTGATTGAAGAGAATTTCTTTGAGTAGCAGAGAGCAAATATATTAAACTTATGAAATTCTCTGTTGTGTGAGTTGTGTGAAAGTAAAGATCATGGGGTCCAGTTATATAGACCTAGCTAGTATACCTTGCTTCGTCACATTCTTCTTTAGTTATATAAATCATAAAAAATAAATTCATCCATTATTCCTAGCTCTGCTGGGTAAATTCTAGATGAAAATGTATTTTTTTTAAAGTCAACATGGAATTTAGAGATGAATTAATACTTGGTCAAGTTAGGTTAGTACACGCAAGTCAATTTTTGAGTTGCATGCATTGATAATATACAAAGACGTGGTAGGTCTTTCTGGAGCAGTCATAAAAAAAAATCATATGCTTGAAAATAATAATAATTACAAGTGTTCATCCGTAAACGCAAGAATCATTTTCCATATTTTTGGTGCAATAATTCGTCACCAAATTTATTGACGAATGATAACACAGTGGTTTCCTGCTTGTTTAATTTGGAAACAGTGGGCTGCATGGCAGGGTTGACTTAATTTCTTTTGTTTGTCAACGCCTATGATATTTGTTTACTAATTGTATGAAATAAGGAACCATACGTTATTAATTATTATTTATTATGAAGGAAAAAAAATGTTATTTTTAATAACAAATGATAGCACGTAAAGGACTTCCATTATTAAGAGAATAAAAACAAATTAAAAAGGTAGCAATAGCGTAGAATTGACCGAATTTTTATTAATACCTAAACAAAATAACAAATCTACCTCCATACTAACTAAATGTTCAATCTATATTAAAATGTGCTTGGAGACCAAATTTTACATTTTTTATTAAAATTCTGCACCATTGAATAACAGCGGTTTTCAAACCGGCTTAATAAATAGTAAAAAAATTCCAAAAAATGTAAAATTTGGTCTCCAAGCACATTTTAATATAGATTGAACATCTAACGGTTTAGAAATGTCGTTTGAAGTCAATTCGATAGGTTTTAGAGTTGAGCTCACGAGAGGCCTTGGTGAGCTTAGGAACACCCTAGTTCTACTCTAAATTAAATATTAAATTAGATTAGATTAGATTAGTATTAAACAAAATATTAGATTAGTATTAAAAATATTAATTTAAATGTAATATGATATTAGTTTAAATATTAAATGTAATATAATATTAGTTTAATCATTATTTTATTCATTTCCTCCATCACTATTCCAAATATACAATCCAAAGGACATTTTTACTAACCCGAATAGTCCAAAGTTAGCGCTATTCTCAAACCACTCAGATTAGCACTATTCTCAACCACTAACTCAAAAATCGCTATTCTTGCACTAATCCTTGCATGATCCAAACGAATATTTTTTCTAGCCAACTGTTGTGATACTGTTCCATCTGAATTTTGAATCTTGTTTATTAACATTTCTTTCCAATACTAATTAGTCGTTACATCATTATGTTTCAACTAATATGAATTCATCAATGAGATGAGGTGGTAGCACAATTGACTTGGAATTTTTTTTTTTTAGAACTTTGGCTACTCAAAAATCGAGAGTTCGAGCCATCCTCACGATTTCACAATCTCTACGAAGATTTCAAATTAAATAAAAATATGAATTCAACAACAAATGGAGAGAACCTTGTAAGAATAATCGCTATGTTTGGTTGCTTTTTGTGCATATGCCCCTGAAAAAAATAAAATATAAATCCACTGTGCTATTTATTGTGTGATAAGACAAGCTAAGTGATTAAATACTAATAATTATTCTCTATTTAATCATATGACAGTAAATTATTTAACTTTTTACTTATACATGTTTATCAATTAATATGCGACGTATACATAATTCAATATATGAAATTAATTATTTGAAATAATTTCTCTCTATATATTTTTTATGTTTCACTATATTTAATAATATTTATCTCAATAAATTTTATTTTCGATACGTACTTTTATTTCTGAATAAAAAAAATTTATACAGTCAATAAATTTTGAGAGTCAACATGCATGATTTACGAGAGCTACAAACTTCACCTACCTTCTGGGATCCAGTCATACATTTTGAGATGAAGCAGTAACTTTTTATTACATTTTATTGTAATATGTTACATGGGTCAACTGAAAATGCAATATATATATATTATGTAAGAGGATGTGAATTCGAATTTGCCATTCTACACTTTTCTTTAAACTTGTGGTACTACTCGAAGGACATTAACCAATCATTTATTATAATTAATTAGGTATAATTTTCTTTTAATAATTAAGAAAAATATATGGCCAGATGCTTTCCCTTGGCGACTGTAATCACAAGTCTCTGTCGAAGACTCCAAGTTAATTAGACATGTTTAACTTCCAATTTGTATCTCAAAGAAAATAATAAGTCAGCTTAATTAATTTGTTGCTTCATGTTTAAAATATATATAGACGCGCGTGTTGGAAGGGGTCAAATATTAATTAAAACTTAAAAGGGTATATAATATAATATATTAGAATACTAATTAATTTGCTCTCTTATGTGCAACAACTTTGGCCACGTTGCTGGATTCTCTGTATTAAAACTACAAAAATATTTTCTCTTCCCAATTCAGATTCTTTGACCATATATACGTACGATTTAAATATATTTTTCTTTGAGTAACATGAATATTATAAATTCATATTTATATTTTTAAAGTTCAAATAGTTGATCCGAACCCGTTAAATATGATTTCCAATACTTAGAGACCAAATTTTATATTTTTTAGAATTATTTTATTATTCTATTAGATAGGTAAAAAGTCAATACTTTTAATAGTTCATAATTCAATATGAAGAATGTTTTTCATAAATTTATTTTCTCGTTGAAAAGTGCATGTTAGCATAGTGGTTTCAAAATTATTTGAGATGAATACCTAGGGCTAACATAAGCTTCCTTGAATATCTTTCTGACGACATAGAATTATTTAAAAACGACCAAATAATTTTAATTCTCTTCCCAATTTAGATTCCTTGACTATATATACGTACTGTTTTAATTAATATTTTCTTTCCCTTTAAGCAAGAAAAGGAAAACTTCTTAAATTTTTTACATCAACGTACTTTTAATTTCTTCAAATTTGTGTTGCTTCCGTTGGACAGAAATCATAGTCTTTACCTTATTCTTTTCATGAATTACAATTAATGAGATTTAAACCATCAAACTGATTTTTAAAATGAAGACAACATGCAAACTTCCTATCTCTATTCGGATTTTGAACATGCAACATCTGATACAAAGAATTTTGCTTTCAACTCACTATATATTTATATATATATATAGTGCTGGGCTTAGCTAAGCCATGGTGTAAAACGACTTGGTGCTCCACGCCTCATTATTTCCATTTTGAAAATCCAAACTACCGATCCGAACCGCTCAAGTTGTTCTCCATACTGAAATGTGCTTGGAGACCAAATTTTACATTTTTTGGAATTTTTTTACTATTTATTAAGCCACTTTGAAAATCACTGATCCGGCGGTCCAGAAATTTTTACTGTTTTTACTGTTCACCCAGATTTTCAGATTTTCAAAGTGGCTTAATAAAGAGTAAAAAAATTCCAAAAAATATAAAATTTGGTCTCCAAGTACATTTCAATATGAAGAACATGTTGGAAGGTTCGAATCGACTATTTGAAATTTTGAAAATGAAGATATGGCGTGGAGTACCAAGTCGTTTTACACCATGGCTTAGCCTACTTCATCTCTCTCTCTCTCTCTATATATATATATATATATATATATATATATATATATATAGAGTCCGACTAGGCTACTCCATGGAGTAAAACGATTTGGTACTCCACGCCATATCTTCATTTTCAAAGTTCAAATAGTCGATTCGAACCTTCCAACATGTTCTCCATATTGAAATGTGCTTGGAGACCAAATTTTACATTTTTTGGAATTTTTTTACTATTTATTAAGCCACTTTGAAAATCTGAAAATCCTTATGAACAGTAAAAACAGTAAAAATTTCTGGACCGCCGGATCAGTGATTTTCAAAGTGGCTTAATAAATAGTAAAAAAATTCCAAAAAATGTAAAATTTGGTCTCCAAGCACATATCAATATGGAGAACAACTTGAGCGGTTTGGATCGGTCGTTTGGATTTTTAAAATGGAAATAATGAGGCGTGGAGCACCAAGTCGTTTTACACCATGGCTTAGCTAAGCCCAACACTATATATATATATATATATATCTTTCTTAAGATATATGATTATTAAAAAAAAGACCAAATAGCTTATTGAATTTCTTTCGAATA
Organism: Carex kokanica; assembly: GCA_025461125.1. Lineage (NCBI taxonomy): Eukaryota > Viridiplantae > Streptophyta > Magnoliopsida > Poales > Cyperaceae > Carex > Carex kokanica. The sequence goes on along the minus strand of JAJGRX010001493.1, from coordinate 720,023 downwards.
AGTTGAAAAATATTGACAAAGTCCAAGACACATTTTCAGTATTTTTGGAAGCTGATATGAGTACCCACGCTACAGTACCCGCACTGTACCCACACCTAAACTGCCATAACTGCTTGTGGAGACCGCAACTATTCCAAAACTGTAATTTTGTTTCTCAAATTTAATAGTAATAATGTGAAGTATATATCTCAAACAGGTCAAGTATTTATACATATACAATCAACTACTTCTGATATATGAATTTTCCTAAAATAACTGTACCCGCACCTTTTTTGAAAAATTTTCATGTTGTACCCGCATTAGGGGACCACTCAAACGGCATGTGGGGACCGCAACTGTTCGAAAACTGTAATTTTTTTTTAAAATTTTTGATACTGTGAAGTATATATCTCAAACAGGTCAAGTATTTATACCTATACAATCAACTAATTCTGATATATGAATTTTCCTAAAATAACTGTACCTGCACCTTTTTTGAAAAATTTTCATGTTGTACCCGCATTAGGGGACCACTCAAACGGCATGTGGGGACCGCAACTGTTTGAAAACTGTAATTTTGTTTTTAAAATTTTGATACTGTGAAGTATATAGCTCAAACAGTGCAAGTATTTATACTTATACAATCAACTACATATGATATATGAATTTTCTTAAAATGACTGTACCCGCACCTTTTTTGAAAAAATTTCATGTTGTACCCGCATTAGGGGACCACTTAAACGGCATGTGGGGACCGCAACTGTTCCAAAACTGTAATTTTGTTTTAAAAATTTTGATACTGTGAAGTATATAGCTCAAACAGGGCAAGTATTTATACCTATATAATGAACTACATATAATATATGAATTTTCTTAAAATAACAGTGCGGGTACTGTAGCGCGTACCGTGCGGGTACTGTAGCATGTACAGTGCGGGTACTGTAGCGTGGGTACTGAAATAATTATTCTTTTTTTAAAGTGTAACATGTCCAAAAAGACTTTCGTAGTTTTCAATATTATTATTTGTTATTAGTTTATCTCTCCCATTTCTCTCTACTCTGTAGACAACATCTCAATATAATAAGAAGATATACATCGATCTATACACGCCCCTGTCGTTTATAATTTTTTATTTTTTAGACAGAGCCCAAAAGAGCCTAAGGCCTCAAGCCTAGATTTCAATTTTTATTTTTAGTTTCGCTTTCATTGACGACTTGGAAACAAGCCCAACACACCGACATATTTGTAATTAAGCCCCTCTGACCTGGAGAAATTACTAATAGTATTAAAATTTACAAAATACACCTCTAAAGATAGAAATTTTGAAACAAGTCCTTAGAATCACAAAACATGACACAACACGTGTTAACATGGTTAAGTACGCCGTGCTCAGCCCGTATCGTGCCATTTTCTCACACTGTGAAGCATGACATGGCATAACACATTAAATTTCAGACGAACCAGCACATCACAACATGTATGATGAGCACGAGACGGGAACGTACTTCATGTATATTCATCCTTGTAGTTACCTGTTCGAACTGCAAGACATGAACAGTACAGAGTCTGCTTCATACTTGTAGGAATAATTTTGCTTTGTAATCCATTTATTCAAACAAAAAGATATCAACTTGCCAAGTCAAAGTCAGTTCTCTCTCATTTAGGCCATTATCCTTTTTATTTTGGTTTTCTTTTGTTTATATTTTTCCTGATCAATGCTAGCATAAAACGCTGCAAAAAAAGAAATACTATTTTACATATATGTCACAAATTTAATTAGCAAACAATACACCGAATGCATATTGCACTTATATTTTAAAATTTAAACACTATAGTCATATAATTATTGGATACATCAAAACAACATCGAATGAGAATGTTTGACTTGATGGATCAAGTATACATCGAAGAGGCACTTAAGGTGTTTAATCAAATAGTGCATTGTTGGATCAAGGATACACAGGAATATATTGATTGTCTATTATCTTATTTGATTACTTTAATTGACAATCATATATGACAGTAAACAATTCATAATTAGATTACATATATGCTCAATGTGGGCATTAAATCCGACGAGATTGGCAATAAATCCAACAATCGGACCATGTAGCCCGGGAATATGATAGATCTCAAAGGAATCTAGTTCGGTTAAGCCACAAACGGCGGTTGGAAAGGATGCAAAGACATCTAACTTTTTCATTCTGAGACCGCTTACACGACCGGTGTCGGTACATGTTGCATATACGATGGCTGATTCTGTGGTGGCTGCGGTTTCGCAGTAATTGAAGCCTTTGATCCAATCACGGAGAATATCGGGGTTGCCCAGTTGCCTCTTCATTTTGAGAAGCATATATTCATCATTTTGGTAGTACTATTAGTACGTAACACATAAGGAGGTGCAAGAGAGGAAGAATAACAGGAAGAAAATGATAGACATCTATGTGTATTATTTTAATTTCTGGGTTCTTTTGAAGGGGCCGGTTTTAAAATATGGTTGGGGTGAAAGGATATATATATATATATATATATGGATATAGACATAGATGATCAGTAGAATACTTAAATCTGGATAAATTTAAATACACTTATACACGTAAAGCGTCATAATGTTACGTTAATTTTGTACTCTTCTTTTATAATTTAAAACCGTTCAGAACACACAAAGTGAAAAGCCTGCTCTCCGAGCTTGATATGGATCTTTATTAATTGTTGTACAACTAATTATCTCAATAGGTTGGTGCATATTTCACAACCAAAAAGAACTTGTGGCAATAAAACTTGTGCGGTATATATTAAGTATATATGTGCATATTTCTTTCCAATTTGTATATCCATGGAACCAAGGCGTTCAACAAGTTGATAGATACAAGTGCTTAAAAGTGTTGATTATTTCCGTTGATTATTTGCAAGACAAGCCACACAAGTGTTCTATACGTAATTGATTCTACCGATCGTTCAAGACATGTTGTCCTATTCGGGAAAAGAAGAATTATCGGGATTGATAATGTGGTTGACGAAGAAGCGTATAATCATTTTAACAAGATATCTCCGTTTTCCATTGGCATGCCATCTTTACCAACTGGAGATGATAATGAAACAAGTTACATGCGCCATGATCATAATGAAGGAGAATGGATTGAAATAACATGATATTTAAATTTTTATTGGTAGACATGCAAGGTATCCGAGGAAAAAATTCAATTTTAATACCCCTACACATATTATATATATGTTGAATCAATATTACTAATACTTCCACTGTAATTAATGTTATGACCTATTTTAATTCATGTTTTTAAAATTTTTATGGCTTATTTTCTTTCATGTTATAAGTATTTTTTTTACAAATAGTTTACTAATAATAAAATTTTAGCAAATCAATTTATCAAATAAATTAATATAGAAACGACTTATTATAAATAACCGATTATAATAAGGGAATCAGGATCGGTTATTTACAGTGTTCTAAATAGCGTGCTATAGCAGCGCTATAGCGTTTTTGGACCCCAAACGCTACGCTATGACATCAAAATGCGCTATTTGCGCTACGGCCGCTATAGCGGTCCGCTATTCGCGCTATACAATATGGGGTTTTTTTTTAAGCAATTTATATGGGTTTTAAATAAAGATTAAAAAAATCTCAAACCGAAATTGAATTTGTTGCTACTTGCTACAGATAAATCAATTTGAAATTGGGAATAGAAATAGAAATTTGAATAGAAAAAAAGTCCAAACCGAAATTAAAATTTGAATAGAAAAAAAAAGATTATGTCATGAATCATGATGCTTAAGATATTTTTAATAGGAAAAATCGATAGTTTATGATATTACTATGGATATTTTGAACCGCAATTTGAACTTTGTACTGGTTCAATATGAATATTATAATTTCTTAATTACTTTGGTGTTATTTATTGTTCTATGAGACTTTAGATAATGTTGATATTTAATACAAATATTGAATATATGAAATTTTTTTAAAAAAAACACTATTCGCTATAGCTTTTTTTTTAGCCTTCCCGCTACGACGCTATAAATGCTATTTAGAACCTTGGTTATTTATAATAAGCCGTTGACAGGCACTTTTCGCGAGGATAAAAAGTGACTTTTCGCGACGGAGTACCATCATAAACACGCTTTTTTTTTGCGACGGTACTTTTCGCGACGAAGGTCCGTCGCGAAAAGTGCCTACTTTGTTGATGTTTCAGCTTGCTCGATAATGGCATGATACTTTTTCCCACAAAAACAACCCCCTCCCTCCAAATAAATATGTACCTCACCATTCAAGTTTGAATCTGGTCTGTTCGTTATTTACTAACACAAATCTTAAAGGGACCCCGTGCATTAAATGTTTGGGATGGATTGGCCCGGATTTTGATCAGATGGTCGGGATTCAAACTTAAAGGTGAGGTAATGCAGAGGACGGTACAAAATCTTCATACTTGTAGGAATGGTTTAATTTGCTTTGTAATATCCATTTTTGAAACAAAAATAATCAAATTGCCTGTCAATGTCATTTTTCTCTCTTTTTTCACTCCGTTTAGAGTATGTTTTAGTACAGAACAGAACTGCCTTCTCCTCCAATAATTTAATTACTCAACCTTCATGACTTTGTTAATTTTCAATGTCAATTTGCTCCAAATGCTATCTTGTATTTTATATCTGGATGGACTGATCAAAATCGAACAGATCCTTCATGATAAAAATCCAAATTTATTAAGACTATAGAAGGTGAACAAGCACTACAGTTGGAAACAAAGAATAAGTGGAGAATATATCAGTTTGGTCACTGCTGTACAAAAAAAAGAAAAAAAAAAGAAAAATATATGTATATATCTGCAATTCTGTGTTTGATACATCAGTATGGAAAATGGACAATTATTTTTGTTTCTTCATTTTTAAACGCCAATAAGTTTGAGAATTGTTTGATTGAAACTTTTGGAACTACCGCTTGACTGTAAGAATTTCAATCCAACAGAAAACGAAGGTTAATTAAGAATATATGTAAAAATCAACAAAATGATGAACCGATCGCTTACTTTACCAGCTAGCTTATATATCATTTGTTTAGATTGAGTTAACATATATAGTATTAAAAAGTCAGATGAGGGAAATAATTACAAGGTATTAAATAGTTGGGTGACTTGATCTCCAATCTTTACTAAAAAAAAGTATTAAAAAGTCAGAGATCTTTAGTTCAATCTTCGGTTCTATTAAATCTCAAACGTGTAGAAGTAAATCTTATACTTGAATACAAAAAAAGTGTTTACAATCTGGAGAATATACATTATTCATATATTGCAATCTCAATTTTTTTTTAAAACAACTGGAATAAATTAATTTACATCTTATGAAAGCTCAAACTATATAAGAAACAACAAAATCTAACAGCACACATCAACACATATACAAATCAAAGTGCGAGATTTGCACGATGATAATAAGATTGATAATATGACGTGGAGCTCCCTCTAATAACTTTAGGGTTTTATATGAGGTTTTTAGGCATCTATTCTGGAATTATCTCGTCCAAATATAAGAGTGGTACCCCAATTGGTGGCCACATTGATTCTGTTCCTCCAGCTGACTGTACGTGCCAGGTATGCGGTTCGCCACATCATCCAGCTCAGGAATCCGGCATGTGATATTCCATCAGAATCCTGGAAAATTAGATGAACAAAAGAATTACTTACTTGAGATAAATTTCAGTTACTTGAATCATGATCGATTACTAGGCAAGTTTAATTTTCCGTACAAACAATGAGATTCAAGTAAATAATTAGAAATTTTAAAAGGAGAAATATACTTTGCTTTGTCTGAGATCAACCAAAGCCTTGTAGGAACCGACGGAGGCCATACTGCCCAAATGGTTATACTCAAATGGTTTTCCCATGTCAGCATTCTTCGCACGATTTGCTTTTCCAGCAGACTGTTTTGCCATTGTTTCAAACACAGTTGCTAGGTACTTTCCTTGTCTCTCAGCCACCTATAAATTTTCATTTTAGTAAGCATATATTTTGTTTGTATACTCAGAAAATAGATATGTTGTTTTCCTTTGTAAATTTAAAGCGTGAAAGTTAAATTATCAATTTTTTTACAAACGATTGAACACATTAATTTTGAACAAAGAATTTTTACAGCAAAATTATTATATCTTGTTATATTTGCCGATTTAGGGCGTGAAGATTAAGGTATTTATAAACTAATGATACAACAAATGGAAAACAACAAACCTGAGCAAGAGCAGGAAGAACTTGCTTGCCGGTTTGTTCAACGTAACCGGCACAATCTCCAATTGAAAATACGTCTTCTGCTGACGGTACACGTAGCCACTTATCTACTCCAACCCTGTATTTATCACGAGATTTAATAAATAAAATCACATGTAAAGCTTTCTATATCTAGAAGATTTTAATTTATGAAGATAATTCTTTGCAATCATCTGCATACTATTCCACAAACCTTCCACGAGATTTGGGGAGATTGAGGTCGTTCACAAATTCAGACGGCCCCACGCCAGTGGACCATACCAGTAGACCGTATGGTATTTCGGTCCCATCCTTTAGCAGTATTTTCTCCTCTTGCACTTCCTTGACTATCCCTTTCACAATGCTAACACCAGACTGTTCCATATCACAAAATATTTTATTAGCATAATAAAAAATCACAAAATACTATGAGATTAGTTTTAATAACAAAAGTAACAAAAAGTATCATAATTGATTACCTTACTCAAGTGATTCGTTGCATATTGCCTTAGTTTTGGGGTAAACGGTGCCAACAACTCGTTTGCCTGAGTAAAATAATAAATTTGAAACCAATTAAGCTTATATATCACTTGAAATACCAAACATTTGAGAAACATAAACAAGTTACAAGAGGGAATGAACAAATGCAAGCACCTCAATAAGAGTAATCTTTATATGCTCTTTGATATGTGTGTATTTTTCGCGCACATCACGCATGATAAAATCACTCAATTCACCGGTAAACTCAACACCCGTCGGGCCTCCACCAACTACAACACAGTGCAATAGGCGTCTTTTCTCATCTACTGATATACCTGCACATATATAACAATTGGTTATTTCTGAAATATAAACAGTGTGTACATGCTGAAAATGCAGTTTCCTACACTTTTTTATAAGATATTTCTGGAACTGATGATACAATTGATAATGAGAATGAGAGGGGGTGCAACTTCTCGTTAAGAATAAATACTTTCTTAACTATAAGCATGCAAATACCTGGTTGTTCAGCGAGCATAAGATTCAAGAGGAGCTTCCTTCGTATCTTCTGCGCATGATACACCTCGCGCAAGAATGTTGCATACTCCTCGACTCCTTTTATGTTGAATGTCATCGGCTGAGCCCCGACCGCAATGACCAACTTGTCATAGGCAACCTTGAATTCGGACGGCTCGTAAGGCAATCCCTCACTCGAAACTGCCTCGCAATACACCTAAAGTATTCAAATTGAAGAAAAAATTGAAAACCAACATGTAAGCTGTTCTTTCGTGCATGCCTATAATTTCTTCAAAATAGGAAGAAGAGGTAGCACTAACCTCATGCTTATCGGCATCAACTCTGGTGCAATTGGCGAGGAAAAAGTGAGACCTCGGTGCCTTTGCTAGTGCAGTCTGTATCCGGTTAACAGGTTCAGTCACGGACCGAAATTCAAGCGTTCCAACACATGTGGAAGCTAACAAAGGGGTGAAAACCATGTGATTTCTTGGAGATATGCACACCACATCATAATATTTTGTATTAATATCCTTCAAGAATCGACAAGCACCCCAACCAGTACCGAGCACAACAACTCGCGGTTTCTCAAACTTCTTTGTGGGACCCAGCTCAGGTAGGTCATCTGCTTCATGAACTTCAGGGTCGGCATAGTCCACAGCCGGCTTGGCATTGGGGGACTCAATTTGCGGGGTGCTTCGTAATCCCCTTGATTGGAGTGTGTTGTTGAAGAGTAAAATCTGGTTCTTGGAACTTGATACAAGGTTAAAATGGCGAACATATCGTGCATTCTTGGCAATTGTTTGAGAAACGATGGCGGTATCGGATGTAAGTTTGGATAGAGATTGTGTAACAGAAGAACCCCTTGCAAGTCTTGAAAATCCCATATCTTTGGAATATGACTAGATAAACTTTGTTTAAAAAATATAGCGCTGCATTATATTATAGACAAAAGGTCAGAATGTTAGCAACAAAGAATGAACAAAAAAAAAAAAAAAACATGCTAAAAAAAAGAAAACTATGAATGAATTAGAAAACAAGATTTAGACAGTTGTTGATGTCATTTTCATTTAAATTTGTTAATAAAATTAAGTTATAGTTTTAATTGAGAAACATTTACTCTCTAGAAGCCAAAATACAAAACTTTAGTTTGAGGTGATCCCTCTGAAATGGTTTATATATATCTCTCAAAGTTGTCTAGATTAATTTTGAAATTACTACTAATTAATGAGAAAATTAGAATCAAGAAATCCAAAAATAAAAATATACGATCTTCGACAGCACTGTAACCATATTTTGCAATAAAAAGTGACAAATTAATTAATACATATATAAAATGTTTCATGATATAGTTGCTCCAGAACTTAAATGAAACAAAATGAAATTTAAGGGACCAAATTGAAAAGAACTTACTGATTGAAGAGAATTTCTTTGAGTAGCAGAGAGCAAATATATTAAACTTATGAAATTCTCTGTTGTGTGAGTTGTGTGAAAGTAAAGAGCATGGGGTCCAGTTATATAGACCTACCTAGTATACCTTGCTTCGTCACATTCTTCTTTAGTTATATAAATCATAAAAAATAAATTCATCCATTATTCCTAGCTCTGCTGGGTAAATTCTAGATGAAAATGTATTTTTTTTAAAGTCAACATGGAATTTAGAGATGAATTAATACTTGGTCAAGTTAGGTTAGTACACGCAAGTCAATTTTTGAGTTGCATGCATTGATAATATACAAAGACGTGGTAGGTCTTTCTGGAGCAGTCATAAAAAAAAATCATATGCTTGAAAATAATAATAATAATAATAATAATAATAATAATAATTACAAGTGTTCATCCGTAAACGCAAGAATCATTTTCCATGTTTTTGGTGCAATAATTCGTCACCAAATTTATTGACGAATGATAACACAGTGGTTTCCTGCTTGTTTAATTTGGAAACAGTGGGCTGCTTGGCAGGGTTGCCTTAATTTCTATTGTTTGTCAACGCCTATGATATTTGTTTACTAATTGTATGAAAAAAAAGGAACCATACGTTATTATTATTTATTATGAAGGAAAAAAATGTGATTTTTAATAACAAATGATAGCACGTAAAGGACTTCCATTATTAAGAAGAATAAAGACAAATTAAAAAGGTGGCAATAGCGTAGAATTGACCGAAATTTTTATTAATATCTAAACAAAATAGCAAATCTACCTAGCTCCAGACTGAATTTTTTTTAAAAATGTCCTGACCGCCCCACGTTTGAGCCAGGGTGATGCAGATGGTGATGCAGATGTAGTACCCAGGGTAGACAGATTTCCGATTAAAGGTCGGACAAATAAGCATCACCATCTGTCTACCATGGGTACTACATCTGCATCACCATATGATAAGTGATCAGAATCCCAATCCCCTTCCCAATCATCACCTGTGTCCATTTTCTTTTCTGGTGTGGCATCGATCCCTTCACCATCAATGTCAATATCATTCCGGGTAACAACGGGTAACAGTCTAGGTATTGACTCTGGTACAGTTGGAAATCTAGCTTGGATTACGAGTTTAGGAAGAGGTGGTGGTGGTGCTTGCTCGGTGACATAATCATCCATGGTACAATCAGTAGTATATCAGGTACATAATTGTAATAAATGGGTGGTACGTACGGTTCATACGGTGGTACATGACCCGAGTTGTGGTACCCTGAGTTGTCATAACCCGAGTGGTGGTACCCCAGGTTGTCATAACCCGAGCTATGGCACACCGGGTTGTCATAACCTGTATTTTTCCTAGAATGTCCAACCTCGGATTGACGTGGAACTCTCCTGAAATATAAGTCTATTACCGGAATATTCCTTGACTCAAATTGATTGTAAACACCCCTCCATAATCCCTCATCTATTACTATGTCAATCCGAGTAACTAAGTCTATGCCATACTGGTTGGGGTTTACACCAGTTTTTTCGTATACCATTTGCTTCAGTTACAAAAATGTGGTATTTTCATTAACCTCGAAGCCATAGGCTGCATCTTTCGTGTAGCGTGCTCCCTCTACACCCCGGATAAGCTTCCCACCCACATACAGTGCAATTAACATTTTTTTTCTTTTGAGAACTACAATAGCCAATAAACATTTATCAGTGATATATAAATTTGAAAAAATGAATTACAAAATTTACAAATTTATTAAATTAAAATTAAAAAAATAATAAAAATAATATTAATAAAATAAATATAACTAAATAAAAAAAACCTGAAATCGCCAAACAATCGCCTTTCTCCTCTCTTTTTTTTTCTCTTTCAGCTAAGTTAGAATGAATTGTGAGTGGGCAGAAGAGAGAAAACTGACTTTTATAGATGTTTTTATAGCAGACGGCTCAAACGTGGGGCGGTCAGGTATAAAAGCAAACTGTCTAATCATGGGGCGGTCAGGACATTTTTTTTAAAAATTCGGTCTGGAGGTAGATTTGCTATTTTTTTTAGGTATTAATAAAAATTTCGGTCAATTCTACGCTATTGCCACCTTTTTAATTTGTTTTTATTCTTCTTAATAATGGAAGTCCTTTACGTGCTATCATTTGTTATTAAAAAGAACATTTTGTTCCTTCATAATAAATAATAATAACGTATGGTTCCTTTTTTTCATACAATTAGTAAACAAATATCATAGGCGTTGACAAACAATAGAAATTAAGGCAACCCTGCCATGCAGCCCACTGTTTCCAAATTAAACAAGCAGGAAACCACTGTGTTATCATTCGTCAATAAATTTGGTGACGAATTATTGCACCAAAAATATGGAAAATGATTCTTGCGTTTACGGATGAACACTTGTAATTATTATTATTTTCAAGCATATGATTTTTTTTTATGACTGCTCCAGAAAGACCTACCACGTCTTTGTATATTATCAATGCATGCAACTCAAAAATTGACTTGCGTGTACTAACCTAACTTGACCAAGTATTAATTCATCTCTAAATTCCATGTTGACTTTAAAAAAAATACATTTTCATCTAGAATTTACCCAGCAGAGCTAGGAATAATGGATGAATTTATTTTTTATGATTTATATAACTAAAGAAGAATGTGACGAAGCAAGGTATACTAGCTAGGTCTATATAACTGGACCCCATGATCTTTACTTTCACACAACTCACACAACAGAGAATTTCATAAGTTTAATATATTTGCTCTCTGCTACTCAAAGAAATTCTCTTCAATCAGTAAGTTCTTTTCAATTTGGTCCCTTAAATTTCATTTTGTTTCATTTAAGTTCTGGAGCAACTATATCATGAAACATTTTATATATGTATTAAGAGGAGGGATCCAATTACATCTTTTTTGGTGACACATCATGACACCATTTTTTATATAGGTTAATTTTGCGATTTCAAAATCCAAACGGTCGATCCGAACCGTTCAACATGATCACCATATTAAAATGTACTTGGAGATCAAATTTTACATTTTTTTAAATTTTTTTACTATTTATTAAGATGGTTACAAAATCGCGGTTTTTCAATAGTCTGAAAACAACGATTTTTGTAACCATCTTAATAAATAGCAAAAAAATTCAAAAAATTGTAAAATTTGATCTCCAAGCACATTTTAATATATCCATCATGTTGAACGGTTTGAATCGACTATTTGGACTTTGAAAATGATAGGTGTCAAAGTGTGTCACAAAAAAAAATGTAATCGGATCCCTCCTCATGTATTAATTAATTGTCATTTTTTATTGCAAAATATGGTTACAGTGCTGTCGAAGATCGTATATTTTTATTTTTGGATTTCTTGATTCTCATTTTCTCATTCGTAGTAATTTCAAAAATAATCTAGACAACTTTGAGAGATATATATAAACCATTTCAGAGGGATCACCTCAAACTAAAGTTTTGTACTTTAGTCTTCTAGAGAGTAAATGTTTCTCAATTAAAACTATAACTTAATTTTATTAACAAATTTAAATGAAAATGACATCAACAACTGTCTAAATCTTGTTTTCTAATTCATTCATAGTTTTCTTTTTTTTAGCATGTTTTTTTTTTGTTCATTCTTTGTTGCTAACATTCTGACCTTTTGTCTATAATATAATGCAGCGCTATATTTTTTAAACAAAGTTTATCTAGTCATATTCCAAAGATGGGATTCTCAAGACTTGCAAGGGGTTCTTCTGTTACACAAACTCTATCCAAACTTACATCCGATACCGCCATCGTTTCTCAAACAATTGCCAAGAATGCACGATATGTTCGCCATGTTAACCTTGTATCAAGTTCCAAGAACCAGATTTTACTCTTCAACAACACACTCCGATCAAGGGGATTACGAAGCACCCCGCAAATTGAGTCCCCCAATGCCAAGCCGGCTATGGACTATGCCGACCCTGAAGTTCATGAAGCAGATGACCTACCTGAGCTGGGTCCCACAAAGAAGTTTGAGAAACCGCGAGTTGTTGTGCTCGGTACTGGTTGGGGTGCTTGTCGATTCTTGAAGGATATTAATACAAAATATTATGATGTGGTGTGCATATCTCCAAGAAATCACATGGTTTTCACCCCTTTGTTAGCTTCCACATGTGTTGGAACGCTTGAATTTCGGTCCGTGACTGAACCTGTTAACCGGATACAGACTGCACTAGCAAAGGCACCGAGGTCTCACTTTTTCCTCGCCAATTGCACCAGAGTTGATGCCGATAAGCATGAGGTTAGTGCTACCTCTTCTTCCTATTTTGAAGAAATTATAGGCATGCACGAAAGAACAGCTTACATGTTGGTTTTCAATTTTTTCTTCAATTTGAATACTTTAGGTGTATTGCGAGGCAGTTTCGAGTGAGGGATTGCCTTACGAGCCGTCCGAATTCAAGGTTGCCTATGACAAGTTGGTCATTGCGGTCGGGGCTCAGCCGATGACATTCAACATAAAAGGAGTCGAGGAGTATGCAACATTCTTGCGCGAGGTGTATCATGCGCAGAAGATACGAAGGAAGCTCCTCTTGAATCTTATGCTCGCTGAACAACCAGGTATTTGCATGCTTATAGTTAAGAAAGTATTTATTCTTAAAGAGAAGTTGCACCCCCTCTCATTCTCATTATCAATTGTATCATCAGTTCCAGAAATATCTTATAATTAAAAGAGTGTAGGAAACTGCATTTTCAGCATGTACACACTGTTTATATTTCAGAAATAACCAATTGTTATATATGTGCAGGTATATCAGTAGATGAGAAAAGACGCCTATTGCACTGTGTTGTAGTTGGTGGAGGCCCGACGGGTGTTGAGTTTACCGGTGAATTGAGTGATTTTATCATGCGTGATGTGCGCGAAAAATACACACATATCAAAGAGCATATAAAGATTACTCTTATTGAGGTGCTTGCATTTGTTCATTCCCTCTTGTAACTTGTTTATGTTTCTCAAATGTTTGGTAATTTCAAGTGATATATAAGCTTAATTGGTTTCAAATTTATTATTTTACTCAGGCAAACGAGTTGTTGGCACCGTTTACCCCAAAACTAAGGCAATATGCAACGAATCACTTGAGTAAGGTAATCAATTATGATACTTTTTGTTACTAACTTTTGTTATTAAAACTAATCTCATAGTATTTTCTGATTTGATTATGTTAATAAAATATTTTGTGATATGGAACAGTCTGGTGTTAGCATTGTTAAAGGGATAGTCAAGGAAGTGCAGGAGGAGAAAATACTGCTAAAGGATGGGACCGAAATACCGTACGGTCTACTGGTATGGTCCACTGGCGTGGGGCCGTCTGAATTTGTGAACGACCTCAATCTCCCCAAATCTCGTGGAAGGTTTGTGGAATAGTATGCAGATGATTGCAAAGAATTATCTTCATAAATTAAGATCTTCTAGATATAGAAAGCTTTACATGTGATTTTATTATTAAACCTCGTGATAAATACAGGGTTGGAGTAGATAAGTGGCTACGTGTACCGTCAGTAGAAGACGTATTTTCAATTGGAGATTGTGCCGGTTATGTTGAACAAACCGGCAAGCAAGTTCTTCCTGCTCTTGCTCAGGTTTGTTGTTTTCCATTTGTTGTAAAAATTCTTTGTTCAAAATTAATGGGTTCAATCGTTTGTAAAAAAATTGATAATTTAACTCTCACACTTTAAATTTACAAAGGAAAACAACATATCTATTTTCTGAGTATACAAACAAAATATATGCTTACTAAAATGAAAATTTATAGGTGGCTGAGAGACAAGGAAAGTACCTAGCAACTGTGTTTGAAACAATGGCAAAACAGTCTGCTGGAAAAGCAAATCGTGCGAAGAATGCTGACATGGGAAAACCATTTGAGTATAACCATTTGGGCAGTATGGCCTCCGTCGGTTCCTACAAGGCTTTGGTTGATCTCAGACAAAGCAAAGTATATTTCTTCTCTTAAAATTTCTAATTATTTACTTGAATCTCAATGTTTGTACAGAAAATTAAACTTGCCTAGTAATCGATCATGATTCAAGTAACTGAAATTTATCTCAAGTAAGTAATTAATTCTTTTGTTCATCTAATTTTCCAGGATTCTGATGGAATATCACATGCCGGATTCCTGAGCTGGATGATGTGGCGAACCGCATACCTGGCACGTACAGTCAGCTGGAGGAACAGAATCAATGTGGCCACCAATTGGGGTACCACTCTTATATTTGGACGAGATAATTCCAGAATAGATGCCTAAAAACCTCATATAAAACCCTAAAGTTATTAGAGGGAGCTCCACGTCATATTATCAATCTTATTATCATCGTGCAAATCTCGCACTTTGATTTGTATATGTGTTGATGTGTGCTGTTAGATTTTGTTGTTTCTTATATAGTTTGAGCTTTCATAAGATGTAAATTAATGTATTCCAGTTGTTTTTAAAAAATAATTGAGATTGCAATATATGAATAATGTATATATATTCTCCAGATTGTAAACACTTTTTTTGTATTCAAGTATAAGTTTTGCTTCTACACGTTTGAGATTTAATTGAAATAAAGATCTCCGACTTTTTAATACTTTTTTTGAGTAAAGATGGGAGGTCAAGCCTCCCAACTATTTAATGCCGTATAATTACAACAAAGGATTTCTCCTCATCTGACTTTTTAATACTATATATGTTAACTCAATCTAACAAATGATATAAGCTAGCGGGTAAAGTAAGCGATCGGTTCATCATTTTGTTGATTTTACATATATTCCTAATTAACCTTCTTTTTCTGTTGGATTGAAATTCTTACAGTCAAGCGGTAGTTCCAAAAGTTTCAATCAAACAATTCTCAAATTTATTGGCGTTTAAAAATGAAGAAATAAAAATAATTGTCCATTTTTCAGACTGATGTAATTATATAGACATATATTTTTCTTTTCATTTTTTTTTTTTTGTACAGCAGTGACCAAACTGATATATTCTCCACTTATTCTTTGTTTCCAACTGTAGTTGTTCATCTTCTATAGTCTTAATAAATTTGGATTTGTATCATGAAGGATCTGAATATAGTATGATCTGTTCGATTTTGATCAGTCCATCCAGATATAAAATACAAGATAGCATTTGGAGCAAATTGACATTGAAAATTAACAAAGTCATGAAGGTTGAGTAATTAAATTATTGTAGGAGAAGGCAGTTCTGTTCTGTACTAAAACATATTCTAAACGGAGTGAAAAAAGAGAGAAAAATGACATTGACAGGCAAGTTGATTCTTTTTGTTTGAAAAATGGATATTACAAAGCAAATTAAACTATTCCTACAAGTATGAAGATTTTGTACCGTCCTCTGCATTGCCTCACCGTTTAAGTTTGAATCCCGACCATCTGATCAAAATCCAGACCAATCCAGCCCAAACATTTAATGCACGGGGTCCCTCAGATTTGTGTCAGTAAATAACGAACGGACCGGATTCAAACTCGAATGGTGAGGTACATATTAATTTGGAGGGGGGGGGGGTTGTTTTGTGGAAAAAAAATATCATGCCATTACCGAGCAAGCTAAAAATGGGCCCAAAAAGTTAATGGAGCTTAGTCATATACCATAAGCCTTTAACCTCTTTTAGAAAGGCCCGTTTTCATTCCAGCAGTGACACTCAATATAGAGAATAACAAGTTTTATAAGTTCCAAAAGGCCCAAATGTTGCACCCAATCTGTATTCTCTTTTAATTCACAGTTATTAATACAATTATACTTGCCAATCTGGCCATGCTTCCAGCTTGTACAATCATATACAATCAGTTTCATATTAAATTATGAACTTCAATTGAACAGAAAAAAAAATAAGAATATACATAACTTGATTATACTTTGTGTAATTCCTTCATATTAATGCTAATTTACATTTGCTAGTGTTAGATCTCTACAAGCGGAGTATATATATGATCATTTAGAATTTTCATCAAACACCTCTCATGTGCTTACATATGTATAGTCTCAACTAATGGTATAAAATGATGATCTTCACCATTTCTCTCTCTTTCACTAATTAAATCAAGATCATGAAATGTACAAACTCCCAACCAATTGGTATACATGATCATGGATTTATAGCTGGTGGATCATTTAAAAAAAAAAAAAAAAAAGGAACCCTAAAGGGTTCTAAAATAGGTGAAGCCTTGAAGAATCCATCCATCCATGAATTTAATTTGTTCTCTTATCCTTATTTTTTTTTTTCAGATTCTTTCCATTTCTATTTTAACACGTCCATATATAAAGCATAAGAGTAGAAAGTTAGTGCATTAAAATCCAAGCAACCAAGCACAAAAGTAGAAACATTCATGAAATATCAAATATCTATATGCTACTGTACATATACATGCCAAAAGCATTTATGCATGTCAGATGCACATCCAATAGTAAAATAGGCAAAATTCAAACCACATGCAGGTTGGAATAAGTGGCATAGGATAGGAGAAATAAGTGATGACCCAACAAAATAATGAACCAACCATAAATAAGTTGCATATGAAACAGTAAATTAGTAAAATACAAGCATCAATTAATTGGCATTACCTGACCTCAATTTTTACTTAAAAAAATAAAAAAAAAACATGATAGTTTTCCTTTAAAGAGTAGAAAATTAGTACATTACAATCCAAGCAACCATCCACATAGAGGTAGAAACATTCATGAAATATCCACATATCACATCAATGATCCTGTATACACAGAGGCAGATGCAGTAACAGTGTATGGGGTCAATTGACTTTCATTTTTTTTTTCAAATTTTTTGTATTTATAGCTAATTTTTTATATAATTTAGAAAAAAAAATGTTATGAGTATTGTAAATTGACCCCATAGTTTGAAGGTCTGGCTCCGTCACTGTGTATACATATCCATATCAAGAGCATTTATGCATGTCAGATGCACATCCAGTAGTAAAATACGTAAAATTCAAAGCACATGCAGGTTGAGATAAGTGGTGATGATCATCCAAAAAATTAAACGAACCTAACTTTTACTAAAAATAATATTAAAATATGGCAAATTCTTCTATGGACACAAGGACCTATTTGTAAAATGAGTCCTATTTTCATTTTCAAAGTTCAAACAGTCGATCCGACCGTTCAACATTATCTCCATATTAAAATGTACTTGGAGGTAAAATTTTACATTTTTTTGAATTTTTTTACTATTTATTAAGTATTTTACAAAATTCAATGGTCTGAATTTGACTAGTTTTTGTAAAATACTTAATAAATAGTAAAAAAATTCAAAAAAATGTAAAATTTGACCTCCAAGTACATTTTAATATGGAGATAATGTTGAACGGTCGGATCGACTGTTTGAACTTTGAAAATGAAAATAGGACTCATTTTACAAATAGGTCCTTGTGTCCATAGAAGCATCTCTCTTAAAATATAAGCACCAATTAATTGGCATGATGACTTGACATCCAACTTATACTAAAAAAATAAAAAATAAAAATGAGAGTTTCCTCTTTCTTAAAGAGCACAAAGTTAGTACATTAAAATCCAAGCAACCCAAGCAAATAGAAGTAGAAACATTCATGAAATATCCAAGTGCTACTGTACATATACACATTTATGCATGTCAGATGCACTCATGCACATCCAATAGTAAAATAAGTAAAATTCATACCACATGCAGTTTGGTATCAGTGGCATAGGACAGGAGAAATAAGTGATGAGTGATGACCCAACAAATTAAACCAACCAGAAACAAGTGGCATGAAATTCATGAAGCAGTAAATTAGTAAAATACAAGCACCAATTAATTGGCATTAAAATAAAACCTGTCTACAAATAGCACATGACAGCTTGACTCTTTAGTCAATTTGAATATTTCAACGGTCCCAAATCTGACAACAATCTCTCCCTCTTAATTCAAAATAATTAATACAATGCCACATTGTCACTTAGCTGCTTTAGAAACTGTAATAGTTTCTCTGTGGCACTTTGTCTCTGGTAAATATGTAGCAAGTGGATTCATAAAAATAATTAGCTTCATTTATATATAAAAAAAATTAAATCTATCGAGCTATCACATTTCAGTAAAAAAATCTTTTTAAACATGAGAAGAGATGAGGATTAAATTTTTCAATTCAACTTATAACATCAATTAGATTTTAAAGACGTGACCTCTCAAATTAAAATAATATTTATTTTATATAAACTACTCTAAGAAAAAAAAAAGATGATACGTAAACGATGACCAACAAAAAGACAAATTATTTTCTCGAAACAAAAATAATAATAAATTATAATGTCAACAAAATTAGAAAACCGAGCAGATTTCAAGCCAAATCTATATATTAGCAAGTACTGATTTCAAACACGGGGTCAACAAAAATAGTGAGAAATTAGTTACACAGTTATTATTTGTTGAAATTTGTCTCAACAGAATATGAAATATTGAAAATCAATATATACAGCTAGCCGTTATTGTTGATGTTTCTGGTACAGTGAATCCGGAATTAAATCCAAACTCCAAAGTAGTATCATGTCATATTCCAATGTGCCACATACGCTTTGACCAGAATTTTTTTTATAAACCATAATCAAAATTTTGTTTTTTACGAAACTAACGTAATTACTTTTTTTTTACAAAAACTATAAGAATTGAAATGTTATTTCGGTCTGAAATTTTTTTTTTTATTCCGGACCAAAATGGTATTTTGGTCTGGTCCCTTTTTTGAATTTTTTGTGGTACTGGTTCCACAAGTTTTCATATGAGCCGCCGCAAAAAATCCAAAAAGGATACCGGACCAAAATAGCATTTTGGTCCGGAATAAAAAAAAAATTCAGACCGAAATGCCATTTCGATTCTTATGATTTTTGTTAAAAAAAAAAAAAAAAAGTAATCATGTTGGTTTCGTAAAAATATTTTTTTTAATTATGGTTTATATAAAAATTCCTTTGACCAAGCCACCCAAGTAGGAAATATTTGCAATTCAGAATATTCTATGATGATGATAATTAACGTCAATTATTTATTTTTTTACATCATTTTTAAAAAATTATGTAGCCGTTTATTTAAATCAAGCAATTCATTGTCTAATATATTTGATCAAATGGTCCAATAATTTAAATTCCCAATTCTTATAATTTCTGATATCATTATAGTAATTATCATAAACTAAATGGGTGCTTATAATTTGTGATATCTTATTCAAATAATACTGTAAATGGGTGCTAATATACTAAGAATTGGGGGCACTGCAATTCATTGGGTATCAGATCAAATTCAATCTGATACTAGATCAGAGTTATTCAATTTGCATTAATATTCACGTGAACAATTTTAAGATTCACATACAGATCAATTGTACATAAATTTTGATACGAATCAAATAACATCTGACCGAATTTGATCTAATGACCATGAGTGTCCCACTCTTACTAATGTACATAGATTAGTCTCATTGCTAATTAAGAGGCTATGGTAATATACATATTGCATAAAGGCTTGAACTATGGACTCATAATTTTGTTTTTAAAGTTGAAACAGTTAACTTGAACCGTTCAACGTGTTCTTGATATGAAAATGTACTTGTAGATCAAATTATACATTTCTTTAAAAAAAATTACTATTTTTCAGATAAATAAATTTACTTGATTTAAAAAAATTAAACCATCATCCGTAAGACGTATGCATTTATTTTCTATCTTTTTTAAAAATAAAAAAATCTAAAAAGTATAAAAGTTGGTCCGCAAGTATATTCATATAAAAATCAAACTCTTTAAACTATTAAAATAGATATATAAATTAGCCTGAGTCTGATCCGTAATATGGTAATATGCCTCTTATCTTGCTAATTTGTTATAACTTATAAGCCTATAGATAGAATTTAGTGTAATACAAGTACCACCTATTGAGCTCATTAATGGCGAGTCCTGTCAAACCCTTAACTTCCAACCACCTCCTCCTCCTTTCCTGACTTCACTTTCTAGATTCCCCATGCTACTATAAGTCGTACATTGCCCTCTCGGGCACAATGATCCAACGAGCTTCAATATCTTCCAAGTTTTCCCGGAACAGGTGTAACTGACTCGCAACACGATTAAAACAGAGTGTCAGTAACTGAAGATCTGTCTGTGCTCATTGGGAATGAAGAAATGAGAAAGCTGCGTCCGGCCAACTCTTTCTTTTTCTTTTTTTTATTCAAAACCCGTAGCGGCCAACTCTTTCCAGTTCAAACGTCAGATCAACTACATAGATACTCTGTACAATTTTAAATATTTTTAAATAGGGAGAGTTTCACACGTACTCTTCAGACTTTATGAAATTAAGTATTATTTATCTTCTAAAATTTATAATATCATATTTATTCTTGAGTAGAAGTAGGGTGTGATGTGCTCACCAAACTATTTGGTGAGCACAACTTTATATAAACTATCGGATTCACTTCAAACGAGATGAATCTAACCATTGAAACCGATGTACTTTACGAGTGATGCATGTACATGCAAAATTTTGAATTTTTTGAATTCATTTAGTCTCAAGTCAAGTGGTCAAAATTGATGAAAAATGAATGATCCAAAATGAAGTTGTTTTAATGCATTCAAAAAATTCTCAATTTTGACCACTTGACTTGAGACTAAATGAATTCAAAAAATTCAAAATTTTGCATGTACGCCCATCACTCATAAAGTACATCGGTTTCAACAGTTAGATTAATCTCGTTTGAAGTGAATTCGATAGTTTATGTAGAGTTGTGCTCACCAAAGAATTTGATGAGCACATCACACCCTAGTTCTACTCTTTATTCTTTTAAATTTCAATAACTCATAAATCTATCTAATTTATTACATTTTATATTTACAAATTTTATATTTTATCCTTCATTAAAAAATAAAAAATGTAGCTTGTGTAAGAATATGTACTTCATTTCTCTGCTTGTGGTTCATGCATTGTGGGATATATGCATATATCTTGTGTGTGCGTTATGTGTAGAAAAATGAATAATTTACCCTCACAAATTGACAAATTAGAAGACTAAGCATTTATCTTACACAAGCTACATGTTTTTATCTTTATATTTTAATTGAAATGGCAATAAATTTATAAATCAGATAAATTTTGTGAGTTTTTGAAATTCAGAAAATTAAATATGATATTATGAATTTAAGAATGAAAAATAAACAATTTCATATTTTTTTGAAGGGTATATTATAAATATAAGAACTGTTCCATCAAACGTTGACCACTTAGATCTACCTTTAAAATGCTAATGTGCTTCTACAATTGGAGATGATCCGAACATGATGTTGCTCCTCATAAGGCATAACAACTTACGCCTCCATACAATCCATACCGCCTCGGATCAGGATTCAAACAATTCAAGCGACAAGCTTACACGCACACGCACTTGTCGTGACCCTACCGAGACTCCGAGAGTATAATCACCGAAACAATGAACACGGAAAGTGGGACCCTTTTTTATCCATGTTTAGTTGAGATATTCTTGCGCCAGGTTTATTCAAATATCTGTGAAGCCAGTGCTTTCCCCGCAGTTTGTGCTTACTACCAAACTAATTTAATGTTTCTCTCTGAAATAGACCCGGTTTAAGAATTTTATTTTACACCAACAAGTAGGGCTACGGAATACGGTGCATCATTTAAATTAAAAATAGGTTAATGTAACGAGGAGAGATCTGATTCTAATGTTATTAAATTTTAGATAATTATGTTCTAAAATTTTGAATAGAAAAATTAATTAAATGGATATAGACTCGCGCGTAAAAAGTTACATAATTTAAACTTTTGTCGATATGTATCAAAATGAAAAAACCTCAACGGAACTTAGTAGTCTCTACCAAGCATTTCAAAAAAAAAAAACCCCAACGAACCAACTTTTGTTATTTATCTCCTCTCTTAATGTCTATCGTATGTAATTGAAATAATATACAAAATGTATCTAATAATTTAAATTTATTAATTTAAGCACACATTAAAAAAATTGCATTGTTTGATTTTGATGACTATATTGTCATTGGATCCCTTCTATAATATTATATATATATTCATCAGTTTTTCAATATATCATGCATATTCTTTAACTCTTTTTTAAATCTTTCCATAATTATCCATGAAATTAAACAAATATATTGATTGTAGTTAATATATATCTAACCTATAGTTTATGTGTGATTTAAATACATTAACATAATTATTCTTCTCCGTAAGTCTCCGTTCAACAAAATTAGTTTTATCTAATTATTTTTGACATCTTCATGAAAATAATTTTTGATAAACCGAGCAATTATGTGAGGATATAAATTCTTTTTTTAGAAGATGAAGGAAAAAAAAATAGAAAAACATTGTTTCTTTTACAAAAAAAAAGGAAGAATCATGTCATTTTAATTGTAAATACATCAAAAAGTTGATTGTATAAATATGAAATGAAGTATTGAAAGAATGATAATAACTCTTAAAATTAGACTTTATTAGAGGTTAATATTATGTAAAAGCTTTCCTACGTATTTACTTGTAGACCACTACCACCTAAAATAATTGTAGAAAAAAACAGGCCATATGCAAACATAAACAGCTCCACGTGTCAAGCATCCGGACCCACTATACCATGATCTCTCACCGTCCCTCTCTTTTAAATGACCTCCCTCTTCCCTGTCCTTTCCTTCACCCCTAAGTTTCATCATATATAATCTCCTCTCTCTAAACATCTCACCCAAATCATCACCTCTCCTCTCTCCAAAACCCTCACCAACATAACATCTATCAATCCACACCGTCAGAAGTGAATCCAACAGCTCCAAAACAACATTTACAACATGGTGTTCTTTTGCTTCTTGGTGGATCAAACAAAGAAAATGAGGAGCAGTAAGCCGGTGGCGGGTATATGCTCCCGGTGCGGAGGGTGCGCCAGCGTAGCAGACATGGAGACCGCCACCAGGTTTTGTTACGTGCCTGTGCACCGGCGTGTTTGGCGTGCTATCGTGTGCACCTTTTGTGGGGCCCTCCTTAAATCATACCGTTGAACTATGTACATCATTCTACCGATTTAGCACTTGAGTGCAGAGCAACCGAAATTTCTTTCCGGCTCGATTGTTTGGTTGGCGGCTCTCCAAGATTGAATACATCTTTCGGCATAGTAAATAGTATATATATCTTGCCCGCGGGATACTTCTCCGGCGAGAATATTGCGAAAAAACCATCGGCTAATTGTACTTGATCTATTGGTATTATTAATTTTTATCATCCTTTCTTTTTGCACTTGGTAAATTGACATTTACAAGATATCATTTGATGTGGTGATGCAAAATCCTTGTAAGAGTTCACCTCTCTGATTTTTTTTGTTTTGTTTCTATTTCTTTTCTTTTTTGGGCACTAATCTAAAACTAAAGTTTGAAGGATTTTGTAGGAAAGTTACTTGGGCACCAAATCTATAAATGGTATTGTAATAACTTCTAGTGGAATCAGGCAGTGCATCATAATTGTCTTTTAATTTTCATTTCTTAGAAAAATGCTAAAAAACACATATTTCAGTCTCTTACCCAATAAGGTAAGTGTAAAGTTAAATGGAAAAGGAATCTATATTTTTTTTACTTAAAACTGTTGTTTTGACTGTTGAGTGAGTTGTGTGCAAGTTTTAAAAAAAAACTTAACGGCGTAGAAAAGCGTAAATGCATTGAAGTGCTTCTGCTACAAGGCCATTTGTTATTAGCTTATTTATTGTTATTTTTTTTAGAGAGAAAAATAGAGGTTTAATTTTTCAAATTCCAATATCACCTGGTTCTTATTATTAGTTTATTTTGTTTTTTAATTTTAAATTTATAATTGTGGTAGTTTTTAAATTACACTTCCATCCCATTAGCAAATGCAAATTTAAGTACGCCTTTTAAGTATACATGTATTACGCTTATGTGAGGCCATATATTACATGATCACCCATCTAACAACGACCAAAGCATAATAAATATGTTACATTTATGAAATTTCAAGAAGAAGAGGCACAAAAATCGAGACAATAAAAACTGTCTGGTAAATGCATAGCATAATTGGATTTGGAGCTATTTTGAAAAGATCAGCAACACTTATATGACAATGTCGTACATCATAATAAATATACATTAAATTTGAAAGAGAGATTGGGGTCATGAGTCCATGTCATGTTTGCCGAGTCTATTACTAGCCCTGTTGTTGGTGGGAATCAGAGTAGGTCCGATGGGCATCGGACCTACCTTGGTTCGATGGGTGTGATGACCATTCGATCTACATTAAGATTCGTGTGTATGTATCAAAATCCGTGCAAATCTGTATTACTTTCCGTCCGCATAGATCTTGATGCTAATCGTACGGTTCTAGAGCTAATTGAACCTAAATGTAGGTCCGATGCCCATCGGACCTACTCCTATCTCCTGTTGGTGAACAAGTACATGAAATTTAATTGCACCATTAATTTGAATTAGTGGGGTAAAGATTTTAACAGAGCAGTCTTGGCTTCATCCAGTGCACAAACTATATGCAGAGCTATTTGATTCTATAGTATGGGTGCTGCATGAAGTCAAAACTGCTATGTTTAATAATACATCCTCTACCCAGGTTATAAGAAAAATCAGGGTAGTATGGACAGAGCTATTTTGGCTTCACGCAGTACACAAGTGTACTTCATTTTGTTTCTATTGATTGTGCGCTGCGTGTAGGAATATTGGCAATAGCATGCGTTTATACTCGCACACAATCAAGCAATCCCAGTGTTTTTATTTTATTTTATTTTATTTTAAGAGGTATGTAATCCCAGTGTTAAGATTCGCGTTTAGAATCTTCGTACAATGCATATCTACAACCTCATTGACATCATATTAGTTTATATTTATAGTATTCTGAAGTAGAATTTTGATGTGCATGATTCAAGCACTCAAAATGCTAACATTTTCATACTAAGAACAAAAAAAAATGTAAATTCTTAGAATATCATGCAAAGTGGACCTAACAACTATGTAGTTGTACTATGAGAATTTAGTTATACACGACATACAAATTGCAAAATCTTTTATTTATTTTTGTTAGTACAAAGAATATACTTAGTTGGGTGACTTGGGTCACATCAGTTTATTTAATGGAGTGGTTAGTAGTTGAATAAATAGATGGTTTTCAGCCCTGAAATGAACAAGCAACTAACAACAATTATTAGTTGATTTTTCAGAACTGAAGCATCAGTTTGGAAATATGACTACATGTTTCCATATAAAAGTCAATAAATAAATAATGCAGAACCAGTTTAACCAACTCATGATAATGTATATCTGCAAGGTTTGATACATAGAGAAGGCTTAATCATGAGTTTAACCAACTCAAGTTTAATCATGGACAAGCAACTAACAGCAATCATGAGTTTATATCTCAAAACTGTACCTTCAAGTTTGAAAATGTGATTACATGTTTTCATATAGAACTCATAAATGTATCATGCAAATATGGTTTAACCAACTCAATGATCATGTATTATCTGCATCTTTTTCATACAAAGAGCAGGTTTAATGCTTTGAGCTTCTCTCCAATGTCAGGAATTCATTTTACCGTTACAAATATATATATTTTTTTTGAAAACCTTCGCAGACTTTTCTCCTAGTCAACTGTGCTACCTTTCCTTTCTCTACCGTTACAAAAACTAGCCTGTCCAAATTTAATGGGGGAATTTCATGTATGCCCCTTAAAATTTTCAAATTTACGTATTCCGCCCCCTCTAAGTTCATAATATTATATTTACTCTTCTAAATTTCAAAAACTCGTAAATTTACCTATTTTATTGACTTTTCTATATTATTTTAAATTTATAAAATAACAATTTTACCCTTTTTTAAAAAACTAAAAAAAATGTAGCTTATTTAAGAAATATGTCTAATTAGTCGGTTTCTGAGAGTGAATAATTCATTTCTCTACTTCTTACACATGCACAAGTGTATACCTCATTGTCACCATGTATACGTCAGAAGTAGAGAAATTAACCATTTACTATCAGAAACCAACCAATTAGAAGACTAACATATTTCTTAAATAGGCTACATTTTCTTAGTTTTTTAATACCTAATAAATGAGTATTTTATGATTTTGAAATGAGTTTAATATAAAATAGCAATAAAAAGGGTAAATTTGTGAGTTTTTGAAATTTAGAGTAAATATGATATTATGAACTTTAGAAGGGGAAATACGTAATTTTGGAGTTTTTGAGGGGTATACATAAAATTATCCCAATTTTAAATGGTACAACAAATTCTGATAGGCACTATTTGCAATCCAGTTCAAACCCCAAACTAAACCATTTTAACATAAAACTTGAGACTCAATTTCACATCTATTAGCTGAGGCAAGATTTATATTGAAAACTTCCAAAAACCAAAAATTATTTTCCATCTCCAAAAGCTTAATTAAACATTAGCTAACAAGTATGTGTTGACGAAAAATATATCCAAGGTTTGTTTCAATGATCACTAGTTTTCTTCTCAATTCTATCAATAGAGTCAACAATCTTTTCTTCAATAATTTCAGAACTATCATCAAATAAACTTCCAGTTACCAGTGAAGAATAAATATCAGCCGATTCAAGACTACTTATGTCAGTCGAAGCATGCTCTAAATTTATGGGCAGTGTTTCGTCCTGGAATTTGAAAATACCAAGAATTATTTAGGGGGCTATTTGGGAAATTTAAAATAAACAAAAAATTCAAACAAACCATTACATCTCCTTCTACGACGGCATTTCTGCTTTCTCCAGATGTGCTGCCTTCCACAGTAGTTTCCTCATTGTCTGATGATAACAAATAGAAATTAGGGTTTCCACAATTGAAATATAATTTTCATGAAAAAGAAGATATATATCATTCAAGGTTTCCATCATGCCTTGATTTAAGCTTAGTTTCTATGGTGGCAAGGAGGGCTCCTAACTAGTACATCTATGTGGAACTCTGTTTGTAAAACCTCAATATATCACAAATACCCCTACAAATTGCCAGAGATGCAACTAAAAAACTAATGAAGTATTTTCAGTGCCCCTGGCTTACTTGATAGTAAATTTCTGCTCATTTAACAATATCAAAAAATCACTTTACAATGGTTGACGACCATATTTTATTTTTTTTAAATAAAGGTTACAGTAGCAAATAACCAATCAAACATTGATGGGAAGAGAAACATTTGCAATATTTCAGTGGCTTTAAGGGGTTTATTGATGATATTTCAGGATTAGCAGGGCATACGTGATATCATGAGATTTTGCAGGGGTGCACCCGGAATTGCGCCTATCACAATCACAGGCAAAACAGAGCAATCATTGCAAAAAACTTACAACTTTAATCATTTGCAAAAAACCATAGAGTTTTTAGGTTATTTCAAAATTACAGCCCATGTCTTAGTATATCAGCAAATAATTACTTCATTTGGAAACCAACAGACATTTCGGTTATATTTGTAAATAAGACCCAAGCACAAAATCAACAGTTATGTTTATGGAAATAACAAAAGTATTCCTGATTTCTTCATCTTGAGTTTAGAGTAAACCAGTAAATTTTAGATCAAAACCCAACACATGAACCATATTAGTTCAATCTATTTTGTACTCAAAATAAAAATTGTCAACACTAATGGTTAATGAAGATGTTCGGTTTAACTTCCTATTTTTCCCGAAATCTCATAAGAATATAGGTCAGTTGCAAATGTCTAAAATGCCGGCATTATTCAACAAATACCAGAAAGAGGTTGTAATTCTTTCACAAAAAAAAAAACATATTTGAATGTAAAATGTACATACAAAATTTGTAAGGACTCGTGAGTGCAGCTTCAAGCATAGCTTTGAAATCTTGTGCTGCCCTTACATATGGCTCTGCTTCTCCCTAAATTGATATGAACTTAAATTATCAACAAAGCACATGTGCCTAGGGATGTAAATATGTGCCATGCCGTGCCATGTCATGTTGTGCCGTGACGTGCCTGAGTCGGATTTTACGGGTCGTGCCGTGACTAAATTGGGATGGACGGTCATGGCACATGAATGGTCACAACATGTTAGTCACAACGTGACCAAGGCACGCTGTGACCACACATGTCATGTACAAACATGTCAGGTCACGTTTGGTCACATTTAACTATTTTTCGTAATGTAAGTTAGTTTAATCAAAATTCACCATTAGATCAAGATCTAACTGATCACACATGACTCGCGTGACCACGTGCCATACCGTGCCATGACCAGACCAGATCGCATGCCGTGCCGTGCCAATTTTCCGAAAGATGGTCACGGCACGGGACATGCCACGTGAACGGCACACGTGCCATGCCGTGACGTATCGGTCACGGCGTCACTGTTTTAGATCCCTATGTGCCTCTTAGAATGACAAATTGCCAACTGCACTGTTAGAAATATTATGAAGTATAAATTAGTCACCTTGTTAGAAGCATGTTGTGAGCCGAATAAATCAGATGACTGTGGTCCCTCATGAGCATGCTGATCACCGATCCACCCATATTGACCAGCTAAGGGCTCTGTTGTAAATTCATCTATCCAACATGAATGAACAAAGAGAATTAATAAATATTTCTTTTTACATAATTATGCCAACAAATTAGCATATTCAAATAATACTCAACTCTTCAGGTTTGAACCAGCGGTTCAGTAAAAAATACCTGAGTACCCATAACCTTTTTATAGTTATCGACTAAAAATGTTGACTTGTGTAAATTGAGACTAGTAAGAGAATTGTGCTTCTGATAGCAAAAGTTAATTATTAAGGTCTAATATAGGAAACATAAAGTGTTATTTGCGAGGTATTTCCAAATTAGTAAGTTGGCTAGAAGCAAATTCATTACCTGTTACAAGACCACAACTATCATCATGATTATATTCTTCAGAGCCGATAATATATGGAAGAGGGCTCCGCGCCGACATAGCCTTCATAATATTTCAGAAAAAATGATAAGTACAATAAATTCTAAGCAGTGAAAAATATAACAATTGATAAATATAGAATGTGTAGGGTTCAAATGCCTCGTGTCTTTCATACCTCAATTGTGCCTCACATCCTTATTTCCGTGTTCAAAGTCCAAACACTCGATCTAAACCGCTCAACATGATCTCCATATTAAAATGTGCTTGGAGACCAAATTATATATTATTTTGGAAAAAATTTACCAACTTTTTAGATAGTACAAAATCACTTTTTTTCAGAAGATTCTGGACCATCCAAAAACAGTGATTTTGTAACTATCTAAAATAATAGTACAAATATTTCCAAAAAATATAGAATTTGGTCTCCAAACAATTTTAATATGGAGATCATGTTGAGCGGTTCAGATCGAGTGTTTGAACTTTCAAAACGGAGATAAGGATGTGAGGCACAATTGAGGCATGAAAGAAACGAGGCATTTGATCCCTGCTCATATAGAATTAGATCAGAAATGTACCCTAAGAACTGATCCTTTAGATTGTTTTGTATTTTGCAACAGATTTTTGCAAGAAGAGAGGCCCACAGAAAGCGCCTCCTTGTATCTTGGCAAGATATCTTTTTCGTAATCCTGAGCTGGTACGCTAGTTTTACTTGACCCCTTGGATTTCTCCATTTTCACCGCTGACACATTCTCATCCAAAATAATCTGTTTGTTCAAGTAATTAACAATTAGCATGTTATTCTCTAACATTTCTCGTATAACGTACAGCATTAGGTATTTGCAAATAATACCGAGCCTTTCAGTTAGCAAAATTTCCTGTTAAAATCTGACAGCTTTGCACCTACATTTTTCTTATCTGCCACAATTGAATTAAAAATCAATCTATAATGGAATCAATGTTGGTTCTAAGTTTATGCTTCTTAATTATCAAGCAATTCTATTGAGTTAATATGAAAAAATTAAAATGACAATTAGTGATATTCAGCTAGACTTAGTCTTAACTTTTCTAATAAATGTCATTTATAAAATTTGAAAAGCAGAATTTTTTGGAGTACTGGATATATCAGTACTATGTGCTCTAAATTAATCATAATTTTCTTTTAATTAAGTTTACCCTAAAATTTTACCCAGAACCCTAGATATACAGCAAAACAATGAACTGGTACAATCTACGAATATACAGTACCAATGGGTATAATTATATTATACACCTAAGAAAAGGAAATATGTACCAATCCAGAGCAATACTTGCATGATCAATCTTTTTATGGAGGAACATATTGTTAAAAGAAACGACAGTGTTCTTCATCTCCAGTTCAACCCGTCCAGTCTGGTCCAGTAGCTCGTTCAATTCTTCGGTGGTGGCCTTTGCCTTTGTTTCCACCTTCTCTGAGAATTCCATTATCCACTTCAACACCTTCATCAAAACTCAAAAATTCGAAAAGTGTAAGAAATTTGAGCGATCTGTGTTAGACCTTAGATGGAAGAGAAACTGAAGTACCTCTTGTTGTAATTCAAGGCGCTTTTTGATCGAACCAGAAGCTTTGATTTCGTCCATCTCAAATCGGTGTGTAATATATTTCGAAACAAATCAGGCTTCTCTGAATTCTAGTTGAAGTAAATCAAGTCGAACTGTCGCAGAGGAGAAAAGAAAAGGGAAACCAAATGAATCAATGACAACCCTGTAGTGTCGTCTCCATTTCTTTCCGATCAGGAGGTATTTTATTTAGATGCCTACACGTGGACGGCCTAGATTAAGTTGTTTGGACTGGTGGCCCATATACCTGGATAAATGGACCCAGAAAATTAAAAAAAAATCGGCCCAGATTAAGTTATTCAGGAATTGTTGCTTTCAGCGGTTCGTCCCAAAGGCCCAGAACCTTTATATTTCTTATTCAGGAATTGTTGCTTTCAGCGGTTCGGCCCAAAGGCTCAGAACCTTTATATTTCTTAAGGAATTGTTGCTTTCAAATATAATTCCTAACCGTTGGTTAAATTGGAACCAGATTGACTCGAATTCTGTTCGAATGGTTCAAATTTCAAACTCAAATTTATGTTATTGTTTGTGCTAATCCGGCATTTCGATAAAAACACGACATCAAATAATACAGCAATTACCTCAAAATACCCCCTCCTTTTTTCCATGTTTACAAAATTGAATGAAAATTTTTATTTCTAACTTTTGCATGCGTCAAGCCATTGTAACTGCAATCAAATAAATGGAGACTGCTCACGGTAGTTGATCAGTAAAGCAAATTAGAGATAAAGCATGCAACAATTACTGCAAACAAAAGTTAAAACAATCAACTTAGACACTGTAATTTAGAAGCAGTATGGCACTACAAAACCTCAACTTATGAGAATTATAGAGAAGGAAAGGGCTAATGAAGGAAACATGAGTAAGATCACCAGTTCTTTGAGAAATATAGTAGCATCATAAATCGATGCTCGACTAGAACACTAGCCCGGTAACACATGAAAAAATTTGTTCATAAATCATAATGCCATCTATTGTATCCTACAGTTGGTATAGCAGCACCTCAGATCCATCAATGCATGGAAAAAACTAAAAGAGGCTAAATAAAATATATCAAGAAAAAAGGGAACATATTTCAACTTGCCAAATAGAACAGATAGTGAAGCCAATGGCTGCAAAAGCTCCTAAAAATTTCCTGAGCCTAACTAATTAAGAAATAAATACAAATATTACAACTCTTACTAGAAGGGGCATCCATGCTTGAATTCACCTCACTATTCAGTTCTTTGATTGAAAGAGGCAATGTTGGCTTAGGTCGAACTCATTGGGTTGTGTCATTTATATTGTGCTAGGGTGACATTTCTTGTGGTTAGAGATAAAATGTGTCAAAGAAACTGTAGTTTCGTCATTTCAGACAAAACCAGTCAAGCTGTAAAGGGAGATAAATTCAATTTCTACACACTTACATGTAAGTGAGGGAATTAAAAAGCAAAAAAGATGACTCATTAATTGTCATTCATGTTTTACAATAATAATAATAACAACAATAATAAACCCAAGAAGAGGCAGTGCCACGTCCCTTTCCATCCTGAATTAAGCAAGCACCATCTCCAAATACTTCTACTATGATCAAGGTCCAGACTTGTCTTGTCAACCACTATTTCTTTTGAAAGCCGCCTCCATCAATTGTACTCCTATCTCCGCTCTCTCTCCAAAATAAATTATTAAAAGGACTATGTCAACAATAATACAATATTAAATGTCTTTTATTTCCTTGAATAGGTCGAGTTATACTACCAAGAGGTTCTTGAATCTTGATGCACTAAGCACAGCACCACTCAACCAACACTTTGACAAGGGGTGGTTTGCACATGTACAACTCAAAGCCTCACAGTTCTACGCAGAATCTTGCTACTATTATTCTCTACGGGTACGTTTGGATGAACTCTAGAATAGCTAGAATAGCTACTGTTTAGAATAGTAAATAAGAATAGCTACTGTTTAAGAACAGTGCTAACTCAAGCTATTCGGAATAGTGAAAAAGTTGTTTGGATTGCATATTTGGAATAGAGTTTGGAGGAAATGAATAAAGTAATAATTTATGTGTTAGATTAAATATAATACAATATGATATTAATTTAAATATTAAATGTAATATAATCTTATTTTAAATATTAATTAGTATTAAATAAAATATTATATTAAATATAATATAATATTATTTTAGATATTAAATATATAATATTAGGTTACATGTTAAATGTAATATAATATTAATTTAAATATTAGATTAGTATTAAATAAAATATTAGATTAAATGTAATATAATATTAGTTTAAATATTAAATGTAATATAATATTAGTTTAAATATTAAATTTAATATAATATTATTTTAAAAATTAGATTAATATTAAATAAAATATTAGATTAAATGTAATATAATATTAGTTTAAATATTAAATGTAATATAATATTATTTTAAAAATTAGATTAATATTAAATAAAATATTAGATTAAATGTAATATAATATTAGTTTAAATATTAAATGTAATATAATATTATTTTAAAAATTAGATTAGTATTAAATAAAATATTAGATTAAATATAATATAATATTAGTTTAAATATTAAATGTAATATAATATTATTTTAAATATTAAATGTAATATAATATTAATTTAAATATTAAATGTAATATAATATTAGTTTAAATATTAAATGTAATATAATATTATTTTAAAAATTAGATTAGTATTAAATAAAATATTAGATTAAATGTAATATAATATTAGTTTAATATTAAATGTAATATAATATTATTTTAAATATTAGATTAGTATTAAATAAAATATTAGATTAAATGTAATATAATATAGTTTAAATATAATACAATATAATATTAATTTAATTATTAAATGTAATATAATATTATTTTAAATATTAGATTAGTATTAAATAAAATATTAGATTAAATATAATATAATACAATATAATATTAGATTAAATATAATATAATATTAATTTAAATATTAAATGTAATACAATATTATTTTAAATATTAGATTAGTATTAAATAAAATATTAGATTAAATATAATATAATATATAATATTAATTTAAATATTAAATGTAATATAATATTAATTTAAATATTATATTAGTATTAATATTGAAACTAACAAATGCTATTCCATATTTTTGTAAGAATAGAGAATAGCCCTATTCTCCCTATTCCGAATAGCTTTATTTCTCGTTTGGATTGTTCTTGTTCCGAATAGCAATGCTATTCTAAGAATAGTGCTATTCTTAGTGCAACCAAACATACCCGTACATCTCCATGAAATTGGGGAAGAAATCGCACGATTACAGATGGGTGTGGACCACCTAAGGAACACGAAGAGAGCCGTCAAAGAAAAACATGAATTCACGGCTTGATAAAGCCAAGAAAGACAACAGTATACAATAATATTTACCCTATGAGAATTCCATCCGCAGACAAGCTCCTTAAAAAAAAACTGCCCCTCCTAACCCACCCACCCACACACACACACACAAATCCCTTTGTGCTGGAATTAGTTGTCTTTCAATATCCTTTCTTTTTTTAGAATTCGTACATATTTTTAATGTCATTTGAAGTCTATTTTAATTGAAATCAACAAAAAAAGAAAAGAAAAGAGGAGCGTGTTTGTCCACAAAATCCTTTTTTGAATTAAAAATTGACACTCTAAAATCCCACAATGATAGCATAATCACATATTTGTTTTAAAAAAGCATCTGAATCGATCATGATTTGCAGAAGCGCTCTAAGTACAAAGATAAATGTGTGTTATAACGAAATTCGGAAAGTTATAAAATAAAATAAAAATAGCATAAAGCAATTTCGAAATACTTCATGACATGAGATAGCACTGTATAAACTAAAGCGTTGCGATTGATCAAAGATGAAATTTGATGATTATCAATTTGGTGGGCCGAATTGAACAGTCCATGGTCCTCTTTTGCTTTCCCCTCAGAAAGAAATAGCTGAGAACTTGATAATTCTCAAAAGCATATAATTTGTTAAATAATTTTATTTCAAACCTATTTTCGTTGATTTTAATAAAAACATCTAATTCATAAATGATGGTTTAAATTATAGATGAATAAGAAAATAGGAAAATCATGAGAAACAACTATATATATATAGAGATGGACTTAGCTACTCCATGGAGTAAAACGACTTTGTACTCCACGCCATATCTTCATTTTCAAAGTTCAAATAGTCGATTCGAACCTTCCAACATGTTCTTCATATTGAAATGTACTTGGAGACCAAATTTTACATTTTTTGGAATTTTTTTACTATTTATTAAGCCACTTTGAAAATCTGAAAATCCGGGTGAACAGTAAAAATTTCTGGACTGCCGGATCAGTGATTTTCAAAGTAGCTTAATAAATAGTAAAAAAATTCCAAAAAATGTAAAATTTGGTCTCCAAGCACATATCAATATGGAAAACAACTTGAGCGGTTCGGATCAGTCGTTTGGATTTTCAAAATGAAAATAATGAGGCGTGGAGCACCAAGTCGTTTTACTCCATGGAGTAGCTAAGCCCAGCACTATATATATGAGGAGGAGGGATCAAATTACACCTTTTTTGGTGACACACTTTGACACCTACCATTTTCAAAGTCCAAATAGTCGATCCAAACCGTTCAACATGATGGATATATTAAAATGTGCTTGGAGATCAAATTTTACATTTTTTTGAATTTTTTTACTATTTATTAAGATGGTTACAAAATCGTTGTTTTCAGACCATTGAAAAACAACGATTTTGTAACCATCTTAATAAATAGTAAAAAAATTCAAAAAAATATAAAATTTGATTTCCAAGCACATTTTAATATGATGATCATGTTGAACGGTTCGGATTGACTGTTTGGATTTTAAAATAGCAAAATTGACTTATAAAAAAACGATGTCATGATGTGTCACCAAAAAAGGTGTAATTGGATCCCTCCTCATATATGAGTGAGGCTATGGTACTTCGGCTAGTGTACTACGGCTCAATATGGTACTTTTTAAAATCCTAACGGTCGATCCGACCGTTCAATGTGATATCCATATGAATATGTATTTGCAAACTAAATTTTATATTTTTTTCGAATTTTTTTACTATATTTTTAGATAGGTAGAATTTTGATGGTCCAGAATTTGTATAAAACACTGAAAATTCTACCTATCTAAAAAAATAGTAAAAAAATTCGAAAAAATATAAAATTTAGTTTGCAAGTACATATTCATATGGATATCACATTGAACGGTTGGATTGACCGTTAGGATTTTAAAAAGTATCATATTGAGTCGTAGTACACTAGCCATAGTACACTAGCCGAAGTACCATAGCCTCACTCTATATATATATATATATATATATATATATATATATTTCATGTTAGTAGATTAATCGGACAAACAACTAATAGTAACCACCAGCAAGAGTTGTAATAAAATATTTTGAAGGATAGTAATTAGTAAAACGGTAAAGCCCATGGGCTGGAATAGAAGCCCGCACAGCTCATATTAGAAGGTAAAACAAGGAATGTATTTGGTGATTTGTTGGGCTATCTTAATTGTGACGGTATTTATAGAAGGTAAAGTGCACAACCCACAAAGGTGATGTATATATCTTTTATTTATTTTCTGAATGTTTTGAAATTACTAGAGTTTGGTGGGTGAGGACTACTACACATGGAAATTAAGAAACATAGAATTTTTTGTCACATAGCTTCAATTCCTTTCATGTATCGTTTGTTCTTTTGTATTTTTATTATTTCTCTTTTGCTGGAATATATATAGCACCCAGATTGTTTATCAAAAGATTACAGATTAACTTATCTCCTTCCACTTTGCTTCAAATTTTTCAGATTTGCTTAAAAGGCTTTTGTTTTGTTCTGCTCTCAGCTATGCAATTTTTATACTCTTTTGTTGTTATGGATTTATGGTAGGGAGATGGGATTGAGAATTATTTTGCTTTTAGGTAAGAATAAACAAAATTATATATTGCTCGTTTCTATGCTTTTAGTTTTAGGTAATGAAGAAAACAAAATTAACGTACTCGCTTAGGAAAAAAACTAAACAAAATACTTTGAGAAGGCCAGTGACTTCACCTCTACACTCCGATTTAGGTTACAAGATTGTTGGGTTTTCCTTGAGTTTTTTAACACAACTCACCTCCGCTCGTCTCCAACTCGCCTCCAATTTTTATGATTCTGAAGCAAGTAGCGATAGCTAGAGTCACACCTCAACTCACCTCTGCCCTCATTTCCTCAACCCCTTCTGGAGCACGATCTTTAATTGCTATAAATAAAGACCCTCGTTGAAATAGGAGAGGCTCGTCATAAAGCAAAGCTTGAACTCCTCGTCGTTGCATTACTTTGCAAAAACCATGATTTTGTAGTGAGATAATTTTGATGATGATGAAATCTGTGAAGATTCATGGAGGTAACTTCTTCGGATTTAATTTGGCATGGATGGACTAGGAAATTCCGGATTCATTTTAACAAACAGTAACTTCCAGGTATTCATTTATTTCATACCTCTTTTTTTCGTTAAATATATTGTACTGGTAGAAGAATATATCATTCTCTCTCTTAATTGCCGAACACTAAATTGCTCAGTTGCCAAAATTGCTTTTTGTAAATACAAATACGTAGCAAACCATTTTCTCTGTGGAGATTAATTAATGTAATAATGTGTTATGTTCGTTCTAACAATCCGAGTCATATAGTTATTTGATTTTGAAACCCCCCTCAATATTCCTACTAAAAGGGTATTGTAGGGTGTGTAATTAAGATGCATTTTGAAGGCGTACAGTGGAGGTTAATTTCAGTTATTGGCAATCCAAACATAGGAAATTGATTATGAAGACTGAATAATCCTGCATAGCATAGAGCAACAATTGAAACAACAGCATATTATTAATTATATGATGAACAACATATACTAGAAAAACAATCCAACAACCAAGAAAATGCTAGAAATCTGTTGGATCATAATTTCACCGAATCAGATCTAACAATACTACAACCAGAAAATCACACATCACATCGAAATAGTCTCACAATAGCAATACTACAAATCCACAACAACCATCAGGTCAAGCTTTATTAAATAAAACATAGCAAATATCCTAATTAAGAAACTATATTTCATACTTTGTTACCTTAACCGAGCAACTAACAACTTGTAATTTGAAAATCAGTGCAGTGGAACTATCTGAGGTGCTCGGCGCTCCAGCACCTTGTTTCCCATCTCAAGGCACATCTGAGTCTCCTCTCTCGTCTTTTAACAAGTCAAGCACATAGGCTATGTCTGCATCAGTCATCTCTTGATCTAAAGGTGAATCAGAGGTGTTTCCTGCTCCAGTACCCAGAATCCCATCAGCAGGAATATTGGTGCCATACCCTCCTACATTCTGTTGCCAACTTGCCATCTGCATTGGCACTTGCTGTGAAAACCTCTCATCAGAGCGAGGAGGCATAGTTGCATTGCCCCAATATTGGATTGAGGAAGTAGGATCCCCACGAGTAATACCTGTCGAGAATTCTAGAGATATTACACTTGACTCATTGACTTTTAAGAAAGCACATTTAATGATTTTAGGAGTACAATTATGGATCTAAAGCTCTACGGTGCAAGTTCCAAGTCATTTGGTGTATTCTACAAAGAGTTATGACCATTTTATAGAAGACAGTGCATGCAGTGACTGCTTACCGTTTCTTAGTTTTCTGTTTTCTGCCTTTATTGCATGAAATCATATGGATTACAGCCAATATTTAGATTCATATAAAGAGTTCTAATCAGATATTATGTAACAGAATATAAGAGTGTAAGACAACAAAAGTTCAAAAAAGATAGTACAAGTTTGAGAGTTTTTCCAATATGCAAATCTAAGACTACCATGTGGAGCAAAAGATAAATTACCTTGATTAGGAACATTAATGTTGCCCTGCTGTTGCATTTCAGTAAGGATTTGCTCAGAAGTGTGCACTGGGAACTGCACTTGCTGAGGCTGAGAATGATCGGTCGCCCCCATGAAGTGATCAAAGAAGAGGGAGAGGGCAGTTGAAGATTCTTCAAAGCCGAGTTTTTGTAGTGCATTTATGATATCCTCAGATTGCAAGACCTTGTGCCTGGCCAGTGCTTGCTGCTGCTTGGCCTCTTTTGTTAAAACGCCTGAAAATTTAGCAACACAGGCTCTGATTACCTCGTCAACATCAGCATCTATGTGTGCATCTTTGGGGAGAGCCTTCTGCATGATTGATAATATCTTTAGCATTGGCAATGCATCAATTCGTTGTTGTGCTGCCGCTAATTCATTCTCCTCTGCTGTCTTGTAGTTCTGTTCGTCCTCTTGAATCACCGGTTCATTTTGTGCTGGTGGTGCACTGCTTGTATTGGATAGAATTGAACCTGCATTGTTGGTTTCATCAGCTTCAATGTTATTCTTTAGATGGAAAGTAGATCAATTTATACAACTAGAAAACTAATGATGCAATTAAAAGTGTTTATTTTATAAATTATTTCAGATGTTTTTAATATCAACTTGAAGATTTCTTGCGGTTCACCTTCATCGCAGAAAATGTTTGCGGGTCCATGAGAGACTTTATCATGATGGATCAGAAAACCAAATTTTTAGGAACATTACAAAAATAAAGAATCAAAATATAATATTCCTTTATAGAAGTTCTTATTTTGTAATGGTATGGCATTCATTCGTAGGTGATGCATATGGCAAGGATTGTACATATATCTATGGATGAACAAATCTATTATGTTAATAGTTCAGACAGCCATCGTGCACTTAATTTGTAGCCAAAAACTGGACCTGAAAAACTATTATGAACTACACTTGGGTTTTGTAGTTATATATTACCACCATGTTTTGAGAGAATTAAATTAATATAAATAGAGGTGGGCTACCATGCTTTGGCAACCAAAATAAATAGAGGAGAGGTCTAGAGCTATTTAGGGTCTTTGCTTGTTCACTAGGGTCGGGCTGGGAAATCGCAAGAAAGAGGAGTAGAGAATTAGCTGCTTTAGAGATAAAATAGGGGACCAAAACGGGAAGTAAAACAGGGGCTTTACTCCCCAAAGCATGGTAGCCCACCTCATATAAATATATAAAAGTAATTGGAGTTCTCACTTGGAAAACCCAGCTATAATCTATACCATATTCAACTAATATAAATATAAATGAAGTTCCACAAAAGAAAATTAATAGACACTCTCAAATTCAGGTTATTTTTCAGAATCAAAACTTCAGATTATCTACATCCTATAATCTTGTTGCACCTCAGATCCATCAATGCATGGAAAAGACTAAAAGAGGCTAAATAAAATATATCAAGAAAAAGGGAACATATTTCAACTTACCAAATAGAACAGATAGTGAAGCCAATGGCTACAAAAGCTCCTAAAATTTTCCTGAGCCTAACTAATTAAGAAATAAATAGAAAAATTATAACTCTTACTAGAAGGGGCATCCATGCTTGAATTCACCTCACTATTCAGTTCTTTGATTGAAAGAGGCAATGCTGGATTAGGTTGAACTCATTGAGAAAGCCCCCTTGTGTCATTTATATTGTGCTACAGTGACATTTCTTGTGCTTAGAGATAAAATGTGTCAAAGAAACGGTACTTTGGTGATTTCAGTTACACTGGCATAAAGACAAAAACAGTCAGGCTGTAAAGGAAGATAAATTCAAGTTTCTACACATGTAAGTGAGGGAATTAAAAAGCAAAAGAGATGACTCATTACAGTAGGCATCTATATCTTCTGTTACCCCTAAGCATTTGCATATCCTTTCTATTCATCCTAATTTTGATCACATGGCCCATGAACGTCTATCCATAAAGCCATATACAAAATGTGCAAACAGTGTATCTCTACTGATAATGTCACAAAATCAGCACAATTAATATTTTTTTCAAAAAAAAAAAAAAATAGACACAGTGAATGTACAAAGTAAAGGGTGCTTTCATGCAGTGTCAATATTAGAGTCCCTTTTTTAATTCAAGGTGTTTTTTATATTTAATTTAAATAAATTGATGAAGATATACATTGGAATTGGAAGATACTTATTTATAATGCGGGTCCTATAGGATAAAACCGAGCATAGCCCCATATGTAATATATACCCGACCCAATAACCAAAACTCAACATGCTAAAACACCCATCATAATCCTATCTGACTCCCCTCTATGTTACCCCGATACTTCATATATGGTCCCGTACCTGTATCGGATACGTATTGTATCGGTATCCGATATCCGTATCACTGGATCCATATCCTTTTGAAATTGTCGTCTCGCCGTATCCGTATCGTATCCGATACAATACCCGTACCCGTATCCATGCAACATAGCTCCCCCTCAATAATATTAGCAAAGAGAATTAAGAAAAAGCTTCCAGCTTAGCAATTGAAGTGAATTGCAGACATTTTGAGAAGTTAGTTGGTGCCACCATGCAAAATTTAAAAGATTGTTTTCCATTTTGTTACTAGCACGCGGTGCTTGCTGGACTAATTTGCAAAAATTGCAAGAGCATTTTGACAACTGTGATTTTTTTTCGAATTAATTACTTAATAGCAGTATATTACTTTATGAACTTATTTCCAATCCTCACTTACCAATCTCAGACTCACACATTTAAACACCTACAACAAATGGAAAATATAAAACCATATATGGTTACCAGTAGTTGCTGA
Organism: Carex kokanica; assembly: GCA_025461125.1. Lineage (NCBI taxonomy): Eukaryota > Viridiplantae > Streptophyta > Magnoliopsida > Poales > Cyperaceae > Carex > Carex kokanica. The sequence goes on along the minus strand of JAJGRX010001493.1, from coordinate 678,218 downwards.
CGCCTGGTTACCAATAATCCTCTACAGCTGTTCGACACAATACAGTTCCTAGCTCCAAACCTCTAACCAAATGACTGAGCTTTTGCATTTAATAGAACTTGAACTATTTGCAAATTGCACAATCCATTATATTTACCTCCATTGAGGCACTGGAAAACTCAAATTTTGCTCTCAAGCGGAGATCCATGCAATCAAATCTAGCAATGGGGCTCTGTCGTTACATCGAATTACAGGGCTAGACACTTCTCCTCACCGATTGTTCATGAATTAGCCTGGACCTTCATTAGAGACGCCTCTTCAGCCCGGCATTCATTCTTTTCACCTCACCGCCAACAATGATATCTGGCGGTACATTCCTCGAGACATCAATTCTTTGCGCATGAATTCGACACTCATTCTACGGCCATCCCTCTTTGCTAGAATGGAATTAATCGGGGGTTTCTCACACGAGCAGTATCTTCTGCGGAGTCGTTCGGAGATTTAATCTGATCCGTTCGTTTTGATCGGACGGACCAGATCAGATCTTGTCCGAAATGAAAAAAAACAAAAACAAAATACCGTTCGTTTTTTCAGTTCGGGCAAGATCTGATCTGATTCGTCCGATCAAAACGAACAGATCAGATTAAAAGCTCCGCACGACTCCGCAGAGAATACGAATTCGTTTCCTCTCACACGGATCATTTTCACAAGGGGTATTCCGGATCCTGTGAAGTAACTCAAATTTTTAGTTTAGATCCGGACCGTCCGATCAGAATGCAGACTAATCCGACTCGAGATGGAAAGCACGGGATTCCTTTAATATTCGTGCCAAAACATATTGACGGTTTGGATCTAAACTCAAAATTCAAGTTACTTTTTGTGATTATCTTCATAAAGGCGTGCGTTGGATTATTATCAAACCATGTGATCCAAGTATCCAACCGAATCCAAAAGTGATGCAGACCGCCTGCGGTTCAATCTGCGTACATATTGCAATAGTTCGCACGTCTCATTCCTAAAACCTAAGTCTATTAAATAGGCTCCTTTTTAAAATAAAATAAAAAATAGACAGGCTGTCAAGATGGTTTCATTTTTTTTTAAAAAGAAAAAGAAAAACAGAACTCGACATAGGCTTAGACTGTGCTCCAGAGAGGAGAAGAACCTTTTATTAAAAGGAAGGAATGGGAAATCCGCACAAAACCGGTTTGCTTCACCGTTCACTTGTTTCAGAAGTAGATAATCAGAGAGGAAAAAGAAGGAAGGCGGGTACTGTAGCGAAGGGAACACGTTGTAGAAAGTTCCGAAATTTGTACCTTCCAAATTAGAGTGCGGGTTTCACTATAGCGAGGAAAACCAACGCGGTGATCCTTCCTTTCTCTTCTTTCCCTTTCCTCTCTGCACTGGGGTTATGGAGCACAGTCTTAGGGGTGGTGACGAGCTAGCTCATTACGAGATGGATCTAGTTCGTGATCAGCTTATCACAACAACTGAATGAACCGAGTGAGCTAAGATTTACGAGCCGAGATAAATCTCAACTCATAATCATCACGAGCTATAACCGAGCTGACTCGTTAGCTCATTGGACCCCAGCTCAAACTCATATTTAGCCGAGCGAGCTAGACCCTAGCTCAAACTCAAACTCAAACTCGTTTAATCTAAACCGAGAGTCAACAATAATAATAAATGAGCTGTAGCGATCGAATCACGGACTGATTCTACGAGATCTATAGAGTAATCAGCTATGTTTATGATCACGAGATCTAGAGAGTAATCAGCTAAAAAAAGGTGGGAGCTAATATCTACGTTTAATGCTTGGTGGTAAGAATGCATGGCAAGCATTGGATCAATGGAAAAAATAAAAATACTTCCGAGAGAAGCAATATAATAATTTGTTATTAATTAGGATCAGTTATGGTACAATCTTACGGTACATGTCAGTGTCCCGTTACCAACCTACTAATCGTATTTGATGTTTCTTTTTTATTCTGAAGCACAAGTTTTTCTTATTACAAAAAAAATTCAAGTGCCCAGAAAATTGTAATGAAAATATGCATATGGGAATGCCAGAAGGTGCTTTCGAAATTTAAAAGTCAACTGACACAATACACCCAATATAAAATGTCTATATGCAAATATAAAATACTAAACAGGTATGCCCTAATCCTATCAGATCTCTAAGATCCTATATTCATGCGTCAACCAGCAATAAATAAATATTTGTTTTTCACAGCCCAAAGAGAGGGAATGAATACCACCATTGACAAATATGAAATCCTCTATAATTCAAGTGTACAGAACCTAAAATACCCCCTAAAATATGAAATCCTTCTTAGATCTGTCTACATCCTTGAATTATGTATAAATCGAGGGCTTCACCGCTTGTTGAGCATGTCTCGAGTTAAAGAAGAGAAATCATACTCTTGTCCAGTACGGGTCGGTAAAGAAGCAACAGCTGAAGGCGCAACGGGCATGTTGAACCCACCTGGGCTCAACCCATTAGCTGGAACTGCTGAGTTAACATACATCCTGAATTAAAAAACAAAAAACAAAAAAATAAAATCAATTTTGTATTTAGGATTCAAAAGCCTGTTCTGCTCTCAAGTAAAGATTAAATAAATAATATTTCTGTTGGAAAAATGTAAAGGAGAAGGATTTACCCAGGTGTACCAAATGAATTGAAATTCCCAGCACCGGGTTGGACATTTGCCACCTGTCAACATCTCACAAAATTAAGTCAAACATTCACCATTTTTCCCTTTTAATAGGACCATTCTCAAGTAAAACTGTAAACAATATATCTTAAAGACAAGTCCAAAATAAAAATACGACGCACTGCACACACACTACACGTATATATCTTGCACAACCCAAAACAACACATAAAATACGGCACCCCCACCCCCCTCCTAATTTCTCCGAATATAACAAGATAGAACTTATAATCTGGACACCTGAAAAATTATAAAGAACAGTCTGCATATGTCCTATGTTTACGGTAGTTTTATGGGATTTTATCATCTTTTAGGGGTATACATGAAGTTTTTCATTATAAAATAATGAAAGAAAAACATGTGCATGCATTAAGAAAACTTGTTAATAAATTTACTTATTTACCTGACCAAAACTGTTGACACCATTCTGACCCACGACAGGTGCCACCATTACAGGAACTTGGTAACCCATAATTGGCAAGGTCTGAGCTGGGAAACCTGCAGGTGGTGCAAACGACATATTGAAGTTAGGGTTAGGGTTAGGGTTCAGGTTTTGATGAAGAAGTTTTGCGGGAGGTTGAGAGGAGGCTCCAGATTTCATAGCGGCCATAAGCAAAGCTTGTTGTTGTGCCAGGTGAACCATCTGTTGCTGATGCATTGCATAAGGGGAAACAACATTACCCTGTTAAACATGTAATACTAACATTAGAAGACGTTCAATAATTATTAAAGGAGTGAAGCTATGGTACTATACATAGCGCGTATTGGTCCGCACTATGGATCAATATCTCGATTTTTATAGTTCAAACAGTGCCATTCAACATGATCTCCATATGAACTTGTAGATCAAATTTTACAATTTTTAGAATATTTTTACTATTTTTTAGATAGGTAGAAAATCACTTGATCTAAAGATTTTCGACCATTCAAAGTAGTGATTTTCTACCTATCTAAAAAATAGTAAAAAGTTTCTAAAAAACATAATAGTCTGCAAGTACATTTTCATATGGAGATCATGTTGAACGGTTCAGATTGACTGTTTGGACTATGAAAACAAAGATATTGATCCATAGTACGGAACAATATGCGGTATGCATAGTACCATATCCTCACTCTTATTAAAGATAAACAAGTGAGCTATGCAAATGTTGGAAACATTAATGGTGTCATGTGCCCATGTTGGGAACAATAGTTACCAAAAAGTTTGAAGAAATGCTAATTAAATTAGAGTAAATTACATGGTAGGACCAAATCAAAATAATAAGACCATGATGAGATGGAATTTTGTCCACTCTTTACAAAAATGTCAATGGTAGGAAGTATTTGGGACCAAAATGAGTAAGGGTAAGACTAAAGGATAATTCATGTAATTTTCTGCACAAGAAAATCACCAAACATTTCTGTTGTGCAATAAAAACCCACAATATTGTTTTCGTTATTTGCAAACGACGATTATTTATTTAAAATGAAGACTATTTTAAGCAAAGAATGACAGACCGCTAATTGATTATACAAAACCAGCTTTGTATGACCAATTTATGTAAATTCCGAACCAAAAGCTCCAAATCCCAAATTTTGCTTGGCAAAAAAAATTATTTGTCAATAGATAGAATTTTTCGATACTCATCCAAAGCTAATAGTTGGTGCTAGTTGCAAATAACATAAAAAGATACATGCCTAGGATTTTTGCAAATGCATAATATCTCAGTTCTATTTCCAAAAAAAAAATAAAAGATAAAAGAAAACCTTTTCAAAGAGGCTCATGATTTCATTCTTGGCATTGGCCGATTGTGAAGTAATAGAAGAGGGAGTAGATAAGACATTGGTTGGTTGTTGTGTAAATAGAGAGGAAGAAGATAAGTTAATAGATGGTGAGCCTTTGAATAAATCATCGAGCTGTCCAATAGGATTTTCGGTTTTATTTTCGGTAATTTTTGGAGCCTCTTGTTTCTTCTCAGTAGCTGGCTTTACATCAATAGCTGCAATATTTTGAATTTTTTTATTTTAGTTTAAAAATAAATAATAGCAAGGAAATAACATAATTTGTAACCCTAAATAATAAAGTAGTTTAATTTCACATGTGCTCCTATAAAACACAATAATATTGTTTATACTATATCGCATATGCTCATGTAGAACTCAAATTATCTCTTGTGTTATCAGATATTGCACAATAAAACAAGCTCCACCTACAACTCTCTAAAACAGAGGAGGTTTCTTTCTTAGTTTCTGTAAAATGCCAAATTACTATTCTTAACTTTCCCAATTGCAGAGGCACAATCAGCGAGGATACAAGGAAAGGGAATATTGAACAAATTTGTGAACTAAAATCACAATATGTAGGATATCTCAATGTTTTGAAGGGTAGTATTGTAGGCCAAAATGTAAGATGTAAACTATCCAATTGAGGAAGATGTAATTTCTAATTTTGAAAACATCGAGAGTTTCATAAAAGGGAAAACTTACATTGGAACTCGGCCCAAGAGTTAGCCTCAACAGAAGGAGAACTAGTAGAAGAAGGTTCTGGAGCCTTCTCAGGTGTAGGTTCCATTGATAACATATTAAAGAGATCTGTTGCATAGTCAACTTTTGGAGGAGCAACAGGTGCAAGTGGACTTGTAGTTTTTTGAGCTGGCGCAACTTGCGCAGTTGTGTCAGCCTTTGTTGGTGAATAGGCTGTCACTGGAGATTTCGGTGATTCTGAATTCGGTGACACCGACTCAGCTTTTGGTTCAGACGAAACCTATTTTCAAAATTTGTAGAGACGAGAGAATGTTATATACAATGCAGTTTATCTTTTGAATATAAATTTATAGTACACAAATTAGAGGAAGGGTATATGAATACTGGCCAGTTTGCCCAAAACTTCATTTTTTTTTAAAACAAGGGTAAAATTGAGCTAAATCAAGCAAAGAAAACTAACAATATCTGCTGTTCTGTTCAGATGAGTTAATCTAAAAATTTGGGTGGTCAGTCTAACTTAACTTTGGTTTAATTAGTTAAGTGTTATTCAGAAAGTCCAGAAGCAGAAATGACTAATTTCAAATATGAGAAACGGTTAGCGTTATTTGCAAATCCATCAATATCTGGTGTTATTTGTAAACTGGTGTCCCATTTTTTTAAGTACACTACTAATATAAACTTGGTTCAACTCTCCCCCAAAAATATTAACTCAGAAGACAGTACTTTGACTTGAGCATTCAACCATTAGCTAAGCCAAGTAATTGCCCCTAGGGGTGTTCATTGGATCCAGTTTATTTGGTTTTCAACCGAACCGACAAATTTTGGATTAAATGGTTCGGTTCGGCTCGGTTGAATTTTTTAATTACTTCAGTTTTTTATATTTGGTTCAGTTGAATCTCCCTTATTGCGGTTCAACCAAACAAACCGAAATTTACTTGATATTTACTTGAATTACTTCAGTTTTTTATATTTGGTTCGGTTTAATCTCTCTCAATACGGTTCGACTAATATATATCTTGATATTTATTTCTATGATTATTAAATGTATTTGTGTATGTATTGAGTTTTGACCTTTTGAAATTTAAGCTCTCTTATTTCAACCAAACAAACCGAAATTTACTTCGGTCTTTTTGGTTCAGTTGTTATTCAGTTGACAAGTTTAATTCGGTTGGTTGGGTTAGATTTTTTAAAACTGAATAAATTTTTGGTTTTGACTATTTTAATTCTATTTTATCCAAACCAACTGTTTGAACACCCCTAATTGCCCCAATATAAGCCAACAGATTAATCTAAAATTGACAGAATAAATTCACCTTTGGTACAACCTTGGGAGTTACATGAGTGGCTCTTCTAACGGTGGGGAGCGGCACATGGTGCAACTCATCAGAAGAAGAAGTCCTTGAGTGGTTCGCTGAACCATGTCCAGCTCTGTTATTGACATGATTCTCTTCAACCGGTTTTGGAGTAGGCCGAGGTGTTCCATCACGCGGTACCCATCTCTTATCCTCGTATCTGTTAAGTGCCAATAAACTTTTAATAAAGGAACAGAAAATATAATTGAAAAGGAAGGGAAAAAATTTACGGTGTAGTTATGAAGCATCAAAATCACATGTAGAGTAAAGATATGGCAAATAACATGTGTACCCTTCCTCTTGTATTTACTTTTAGGAGTGCAGAAATTACCTCTCGTATAATTTCTCATTTGTTTAGATACAAAATGCCTCCAGGATGATAATTTGGGAATCTTTTAGAGGAGATGGCAAGGAAAGCATATTATCATTATCTTTCATGTAATGAAAGAGCATATGAGATAACTTCTCAATTTTCGAGTAAATTGATACTTTGACAATTTGCAAGGGTAAACTTGAAAATATCCCAGAGAAAGAACAAAGAGATGAAAGAAACAAAAAGTAATCGACATACTTTGCACGAATGAAATTCTCAATGCCGACACGATCATAATTAGGAGGTAGCTCGGCCTCCCAGTAACAATTTGCCCTTTCATTTCCCATTGCTACATTTAAAAACAATACATTATAAGGTTGTGATGGTAATATGAAGTACTTTATGTATTCAAAATAAATTGATGTAAAGAAACAAGTAGGTACATTGAATAAATGCAACTTGCTCGGGCAGCCATGTGTCTAATGTGGCTGATCTTACCTATATATTATATTTATAACAACAAGCAAATAAGCAATTAGCAAATATAAGATATCCTGAATGAAAGAAACCAACTAAAAATTGTATTATGAAAATTGCATAGAGGAGAAAAATTACAGGTATAAATAGCCAACCTTCGAAATATGAACTCCTAAACTACGGTGGATACCAGAACATTGCATGCATATGAAAATCCCTAGATTCACACTAGCCCATCTCGGTCCCCTATTAGAAAATAAATAGAAAAACACAAATTTTATACTGGTACCAGTAATGATAGCACAATCAGGTAAAGATATCCTCACTATAACCAATTAAATGCATGAACAGTGAACCAAAAGAGAAACTTGTGATTAGATATAATAAAATTGAAAGCAAATAGTTACTTGGATTTGCAATCAGCACATTCTCTATTTTCTGGGTGTCTTAGCAGTCCTTCCAAAATCTGTACAGAACAACAACAACAAAAATATAAACAAACAAACCAAATACTCAGCAGTCATATATGGTTGCATCTAATTGTTAATATCATTTAACTTCTCACAATCCCTTTCGTCCAAATTGTAACCGCTCAAAAGCTCCTTAATTTTCACAGCGTTACAAGATGAAACCAATTCATTCGTATACTACCTCAGGAACAAATCTAATTCCAAAACTTACCAAACAGAAAAGAAAATTCACGAATTATGAGTTGCGTTAGCCAGAAAATCGATCAACAACCTATAACCGCATAATTAGTATCGAATTGAAGCTTCAGATAAGATGAATCTAGAGCAAGGACTCACCTTTTTGTGTCTAGCATTGAGCTCTTTAGAAACAGATGCCTTCTCGTTCATCCTTGCTTCTCAACTAAACGCCTCTCACCCAATTCGGGGCAACAATCTATCTAGGAAAATATACGATCTTATACAGATTTGTAAACTCGTATCAACAAAAACAGGATTCTTTGAACAGTAAACGGATCCTTCTCTCTCTTTCTCTCTTAAATCAAAGTGGAGAAGAAGGGGGAAACCGAATGAATCGATAGATCGCTTGACCTCCTGTTTCCTTTGCGTTTCTTCTTTACCTTCTTTGCTTTTCTTCCCTTCTCCAACTATTTTATACTGCCACTTTATTTTTTGGGTTTCTGATTTATTTCAATTCTCATTAGCATAGTAGGTACACCAATACGGTGCCCCATATCTGCTCCCCAGAAATAACTTCTCTATAAAATAATAATAATAATAATAGAACAGCTCATCCTTTTAATTTTAAATTAAAACTTATATTTATTGAGATCCATATATTTATCATTTATTATTAGCACGGAGATATGATCAATAATTATTAGAAAAAAAATGGAAACATTATTGGTGAAATTTTTTATAACCACTGAGTTTTATTTCCAAAAGATAAAAAAGCATGAACATTTCTCATTGACATTTTGGTTTTAAATTTTGACAAATACTCTGAATACAAGTTTTACATTAAAAATGTTTACATTGCACTTCTATGTGATGTATGTAGAATATAGCAATTTAAAGATGGTGTATGTAATTGTGATTATTGGTTTGGATTTTTCCTATTAATCTTCACATAAGTTATGTATATCAATTAGAAATAATTAAGGAGATATCAATTGCATTTGGCAATTTAAGATGTAACACATTTAATGATTAATTTTTTTTTTAATATGAGTATGAATAAAAAAAAGTGATACTATTTAACCCCAATGATAGTTGAATTAGATCCCTTGTTATTGTAAATTTAAATTAGCAACCAGTTACTTTACCACCAGGCGTTGTGCCCACTGGTTGAAAGCTTCTTGTGTACAAATTGTCAAACAATTTGGGACCACAGGGTGAATAGACCAACTTTGAACGTTTGAGTCATCTCGTATGTATGTATAATTTGGTGACCGAATCATAATTGACAACACTAACAAAATAAAATAAAAATATTGTTGAGGTTACTAGACTAGAAATGCATTACAAAGTTATCAGTCAAGTTCAATTTTATTATTTATTTTTTTGACATCTAGAATCACCAAAATAAATAAACATAATGAATTAGAAGATTTTATAAAAAAAAATAATGAATTAGAAAGCAAACTAAATAATCTAATCAGCATAAATTACAACTTTCTTCGAAAATTAAATTAATATTAAGCGAATAATTCTTAAATAGGGCATATTTTTTATTGAGATAAATGAAATAATATTTTAGAATTCTAATCCAATAAATTTGAAAACTAAGAAAATCAGAATCCAGAGTTAATACTAATAATCACAGTTTTAAAAGTTCAACGGTAATACTAGAACTACAATCATAATTCTGAACTCCAAAATTCTTTATTTTTTGTCTATATTCAAATATGTTATTTGAGTGATTTTGTATTTGTCAAAAAGAAAATGATTTTTTTAATAATATCGCATTCAATTTTATATTTTTTGTTTCGAGAAAGCATCCACTGAGTGGTGCATGATGTATAGATATCCACCACACTTATTTAGACTCCACTTTGGTGATCTTTCCAAGTTGTCACGAGATAGTTGGATGTTAAGAGTACCTTGTATAGTGACAAATGAATAGTCTTTAGTTTGGCAGGGTTAAAAATTCGTAATTCGAGAATAATTCGGGTATAATTCGGAAATGATTCGGTACCACGAGGAAGTAAAAAATAAAATCCAAAATAAATTAAAAAAATAGGGGGAATTTCATGTATATCCCTCAAAAGTTTCAATATTACGTATTTATCCCTCTAAAATCAATAATTACATATTTATCCTTAAAAATTATAAAAACTCACGTATTTATCCAATCTAACTCTATTATATATCAAATATCTCCAAAAATAATTAAATAATATTTTTTTAAACATTAAAATTTATTTTACAATATTAATTAATATTGTAATGACCATTATACCCTTTCTTCCTCTCTCCCTTTAATCTGTTGAGTCTTGAGAGCGCCAAAACATCCCGCCTCTTCTCTCCAATGGTACTGGTACTGTAATGACTGCTACTGTACGGTTCAGCAATGGTACTGGTACGGTTTCAGTGCTGGTACGGTTCTGTGCTGGTACTTGTACGGTTCTGTTTTGGTACTGGTACGGTTCGTATAGTACTGTTCAATATTGGTACTGGTACGATTTAATATTGTTTTCTAACAGTGGCCTTAGAAGGAAAAATAAAAGAAGGGTAAAATGGGAATACATAGAAAATTAATGTTAAATATAATGGATTGGATAAATATGTGAGTTTTTATAATTTTTAAGGATAAATATGTAATTATTGATTTTAGAGGGATAAATACGTAATATTGAAACTTTTGAGGGATATACATGAAATTCCCCCAAAAAAATAAATTTCGCATTTATTTGCGAATATAACGTATAATATTTTTTTACGTTTTATTCGGTGTTCAGTTCGAAAACGTCAAAAAAAAATTATACACGAATTATGTTACTATGTTACCTCATTGTGTACCCAAAAAATGTTGATGACATGTGCAAGCGACAACAAAAGATCAATGTCAAAGTTGCTTCAAACCAAAGTATAGCTTCTTTATTATTCTGTACACACAATAAAATATTTAAAAAGGTATTCATTATTACAATTATATTACGTTATGACAAGACAATTTGTTATAATAAAAAAATCTTTATCATGCTTCCTCATACAAAAATAATAAATCTTTTGTGCACGTAATAAGATTGTTTTCTTGTAATAATTTGAGGGGTCATTGTCAGACATAGCTATCAAATTAGTCAAACTTGGCTCCTCTTTCCATGGCCCTTAGTGATTTCATTATGCTTGCTTAGTACAAATATCATTATCTTTGCTTTAATTTCATTGTATATATGTTGTGGATTCTGTGGTGCAAACATGACATTAGGTAAGGATTTGATTATTAAAAAAAAATTGTAAGGATTTGATTGGCTGTGAAAAATTTAATAAAAATGACCAACAATGGATATAGTTTCAGAAGTCATTAAAATGAAAATTGTTGGTACGTAATTTGTTTTTATTTGAATTGAAAAATATTGGCTAGCTATTCTAAAAAAGAAAATTTTAAGTGGGCAATTGATTTTTCTATGAAAAAACTTTAGGAATATTTAAAAGCTTAAATTTGCATTTTTCACAAACTTGTTCCTTATTTAGCCTTCTCTTATTATATTATCAGGTTTAGTGGTGGAGCCACAGACACACAGAAGAAGACACTTACCTTCCCTGACTCAAAAATATTATAAAATAAAAATATTCTAAAATCATACTTTTTTTAATACTAAAATCATACTTTTAAAAACAAAAAATTGTAAAGCATGCTTGAATTTTACTATATAAAATTATGTTATTTATTCTAAAATTGTTTCCTCCTCCTGATTAAACCAGTTGATTGTAACACTTCTTTTATTAATTTTTTAATTTAAAATTCGGTATTGATGGCCCAATATCAATTTATCGTTCGATCTAAAATTCTTGTTAATTTATTTTTCGTATATTCTACCATAAATTTCTTTTCAAGTTCTAAATGAAATAAGCACTTTAACCGGTATAGATATGAATGTTTATTTTTATTATTTCTCTAACAATAGTGTTGTTTTGGTCAATCCGATTTTTTTTATTTTACTTTTTTTTTTATCTTTTTGCACAATAGTTGTAATGCATATAATAAAACCGGTCTTTTTTTGTTTGTATTTAATAACTGAGTTTATTGTCATGCGACTTTTTCCAAAAAAAAAAAAAAAAATAGAGCAAACAGCAGTATCCAGGCTTTAGGGAAGAAAAAAATAATGCTGGTAAAGGATACATAACGATATAAAAATATAAATATGAAAGCACATTAATCATCATAATGTCATGTGCGTTGGGGTTTACGTGGACCCTATTTTTGGATTGCATTTATAATAATTTTTTGGTATCAACTTGCCTAATCAAAATAATTATAATAAAAAAAAAGTCAATTACAAGTGTACCAACAAAAAGATGCCATAATTAGGGCATATAAAAGGCTCAAGGATATTTCATTAATAGAAAACCAAATTCTTTAGAAAAAAAAATGGAAAACCAAATTTGCAATATAGTATATAATCTTCAATTTTATTTGGATAAGGGACAATCATATAAACTATTTTGATGGCCATATACATATATAAAATTTTATATTGTGAATTGGGCCAAAAACATATAAAATTTTGTTGAAATTAAAAGGAAAAGATATGTATATTGCTTGCAGTTAAATATTCGGTCACACAACACGGTAGAAAAATATATTTTTATCCTAATTGCATCTTAATATTGATAATGACATACAACAAATAATATAGTCATGTACATTTTTCTAGAAATTATAAAATTAAACGAACTTGCTCCGTTATGAGCTATCTTTTAATATGTGATATATGTTTTGATCTTTAAAAAAAAAAAGTGAAACAACGATGTTAGCTGAGATTTATGCAAGAAATACAAACTGATCGAACAATACTCATTAGAAATTTTTTGTTTTGTTAATTTACGGTTATTCTAAAGTTTTAAATAATCGGACAATTTAAACCAAAAAAAGACGAAAGAGTATTGCCAAGCTTTTATTTGGTTTTGCCCATAACATTCTCGAACTCAAAATAAACTATTTTGTCTAATATTTGAAACTAATCACTCAATATAAAAAGATAATTCAATAATTGTACCAAAATTTTTATTAATATCCAAAAAAAATACAAAATTTCCAAATCTACACCCGATTTGCAAAAATCTTGGAATCTGCCCAATCCGGAAAATTATTTTGCGGATCCAGATTTTGGATCTGCAGAATAATTTTCTGGATCCAGAAATTCTATTTCCATGAGTAATTTACTGGAAATAGGATTTTTTTATTTTTATTTTAATTAAATAGAAGATGTTATGGTTTTTAAAATATTTTTATATTTTTATATTTTTTCTAAAAATAGATGGAATACTATATAATTTAATTTATTAGAAAAATTACGACAAATAAACCGGATCAACATTTTTGAGGCTGGACTTTTTACGGCTATAAGAAAAATTAAAATATTTCTTTGTATGTTACTGGACAAAAAATAAAAATATTTTGGATCTGAGTTATTGATCCCGGCTCAAAAATCACTTCTGGACAAACAAAGAAATTACAGTGGTCCTTATAGTATATTCCAATTTTAAGGTACTCCATCTATTTAAAAAAATGATTTGACATCATTACGAAATGTCAAATCATTTTTTTTTTCAAAAATAGATGGAGTGTGTTACAAGCATGTTTACTAGAAGGACCACAATAATTTTTTTATTTATCAGAAGTGATTTTTGAATCGGAACTAATAACTCAGATCCAAAATATTTTTATTTTTTTATCAGTAACACACCAAGAAATATTTAATTTTTCTTACGGCCGCAAAAAATCCGGCCTAAAAAATATTGATCCTGGTTATTTGTCGCAGTCTTTCTAATAAGTTCAATTATATAATATTCCATCTATTTTCAAAGAAATATAAAAATATTTTTAATATTTCAATACAAAAAATAAAAATATCATAATAGTTTCTATTTAATAAAAATAAAAATTAATACAATCCTATTTCTGGTGGTGTTTCCGCAAATTTATTTACCGGAAATGCTATTTCCGGTAAATAATTTACTGGAAAGAGAAACCTTGAATCCAGAAAATTATTTTGCAAATTCAGGTCTTGGATCCGCAGAATAATTTTTCAGATTGGGCAGATTCGGAAATTTTTGTAAATCAAGTGTAGATTCAGCAATTAGATATGATATGTAAAGTTTCCGAAAAGGTAAAACTCTATTTTCTTGAAGTGAAATAATAATGAATACGACTTCCTTGCAATAATTTAATGAACTGAACTATTAGGTATTAATTTTTAGAAAAGGAAAAGTAAGAGGAAGTGCAACTTTAAATCAATCATTTTTGTTTTTTTTTTTTTTGTAGTTGGATACACGTGGATTTTTCTTTCTTTGACAATATCAACCACCCAAACAATCTTGTGTACTTTCGGTTCTTTTTTAAAAGCTACAAAATACAACTGTTTAAACAACTTTTGAGTCTTTGATCAAGTAGACGAAAGAAAAACAATATATTGAAACAAACTTACAACCAAGTCCAACCAAGTCCTATAATTGGGAGTGTAAACGGAGCGAATTTGGACTGAATAATGCTAATATTAAATTCATATACGTCTTTCAATGAATGAACATGAAGACAAATACGGACAGTAAACATATATTTTAAATTTAAAATCAAATTCGCAATACAAATATGAAACATATATTATACGAATACAGATTCAAATCCAAATAAAAAATGAATAATAATTGGATAATTAAGTCATAAAATAAGTCTCTAGAGATTTCAATGAATACGGCACATATCGGATAAATATATTTTTATACCTATATCCATATAAAATAGTTTTAATTAGGGTGTGCTCCACCAAAGAGGATGTGTAATGAAAATGAGAGAAATGTGAAGGAAGCAAGTTCACATTCTCTACACTCTAAATCGGAGGTAAACAAAATTACTAAATTTCTATACACAGTTCGCCCTCTCTCCACTTTACTTCCCTCCGTTCTCTTAATTCTTTTAATCCTGGAGCAGGTAAACGTCTCTGGTCAGACACAATCAATGACCTGTTTTCTTTCCCTCCCTTCTCCTTCCCTTTGTTCCCTCCTTCTGGAGTTGAGCCTTAGACTCTATTCTTATCAATTAAGTATTAGTGTTATTCAGATTCTATCTTCACCTGTTTATATATATAGTATATCAAAATTTTAAAGTTTTAAGAAATTTTTTTTTTGCAAATAATTTGAATACAATTCGAGAAAAATTTGCAAAATTCACAAATAATTTTGAAAAGAAAATCAGGAAGTTCTTAGAAATCTATTTAATTTATTTATTCATCACTGAATGCGCTAAAACAAAATAACTGTAAATAATTCATGAATCTTATTAATATGCTCGTGATCACCGAACAGCATCTAAATAAATTTCCAGTTTGTGTGGCACAAACAATAAATTCAATTTCTCCTCACAGGACCAATTGGAGAATTTTTATATATAGAAAATATTATTAAATAATAGAGGAAAAGAGAAAGAGTACATGGATAATTCCATGCATAGATAGAACGGAGAAAACTTTTCGGCTTCAAACTTAGGTTAACTTGGATCCTCTGTTGCCTCCACTTTGTGAATGATGCGACCTATGTCTGTACCTTTGTAATACCTGCTCATTTGACATACAGTAAGTGGATCCCACTTCTCATCCTTTATGTAATGTCATTATACAATTGTCTAAGACCACAAAGAATCTAAAGCAACCGAAAAAAAAAAACCTTTGGATAAAAAGAAAATTTTCAGATCCATTTATCCATCAAAATTTGAAAATACTCTTTTTCTTTCTCTCTATTATTACATAATATTTTCTATAAATAAAAGTTACCGACCAATTAAGATACATCAAACGGATTTCAAATTTGGACCCTAAAAAGGCTAATTTTAAAACTGGTCCAAAAGTCGGATATTTTTGTAAAGTCCTTGCAATCTAGGTATTTCAAAAATATTCTTTCTGAAATCTGGACCGTCTGATCTGCTATGACGCAAACATTAAAGAATTCTCATGCATTATGTCTTTGACCAGATTGATTTGGATTCTGATCGAACTGTTCATATTCAAATCGGACGGTCAAGATTTGAGTTGATGCTGAGGACATGGACTCGGAAAGAGAAAGGACTACTTTGTTTACCTTCAGTTCATACAGTATCTCTCTTCCTCTCTGATCTCTGATCTCTACCTCGACCAAAAACCCTAATAGCCATGGGAAGTCGCTTGGGTCGGCGCGTGGTGCACTTCGCTAACCTCCCGATCAAGCTCATGCTCCCCTCTCCTCCCTTCGACTCCATTCGCGAGTTCGCCATTAGGACCATCCCCTCTGCCTCTAAGATCGAGATACGCCGTGTGCTCGAGTCTCTCTACGGCTTCGACGTCGCCGAGGTTCGAACTTTAAATTACGACGGGAAGAAGATCAAACGTGGGTATTTACTTGCCACCCAGCCCGATTACAAAAAGGCCTACATCACCTTGCGATCGCCGCTCTCGATCTCTCCGGATCTGTTCCCTATCCAGGCCGTGCGGGAGAGTATGGAGAGGAAGATGGCAAAGGCCCAGTCGGAGGTGGTAGAGTCGGAGGAGAAGAGGAAACACTGGTTGGATGAGAGAAGGGAGGAGGACATTAACTCAGCTGGTGCTAAGAAGGGGTACTATAATGGCCACAAGACAGTGTATCGTGGTAGAGGGTACGATGGTGGTCAGAGAAAGGGGAAGAGAGAGGGGAGAGATGAAGGCAAGAAGTTTCCATTAAGTGGCTCAAGGTTTTGGGGCAAGGGTAATGAGTAAAGATCACTGCTTTCTCATATTTAGGTTTCAGAGGTCTGATTTTTTTTGTGTTTATTTTGTTTTGGCAATCTTTTGGAAACAACTAGCTTGGATTTTTATGGCAATAAATTGCTATTTTATGGCATTGTTGATGTTCTTCAACCTGTTTGAGGAAATGCTTAGGTCAGGAAGAGGATTTATCTTTGCTTTTCTAGCCTATACATGATGAAATGCCAATAATATAACTGAGATGAATGTCGATAATTGCTATTTGTTTTGTAAATTGCTGATGTATCACCAGTATTAACTGTAATACCCTACTGTTGAAATGTCTTACCATGTAATTACGTGTCTGATTGTACCAAGTTTGATTTGAATGGTGTTGTGCTGCTTTGTTTAGGTTTTGGGGCTAGGGTAATGAGTAAAGATCGCCGCTTTCTCATTTTTAGGTTTCAGAGGTCTGATTTTTATGCTATCTTTGTTTTGGAAATATTTTGGCAACCTGTTTGAGGAAATGCCTAGGTCAGGAAGAAAATTTGTCTTTGCTTTTTAGCCTATACATGATGGAATGCCGATAAATATGACTGCGATATATGTCGAGTGTTGCTATTTGTTTTGTAAATTGCTGATGTATCACCAGTATTAACTGTAACACCCTACCGTGGTACCGATGAAATTCCTTAGCTTGTAATTTGCGTCTGATTGTACTAAGTTTGATTTGATGATGTTGAGCCGCTTTTTGCACACTGATACGCTTGCCTGAGCTAGTGCAATTGTATGAAAAAAGAATTAGTAGTACTTCAAATTATAGGATGTAGATAATCTGAAGTTTTTATTCTGAAAAATAACCTAATTTGAGAGTATTTATTAATTTTCTTTTGTGGAACTTCTTATATATTTATATTGGTTGAATACGGTATAGATTATAGCTGGGTGTTCCAAGTGAGAACTTCAATTACTTTTTATATATTTATATGAGGTGGGCTACCATTCTTTGGAAGTAAAGCTGCTGTTTTACTTCCCGTTTTGGTCCCATATTTTACCTCTAAAGCAGCTAATTCTTTACAGCTCTCTTGCGATTTCCCAGCCAAACCCCAGTGAACAAGCAAAAACCCCAAATAGCTCCAGCCCTCTCCTCTATATATTTTGGTAGCCGAAGCATGGTAGCCCAACTCTTTATATTATGTGACTTTAATTGTTTCTATATGAAATGGGCCTTTGAGCCTTATTTCCAAAAAAAATAAAAATAAATAAAGAGGGTAAGGGTAAACAAAAAATCTAATTTTTTGTTCGGTATATACAAAATTAACCCATAATAAAATTACATTACATTAACATATTGAGTGTCTCCAACCTCAATTTTCTATTTCGGCTTCTAACTGAAGGTGACTTGCAAGCAAGAAACCTTCGAGTTGATATTAAGAACATCTAAAATAACCAAGAAAATAAACATTTTTAATTACATTCAGTTTTCTAGTTGTATAAATTGATCTACTTTCCATCTAAAGAACAATATCTTTCCTCGGCAACTAACAATATGCAGGTTCACTTCTATCTGATGCAATCACTGCACCACCAGCACAAAATGAACCGGTGATTCAAGAGGACGAACAGAACGACAAACAACAGAGGAGAATGAATTAGCAGAAGCACAACAACGAATTGATGCATTGCTGACGCTAAATATATTATCAATCATGAGAAAGGTTCTCCCTGAAGATGCACACATAGATGCTGATGTTGTGGAGGGGATCAGAGCCTGTGTTGCTAAATTTACAGGCGTACTCTGACAAAAGAGGCCAAGCAGCAGCAAACACTGGCCAGGCACAATGTCTTGCAATCTGAAGACATTATTAATGCACAACAAAAACAGGGCATTAGTCAGATTTTTATTTACTGTTTTAAAATAGATTAATTGTAGTAGCGAATTCTGCCTTAATAATTAATTTCCTATATGTCTAGCTAGCTAGTACTGAAATTAACCTCTACTATACACCTTGAAAATGTACCTTACACACCCAACAATATGCTTTTATTAGGAAATTAAATTGAAGGGGTAAAAATCAAATTACTACGAGCTATGACTCGGATTGTAAGAACGATCGCAACTGAGCAATTTAGTATGTCGGCTTGAGGGGATCAATTACGAGAAAACATGTATTATATTCTTCAAGAAATACAAATATTTAACGAAAAAAGAGGTATGAAATAAATTGAATATTACCTGGGTGTTTAGTGTTGTTGAAATAAATCCGACATTTCCTAGTCCGTCCATGCCAAAAAAAATCCAAAGAAGTTAAGTACCTCCATGATTTTTTCACAGATCTGCTGATCATGAAAATTATCTCATTACAAAATCATGGTTTTTGCAGAGTATGGTGAGGAATGAAGTTCAAGCTTTGCTTTTTACTGAGCTCTCTTATTTCATCGAAGGGTCTTTATTTATTGTAACTAACAAACACATTGTAACTTACCGTTACTATGTTTAAAGCGGGGAGTGGATGGTTTTTGATGTGCATAAGATCAAATCCGGTCCATGTCTGGTAATACCTATTTGGCTAATTTATCAGTGCCGAGCTTCATGCGGGCAAATTTAGATCTATTTAAATCTAAACCGTCACGTGAATCTAGCTAAACTGGCCATACGATTTAGAATCATGTAGACGTGACGATGTAGACCAGATATCAGATCAAATTTGATCCGATACCCATCGAAACTGACCCGTAGTTTCCATTAAAGCACATTGGAACTGAAAGTCCGTTGCAATTCTTGCTTTTAAAAGAAAACGCTCTCTGTTTCAAGAAAGGATGCTTTAGTAACAAACTCTTATTTTCAGAAAGGAATAATTAAAACATTACCGTCCGTAAACATCATAGTTGCTGTTATGTTATTCTTGTTTTGCCTTTTTAAATTGGACCAATTTCATGTATACCTATAAAAAAAATCTCAATATTATGTATATGTTCCCTTTTAAAATTCATAATATTATATTCATTCTTCTAAATTTATATTTACCATTTTTTGATTTATCTATTGAAATTTACTTTATATTTATAGAGTTTCAATTAATCCTATATTAAAAAAAAATGAACAATATATAGTTTCTGTAAATAAATGTTAGGTCTTATAATTGGTTTTTCTTTAGGGGCAGATGGTCATTTTTGTTTTTATGATGCATTACAAGCGTATGTCGAAATGTCAATGATTTATTAAATTATAAAATCTTACAAAGTTAATAAATAGTATAACAAAAAATTCTGCCTAGAAAAGAAATCAAAATTCTTGATGCAAATTCCACTCCAAGTTAGTACATGAATTCTCAATCAACGTAATTTCTTTCCTTCTATGTTCTCTCAAACTTTTTCAATGTGTTAAAAAGCTATGACATTTCTGCATTTTTTGTTTTCAACAATTATTTTCTTTCCCGAGAAATAAAAAATAAAAAATAAAGAATTTTGTTTTTTCCTTACCTAAAAGCATAGAAACAAACATATATAATTTTGTTTATTCTTACCTAAAAGTAAAATAATTCCCAATACCACCTCCCTACTAAAACAACCAAAAGAATCTACAGATTGTATAGTAACTCCCTTTAAACCCGCACTGAGAGGAGCAAAAAACTAAAACCTTTTTAACAAACCTAAAAAAATTGAAGCAAATTAAGTGGAAGGAAATAAGTCATTACTATGTGATCTTTTGACAAACAATTAATCATTCCTTTCACAACTCTTTCATCCAAATCTGAGTCCTATTATAGCAAGAGAAAATTAATGAAAAATACAAAAGCTCAAACGATACATTGAGAGCATTCAAGCTATATATTGTGTAGCCATCAACCTACCAAAACGCTAGTAATTTCCAAGTAATGAAATAACAAATAAGAATGAATAGTCGTACACCAAGACATTCAAAGAATGAATAAACAATCGATGTATACATCGCCTTTCAGGGGCGGATTCAGGATTTTCACCAGGGGGACAAAAAAATATTGAATCGGATTTAAATCTATTAACTAATTGAGTACTCAATAAAAAACAATGCTTTAACTTATACTTTCCAATGCTTTGACTTGTAATTTATGATGCTTTAAATCTTTACTAAAACTCAAAATTCAAAGGGGGCAGCTGCCCCCGGAACCACCTGGGTCTGCCGGTGTGGCATTTGCCTACTTTAATTACTTTCAATAAATACCGCCACAAGATAGTAAAAAATGTCACCAAATACATTGCAGATGCACGAGAGTACTAATTTATTATTGTAAATATTATAAATAATGGAAGGCAAAGTGATGCGTTTACTTTTCAATATTCTCACATAATATATACTAGATCGAAATGAATTTGCTGATGCAAAGGAACACTTCAAACCATAAACTAAGGGCATGTTCGGCTGTGATCAAAACCATAGGAATTGTCCATAATTTGATTCATGTTGAATTTTTTTCCTACACACTGTTCGGCTGCATATTTTTTGGATATTGGAATTAGAATCTATTCCCACTTTTGTTCCCATCTCTTTGTTATTTGATGGGAAAAATACAATTTTATTGGACTGCATTATATTTTACCTATCTGTTATTGCGTGATGTTTCTCTCTCCATTAAACAATATTAATGCAATTAACTCATAAAAATAAACTACCAGCTAATAATTATGTAATAGCACATTGATTTTTATTTTATTTTTGAAAAAACATGGTTGCTATAATACTATTAGAGCATATATATCAAAAACAATTTTGTCAGATAATCTCTATTCTTTTTAATAAAAATATAAAATGATGAAGTATTTTTGAATTATATATGTATTTAAGAAAATATATATTTTTATTGTTATATTGCTTTTAATCAATGTTATTTAATTATAATGAACAAATACCAATCTATGATGTCACGTGAACTTTAATTATTTTTTTAATAAAACATGGTTGCTATAAAAACATATTTGTGAGATTTTTATTGTAATAAAAAATATTATGTCAAGTAAAAAAAATTTAGAACTATTTTAATCTAAATTAAGTGAGAATAAATCAAAAACATGTGTTGAATATTTATTAATTGATGTTTTTAATGATAATAACTATAAGGTTATTGTAAATAAATATTTAAATTGATCATAATTTAAATACTAAGAATAAATTTTCGCATCTCAAAATTTATATGCTGCTTGACGTGATATTTTTATTTTAAATAAGTGAGAAATTTAATTAGAAACACATATTCTTAAAATAATCAAGATTTTCCACAACTAATCTCACGGTACAACCGAACACTCGTTCTATAATCAATCCCGTACATATTTGTATCTGCGGGTTCCCACTTTTTCAAAAGTGGATTCCCATTCTCGTCAAATTTCATCCCGTGTAATCCCGTGTATTCCCGTGACATCCGAACAGGCCCTAAACTAATTATAGTTTCCGTGAATTGGAATTTTGTGGGTTTCTAGTTCTTGGGCTTTTATATTTACCATTTGGGGCTTTCTATTCTTTTGGGTTGCGGGAGAGGTGGGCCAGATGGCCCAGCAATGATCCAAAGTATCAAAATGACATAATACCGTAATAGTCTGCATTAATCTGACCGTTGCGAACAATGTTACAGGTAGGGGTGCAAACTGATCGGATATTATCTGTAGTCGTATTAGTATTCCTAAATTAGATACGCATATTCGATATCTCTGCATATATGTACGACGGTACGGATACAAATACGATTATGATTTTAAATGTTAGTTATCTATATAGTTTAATATATATTATGAAAAAATATGTTATTCACCGTTATAAAAATACGGATATCCGATCTGTAATCGTTTAATATCTGATTAGAGGTGCTATCGGTTGGGTAGGGTTCAGATACTATTATATTGGACCCGTACTTTAAAAGTGTTCGGGTCCGATTTTAATCCATATACTTATTAATTTCAAATCGGATCGGATCCGGATCCAGACAGATATTTCGCGTCCAATTTTTCGGTTCCGGGTAGATAGATACCCATAACTTGTTTGTGAATTATCGGGTCCGGATCCAAAGGGTACATATCGCAACTCACAAGCATTTGAGAAACCCTTTATCTTTAAATATAATTATAATTTCTAAAACATCTCACATAATATATCACTATAATACAAATTAAAATATGCTCCAAAATATTGAATATGAGATAATTTTAGAAAGTAAAACATTAGAGAAGGTGATTTCATTATATGGTTTCAAAATCCATGAATACAAAGGCTATGGTAGATAAAGAGATCAAGAAAGAAATTAATTAAATTAGCTTCGAAAATTTATAGGCAAAAAGTGAACGTTAATTTCAATGATTTGTTGGAAAAGAGCAATAAATTTCATTCAAATAATTAAAAAATAATACAAATGATTATCTTTTCGTAGTTATTAATATATGTTTTTATATTAAATAATTATAAAGAAATGGTATTATCATTTTATCGGGTATTAGATCGGATTCGGTTATGGGTCGGATAATTAAATCAAACTCATATCCTATCCACAACAGTATTAGTTCCGGTTCGGATCCGGATTGGATATTAAATTATTAATTTTGTAACTGTACCCATAATTTAACTGGTTATATTTTTTAAACCATATACCCTATTGAAATTAATTAATTAATTAATTATTGAAAAAAACAGTCTTAATGGCCAATTAAACGACCGTTTAAATTAAGTTGTTATCATAAACTAAATTTAGTGATTTTATGTTATAATATTTCATTTCTTTCAAATAATATGTTATTAGTATTTGAAAAAGCTTAATTCTCAAATTTATTTTTCATTAAATAAATGTGTTACTTACACATGTAAAATGCTTATGTGTTAAGAAGAAATAAGTATAGTGTCATGTTATAATAATAAAACTAAGTTTATTTGATAAGTTTAATGAGTTAAATAAATTATTTTTAATAAATTATGATATATATATACACAAATTTAATTCCGATTAATCAGCCACATACTGATTAATAGCTTGGCGGTACCCCGTCCGTCTGACGACCGCATACTGTTATTTACAACACTGATATATAATATGAAACTTTCAGGTACGAGACTTGATATTCTCTGGAGGAGGGTTCCAATGTCTCCGTTTTTTATGGCTTCATTATGTCTCTATTTTTAAAAACTTTAATAAATCAAAATTTTAAACTTAAAAGTCTAAATAAAACCATTAGATATGATCTACATCAATTTTATCTATGTACGTGTAAAAAATTATGACATTTCAACTTTGTTTTGATTGTCATCAAGAGCTTGTAAAAACGTACTAATGTGGATAATTTCTAGATGTTGATTTTTCAACTTATTGATTCACATATAAACAAAACTGTAATGTGATAATTTTTTATGAACATATAATAAAAATAATATAAATCACATATAACGGTTTTATTTTGACATTTATGATTTAAATTTTGAGTTATTAACGGTTTAAAAATAGAGATATAATGGAGACACAAAAAATAGAAGCATTTGAACTCTCCTCTATTCTGTATTAGGTCAACAAACACCTAATTTGGTACGTCTACGAATTATATATATAACACAATACTTCTAGGTAGGGAGCTTGATATTCCATGATAGGTTATTATTTATATATACTATACTGCTGGCAGGTACGTACATGACTTAATTTGAACGAAGATTCATATCCTCTATTTGGGCAGTATACCCTTGACTTGAATTGGCATTGGGTGCTCTACAACTATAATTATTATTATTATTACTTCAATCATTCACTATCTGGATTTCCATAACATAAAAAATACATCAATATTTCATTCATTATCTGGATTTACATAACAAAGAAAAAAAAAACAGATCAATATATCTATCTTGGAAAAGACACAAGAACTAACTGTTATGGAACTAGGGTTTTAGAGAAGAGAGCAGACAACAAGAGATAATAATTTTGGGGCAATTTTCTGTGTATTCTATTTCTTCAAGTTTGAGTACAAAAGTGTATAAAAGAAAACTTACAAGTATAACCCTATGAAAATAGAAAATAACAAATGATGAGATAAGAGATATATACAATACTAACTACGCTAATGCTATCTGTTTTCTAATCACAAGTTCTCGACTTCTCTCCTTTACACAGCTAAAGAATAAAAAACCCAAGTTGAAAGAAAAAGGAAAAAAAAGAAAACATAAAATATAGTTCAAACGAAGAGTTTTAATTGGCCCACCCTGTTTTATGTCACTTAGTTCCTAATTTTTTAATTTTCTCCTAAAGTAGTGAAGTTTCAAAAGAACAACTAGGAGACAGTTTGGAGCATGACATCCAGTGCCGCAAGGCACTTTAGCGGTCTCGGTCTTTTCGAGACATGTGTTGGCAAATCACTCAAGGAGCCTGCGGCTGGAACTCTCATATTGTAAATGCTATAATTCTCATTCCTGGCTTTCTCAAGCCGTGAATTCATATTTTTCTCTAGTTTTGTTATCACATTGATGAGAGAAGAGGAAGCGCCTTTGACGGCTCTCTTCGTGCTCCTCAGCTTGTCGGTGCCTGTTTGTAATCGTGCAATTTCTTCCCCAATTTCCTCATTTGTATGGAGATATAGGGAGTAATGGTAGCAAGCTTCAGCATAGAACTGAGAGGCTTTGAGTTGTACATGTGCAAACCACATCTTGTTACAGTATTGGTTGAGTGGTGCGGTGTTTAGTGCATCAAGAACCTCCTCATAGTATAACTCGACCTATTCAAGTAAACAAAAGACATTTGATTAAAGAAATTGAATTACAAGGTTACGAAATAATTATACTTCAAACTGAGAATTAATAGAAAACTCTAATTAAAAAAATATTAGGCCTAGATACTAATCAAGAAAGTGTTAGGACTTAGGAATGTCCAACTGAGAAGGAGAGAAAAGCCATTAGAATTTAAGATGCATATTTACTTATTTAGAATCTAACCCAACTAGTGAAAGCCATTAGCCCATAAGACAATACAAAATAAGATGCATATTTACTTATTTAGAATTTAACCGAATACATGCATAATTCTCAAATTCCAAAACCGTGAGAAGGAGAGAAGAGAGAGAAAATGGAGCCGTCAGTTTAGTTCTACCAAACTGACTCGTAGAAGATATCAACATGTTCGTATGGATACTGTAGAGACGCGCCTGTGGTTATTGTGCAGTTCCGACAATCTTCTCGATCCACAAGCAAGGCAAGTTTTTGTTAGACATGACACGTGCTGATTCTCCTAGTAATCATTATCTTGGATTTAATATAATGCACACGGATCTTGGGTCGGATAGGGATTAATTGATTGATTGATTTTGAAATTGAAACCCTAAAACCAACCTGAATTATCACAGAAAAAAGGGACAATTTTTATTACCTGCCTTGCAGCCTTGGAGCAATTAGTAGGCGACTTTCCAGCTCTAACCGCCTCGTTAAAAAAGCACTCTTGCGCCTGAGCGACCATGAGAGTCTCCAGCATGCTCACACATTCCCTCGAAACATCGACTGATTCACCTTCCCCAAATATCTCCTTCAAATACCGAAATGCCGCCGCCGCACTCTGAAATGCTTTGAATGCCTTGGTCAACCCGTCAACTGTCCCTCGATTTTCTATGGCTGCCATCTGCGAGTACACAGCGCCTACATTGAATATGACCGCTACTTTCTCAGAATCAATTGAGGTGTGGGAGTGCTTCTTCCACGGCTTGAAGGAGTCATACCAGGTGAAATAAAGGGCCTCGAGGTGCGACCGCTCGAGCGCCATGGTGTAATGGGGCTTTATTTTGGAGAGAGAGTGGTAGTACGAGTACCATTGGTGGAGGCGGCTTTCAAAACAAACAGTAGCTGGTGCGGAGAAGGCGGTCTGGGTAAGTCTAGATCGGGATCTTTGGAGATCTGAGAGCTCCTGGTCCGCAATTGTCGTCCATCCAACATTTGATGTTGGAGGTGGTATTTTCTCTTGGATTGTGAGCATTGGAAATGACAGATCATCCATTGCTTTATAATTGACAGGTAAAATGTCGATCTGGCGGCATCCCGACGGGATCCAAGCCATCTTTTATTTGGAGTTTGGAGTTTGGACTATGTTGAGAACAGGAGAATATTTAATGCAATGAAGTGATGAGTAATTAATTCAATTTTGAAATTCTTATATATATACAAGCCAATGGGTTGACTAGCGGAAGAACAGTTATTCCAATTCTATGCATTTGTGTTTTTTGACTTGAGCTACCTACTCTTCTATGCTGGATTTATTGTGGCGCGCCTTTTATCCGTTGGCTGTTCTTTTGTTGCTCTTCGTGCTGCAGTTTTGTGCTTGCCTGGCTGCAGCAGAACTTCCGTTCGCATTGGGATCCTTTTACGCGCTTATTCTTTCTTCCTTTACGCGCCTTCATTACTGATTTCTGTTTGCTATTTTATTTCTAATTGCTTAATTTGTCACGAAACTAGCAGGAGTACTGATCAAGGTAAGCGCTTAATTAGTAAAAAATAGCGACAATTCTTTGTCAAAAAAAATAAATAATAGCGACAATTTACCAGCACAACCTAAATAGAAATAAAATAGTGACAGGTCATAAATTAATGTAGAGCTTCCAACAGCGACGTCAAATGTAGACTACTAGTACTATCTGCTCTTCTGCTGGTCAAACAATTGTGTGCTTTGTTAATTATTATCTGTTCTGTTTGCGTTTGCAAGAGCTTTGTTTGCAGCACTTATATTACCGAGAGCATACAAGATTATTCTAGATTAATTATTCTAGAGTTTGCTAGAGTATACTAGAATAATATTGAGTTCTCTAGATTATTCTAGAGTATAATAGTATGTATGGATGTATGAATATTCTAAATGTATCTTGAATATAACAAATATGAATATTCTAGGGTATGTATATTTTAGAATATGCTAGCTTGTATAGGAGATGTATGCATATTCTAGAAGTATCTTATGATGGGTATACATAGGACCCAAAGGCTATCATTATAGATGCATATGTGAGAGAAAAATATATCAAAGCCATTGTACTTCAAACTCTTGTACCCTTCTCTCTTAATTAAGTAAAGGAAATTAAAGTAATATATACTCCTCTCTACTATACCACAATCCAATTTATCTCCAATATCAATATCTTTTTATGGCATGACGTTTACTTTGAAGATGCATATAATTTGTTGTATGTTGTATGACGTTTAAAATTTCATATGTTTGCATTGATGACGTTTACCTTCATATGTTGAATATGACGTTTATTTTCATATGAATATATATGGTTGTGATCACTCAATAACGGCTCAAATTTTATTATTATTATTTTTTATTAAGGGGAGGCATCATAGTTGGGGGTACTTACATTATTCCACATAACTTTCAAATCTTTCCTATTTCAGATTGTCAAAAAGGGGTAGAAGCACAAGGTGGAAATACAAACGGCAGCTCCAGCCTCCAGTGACCTAATTATGCTTATCTAATTATGTTGTTGTTTTGTAATCGGCAAACTAGAAACACAAAAAGGATCAATATTCCTCTTTTTGCTGATTATAAAATAACAACATATGAATTAAATGTTTGTATGTTGATGATGATCAAACATATATATAGAAAATATCATAGGGTTTTAGGTTTTACATCTCATTAATTTTTATATCTAATTTCTTGAAGAAAAAGGTTACTGCTGCTTTTTTTTGGATACATTGCAGTTAATTGAAGAATGGGAGGATAATGAGGCAAAATTGGAAAAAATCGAGCCAAGAGAATCTAAACTCTCTGATACATACCACACTAAAATATACACCGCTAATACGGGTCTCATTAGAAATAAAGGATGAAATGATCAGCTAAGTCCAGAATAGAAAACAAAACACTCATTTTGGATAAAATTCTGAGCATTGTACATTCCGAATATGAAGTCAGGTCCCGCATAAAAGTTGTAGATATCGTTGTCTAATTTTCAAAACATTTTGGATCACCTCAATCAGAGATCGAATGACCAAGTTATTGCCAAAATACAACGAGTGTTACAACCGCATTACCAATACGATCGACCACCCATACAGACCGTATCAGACTCTGTGAGCGGTTACATCACGTTTTTATCTCTAAACTTCCAAAACTTATCCAAAACCGTCCCATAACTTCAGGGACAAGTACGAATGTGTCCCTAAGCCTGTGGAGAGTCTATTTAAGCCCCCAAAAAAGAAAGAAACAAAAAAAAATCACTAATGGGATCAATCAGCCGACCGGGAGAACAGCTTCATCTCTCAACCCACGGGGTAAGATCTAGGGCGAAGGAAGAAGATAAGGTATATATGTTGTGTCTTAGATTATGTTTTCTTTGATTTTATCTGTATATTTCTGCTTATGAGAGGCTAGATCTCATCTTCTAGGGCTATGGTTGTAAACCTTGATATTTTTTTTTTTGAGTAAAATAGGGGTCCAGCCCCCATTTGATTGATAACAGCATTGTTACATAAGGTATGTTACAATACATTTTTCTAAAATGCAAGAGAGAGGAAAAAAAAAAAAAAAGCAGCAGCAGTGCAGGATCCAGTGAAAAGGCATCACTTGGACCCCTTACATAGAAGCTATATAGTAATAATTTTTTGAAAACCATATTCCCGTGTTGAAATGCAAAATCCCTTCATCACCCAGGTTGTGAACGTTAACATCCACCACATACCGATTAGGAATTGTTCCGCCCACTCGCACGGTACCTCCATTGTTCTCTTATTTGTTCGACGAGGTCCCACACCGTACATTCGGAATCTGTGAATATTCTTGCGCTCCGCCATATGATGAAACTTGTTATCAAAAATAACAATCTCTCTCTTTGAGTAGTTCCTGTTAATGATGGGGTGTACCAGTTGTGCGTAATCCGGCCTCCTTATCTGAAATACCATCTCCATGTGAATGTATAGAGTCTGGGAGAACACACAGTGAGTGAAGAGGTGCTGTACCGATTCCGCCCCGTTCTTGCACATAGCACATCTGTTTATTAGGATCATTCCCCTCTTGATTAAGTTGTCGACCGTTAGAATTTTATTGAGCATCATTAGCCAACCAAACACTTTGAATCTCGGCGGTGCCTTCACCGCCCATACATGTTTAATTTGATTGGTAATGCACGGGCCGTCCTTCATTGCTCGGTAAGCCGATTTGACCGTAAACACCCCCGTATCTGTCCACTTCCATTTAGCCTCATCTAACTCCGTGTTGAGTATGATCTGTGCTGCCTGTGCCGTGAGAATACTGAGCTGGTGTGATGCTTCCTCCGACAGGGGGCGCGAAGGACCAGATCAAGTTTGTGCGATGTATGCAAGCGCGAGAGAGCCTGTGCCAAAGTCTGTGTATCCCGAGATGTAAAGGAGTACAGAATCGGGAAGTTTGATCTAGCAATGCCAATACCCCAATTATGATGCCAAAAGCTAATAGCCGTGCCCGCTCCTGCAACTCTTAAAACCGAATTGTCCCAGAATGGCTTTGCAGAGCCGATGAGCCTCAATATTGGTGCCGGCATAAGGTCCGCCGAGATCTCCATGTGTTCCAGTAGCGGTTTGATGAGGTTAGCTTGAGGTTTAATTCATTTCCAACACCATCTAAATAGTAGGGCATTATTAAATAAACCTTGATATTTGTTGTTGTTTTAATTAATTTATTTCAGTATTTGCAATTGCTATTGTTTGATTTGATTTCCTCTTGCATGCTATCTTTATATTTCCCTAATTTTGTGTTAGATTCAGTCCACTATGGTGATGATCACACCTAGATGTTTGACACCATTGAATTGACCAAGTTAGGATAGGGTAAATGACATCCTTAATTAGTAGTGGAAATCTTAGCCAGAGATACTATTAATTGGAACAACATTACTAAACCTAGAAGTCTAGAGATCTATAGACGAATATCGCGTTCTCTTGGCTTACTTTGGGGACATCCAACATAACTGAGGAATATGGGCGAAATACGTAGTAGTGAAGTCTAAAAATCTTTGGGCTAATTACAGAACTCCTTGCATCTATAAGGACAAGCCTTAGCCTGATCTTTTAGTAGATAGGACATATACTATACCGCAATAGCAGATAGTTACTAAATTAGATTAGAAACCCTCAAACATCAATGGAAAATCAAGTGCCAATAAGTTGATTAGGATTGAAAGCAAGTATTATGGTAGCCAAAGCCCTAGAAATTGCCTTAGTAATTTTCCTTGATTGATCAACATAGCATTTAATTTTCAGTAATTTAGATATCAAAACCAATAACTCAAATTCCTGATTTTATTTAGCTTTTAAAAGATTGTGATTTCATTACTCAAGATCAAAATCATCAATTCATTGTGGATCGACACCCATTTCTACTACATTGATAGGATTATATGTTGGTAATCCGAATCGATTAAAAAATTGAATTATTATAAATTTTATTAGCTTTGATTTTCCGATCATATATCTAAGTTTGTATAAGATTATGGAGCATGTATAAATGACGAGGTATAAATATATATCTTTGAAGAACTAGAGATATTAAGTTACATGGAAAAATACATTCACGAGCTGTCGAGAAGAAGTACAAGAATGCAAGCTGTTAAACTAAGTCACTTAGGATAGTAATGAATGTAGGAAGTTGGGCGCGGTTGATGGGCATTAAATCAAAATCAGTTTAATGTTTGTTTTCAGAACCGTCCGATTTTTTTCAAAATTCGCATGCATCGCTTAAATATACTTGCACGTTGGCGTGCACGAATATGAAAGCATCGCGTACAAATTTTGGAACGAATCAGACAATTCCGAATGAGCATCGGACTGATTTTGGTCCAATGCCCATCAAACGTGTCGCGCTTCGTTGAATGTAAGTCGAAATGGTAAGTTCTGTGCTAGAAATCTAAAGCATTATATATCAAGGTCATCTATATATTACAAGTGCTATAAAATTCAAATTTAAACCTATCTTGAACGGTGATCATACTTCCTATTTTCAATGGTCACCGACACGTTTCATACATATTAAAATAATATTTGTCTATATTAAAACAGTTTAAACCTTCTAAATAAACCTTAGAATAGATTGGATATTTTAAAGTCGTATGCAGTACTAGCTATTTGATATACTTGAGTGGCTGCTGACAAATGTTTGTACTCGAGCGGCTGATGACAAATGTTTGTACTTGAGCGGCTTGTACAAATATCGCTGGAAGAGCCTTACAGCTCAGGATGTCATGCTTCAACTGTCTCGCATAGGACCGTAAACAAGCCGAGTCAAGTCGAGCTACGTAAAGTTTGAATTTTGTTGATGAATATAACTAGTTGAGTTTGACTTTAACCTTAGCTAAATAATGTTCTGGCTAGTGATTGATTTCTTAATAACCTAATCGAGCCAAGCAAGCTTATTAATAGCTAGTTCGTCCTGAGAATCATATATAGATCAAATATTTTCGTCAACTTAGATGTTGTGAGTCACACATAAACCACTTGCCAGTTGCCACCACTCTCTGCAACTTCCACTCGGTCCCTGAGGCCCCATCCCTTCAACGACGCCTAGTCGCTCTCTTCTCTCTTCTTCTTCTTGCAATTGGTATTGAATATACTCCCTGTGCATCTGCAATGTATTTGACAATTTGTTTGGCTATCTTGTGGTGACATTTATAGAAGGCAAAGTGTGCAAAAGCGATATATATATCTTTTATTCATTCCTTTATATATATATATATTGTATGAATAAGAATTTCAGTAGGAATTCATTCTAATAATTTGTTATTTCCGTTACTTTGAAATTATTAGCGTTTGGTGCACGAGGGCACATGAAAAGAAACATTGAATTGTTTGTCACAAACCTTCAATGTCTTCAATGTATCGTTTGCTCTTTTGTATTTTTATTAATTCTCTCTTGATGGAATAGCAGTACTATATATAGCACCCGGATTTGGATGAAAGAGTGGTTGTTTATCAAAAGATCACAGGGTAACTTATCTCCTTCCACTTCGCTTCAAAATTTTCAGATTAGCTCAAAAGACTTTTGTTTTTTTGCTCCTCTCAGTGAAGGATTAAAAGGAGTTACTTTGCAATCTTCAGATTTTTGTTGTTGTTTTGGTAGGGTGGTGGGATTGGAAGTTATTTTGCTTTTAGGTAAGAATAAACAAAATTATACAACTCTCGTCTCTATGCTTTTTGGTAAGGAAAAAACAAAAATCTCTATTGCTTATTTTTAGGGAAAGAAAATAAATGTTGAAAACAAAAAAAATGTCATAGCTTTTTAATTCCTTGAGAAGTTTGAGAGAACATGGAAGAAGAGAAATTACATTGATTGATAATTAATGTTTTTTTTATATTGTTGCTAGAAGCTACTAATCAGTACATTAAAAGAAAATTACAAGCCATGCAAAAATATGCTAAGGCCGCAAAATACAACAGTATAGCACCCTCTCAGATTGCTCTCCACAACATACACTCCTCATTATTCTTGTGGTTAATGTTTTCGGATAGAATCCTAACTCAAGAAATTCTTACGGTCAGGGGTTGCGAGGTCACGCCAGGATGTGCGCTATGTGGGAATGATCAACTTGAAAAGAGAGATCACTTGATGTGGAGCTGCAACTACACATCAAGGTTCTGGCTTGGTTTGAGGGCGCAGTTGAATTTGCCTCCGATGTCGGGTACGCAGCCCTTCGATATCTGGTGGGAGGGTTGCCAACACCTATCACGACAAGCAAAAGTGCGGTGGGATACGGCATGGGCGGCGGGATCTTGGGCGATCTGGAAGGAAAGAAACATACGCATTTTCTCCCAAGAAAGGAAACCTGAGCACATTCTAATCAATGCAGCGGACGTTTACAACTGGATGCTATTTGCATAAGACCCAAATGGAGAGAGGAGGCCTTGATATTGTGATGACTTTTCTAATTCTTTTAGCATAGCTTTTTAACATTTGAGCGGGAGTACAATTAGCGTAGCTTAGTTTATTTAATTTGTCTTTCATATTACCTTACCGTTTCACTATTTCTTTTGGAATAGGAAATGACTTTGTAAATATCTTTTTTCATCAATATATTTCTTAGTGAAAAATTTCCACTAACCCTAAAAAAAAAAAAAACATACACTCCTCATTCTTTCCATCAGAAATCGAGCAGGCAACACTTCGTCGCAAAATACCTTCTCATTTCTTTGTTTCCAAAGAAATCACATGGTTGCATACAACCATACTTCCCAAGTGCTCTGCCCTGCCCATGCGAGTCCGAATCTGCTGCGATCCTGGGTAGGATCGCAGGTTCCTGCGATTCCGAATGAACGGTTCAAATTTTTCTGTGCGCGGATCTCAAAAACACTTTGGAAAAGTAAATTTCCATGCACGCATCACGAAAAAAAACCAACAGCTGAGATTCGGGATCGCAGGGTCCTGCGATTCCCGAGAATCACAGCAGATTTATTTTCCTGCCTATGCACCCTGCCAAGATTTTTCCCATGTATCTCGTACCGATTCCCCCACCCTCATGATACGGTACCCGACTTGCAAAGAGACCCAGTGCCAAACCGATTGTGCATAAGTACATTCGAAAAATAGAGTAGCAGTTTCACACCGACATGAAGAGCACACATGACACAATCTAGTTCACATTGAATACCTCTCTTTGCTAATTGGTCGTGTGTTAGATTTTTTTTTTTGCTTTAAAGCCAAATAAACAGATTGATAATTAATGTACTCATGTAGAGTGGAATTTGCATCAAGAGTTTTGATTTTCTTTTTTCTAGGCAGATTTTTTTGTAATACAATTTATTAAGTAACTCTGTCAAATCTTAAAACTTGATAAATTAGTTGTATTTAAGCATACGCTTGTGTGTATGTAATAAATGTAAAATAACCATTTGCATCTAAGAATAAACAATTAGAAGACTGAACATTTCATTTACAAATACTACATATTTTTCATTATAATATAGGGTAAATTAATGGAAACTTTATAAATATAAAGCAAGTTTCAATAGAAAAAAAATGGTGCATGTGATAGTTTTTGAAACTCAAAAGAATAAATATGATATTATAAATTTTAAAAGGAACATACGTAATTTTGATGTAATTTTGAGATTTTTGATGGATATACATGAAATTGGTCAAATTCAGAAAGACAGAAAGGCAAATCAAGAAAACATAAGAGTAATTATGAAGTTTATTAGGACGATAATTTTTTATTCTTTTCTTAAAATAAGAATTTGCAACTAAGTGAAGTACCCTTTCTTGAAAACAGAGAGCGTTTTCTTTTCAAGGCTAGAATTACAACGGACGTTTAGTTCCAATGTGCTTTAAATGGATACGAGGGGTTTACAATGTGCACCGGATTTGATCCGATGTTATGTCTAAATCATCTGATCTTCACAAATATAAATTGTATGGACAATTTAGATTCATGTGATGATTTAGATTTATGTGGATCTAAATCCGTTCACACAAATCTCAGCACGGATCAAATAGGTATTGTCGAACATTGGACCGGATTTGATCTTGTGCACATCGGAAACCACCTACTCCCCCCTTTAAACATAGTGGCGGTAAGTTACAATGTGCTACTCAATTGCTATAAATAAAGGCCCTTTGTTGAAATAGAAGAGGCCCGTCAAACAGCCAAGCTTGAACTCCTCTTACTTTGCAATATATAACCATGTGTTTGTAGTGAGATAATGTCCATGATCATCAGATCTGTGAAGAATTCATGGTGTTAGCTTCTTTGGATTTAATTTGGCATGGATGGTCTAGGAAATGTCCGAATTGATTTTAAGAACACTAAAATCTCAGGTATTCAATTTATTTCATAGCTCTTTTTTAGTTAAATATTTTTATTGGAAGAAAAGTATATCATTTTCTCTCGTAATTGATACCTCAAGCCGACATACTAAATTGCTTGTTCTAAATACAAATATGTCATAGCTCGTAGTTACTTGATACCCCCTGCCCCCATTTTCCTACTCAAAGGGTATCTACAACAACTACACTACAAATTTACAACAACCAACAACTATCTGAGTTGCTCGGCACTCCAGCTCCTTGTTTCCCATCTCAAGGCATGCCTGAGTCACCTCTCTAGTCTTTTAACAAGTCAAGCACATAAGCTATGTCCGCATCAGTCATCTCTTGATCTAAAGGTGAATCAGAGGTGTCTCCTGCTCTGGTACCCAGAATCTCATCAGCCGACATAGTTGTGTCATACACTCCTACATTTTGTTGCTGATTTTCTGCTCCAGCCTGCTGATACCCATACAAATTGGGTACGTGCCCTTCTGTGTGCAATTGAGGATTCAACATCTGCGTTGGCACTTGCTGTGAAATTCTCTCAACGGAGCGAGGTATCGGCTGAGGAAAAAGTGCATCACCTGAGAATGGGGTAAAAGTAAGTGGGTCCCACTGGACAGGCCCTTGCTGTTGCATTGGTGCGGAAGGTGGTTGCATGTTTAAGGAATAAGGCATTGTGTCAGGATTTACTACTATTTGAGGATTTGATGCACGCCACATAGTTCTCTCTTGTTGAGTCTGTTGCATTGGGACGGGCTGTGCATAAGATGTGGGCCATGATGGGAGAGCAGGAAATGGAAGTTGGGGCATAGTTGCATTGCCCCAATATTGGAGTGAGGAAGTAGGATCCCCACGAGTAATACCTGTCAATAATTCTGGAGATATTACGCTTGGCTACTCTTTTAGCTTTATGAAAGCACATTTAACGATTTCAGGAGTATAATTATGGACCTAAAGCTCTATGGTGCAAGTTCAAAGTCATTGGTGTATTCTATAGAGAGTTAATAACTATTTTATAGAAGACTGCACATGCAGTGACTGCTTACTGTTTCTTAGTTTTCTGTTTTCTGTTTTTATTGTATGAAATCTTATGGCTTACAACCATATAAAGAGTTCTAATCAGATATTATGTAACAGAATATAAGAGTGTAAGATTAGAAAATTAAATGAAAGATAGTACGAGTTTTCCCAATTATGTAATTCTAACTCTACCATGTAGAGCAAAGGTAAATTACCTTGTTTAGGAACGTTAATGTTGCCCTGCTGTTGCATTTCAGTCTGGATCAGCTCAGAGGTGTACACTGGTAACTGCACTTGCTGTGGCAGAGAATGATTGGTGATCGCCCTGAAGCGATAAAAGAATAGGGCGAGGGCAGTTGAAAAATCTTCAAAGCCGAGTTTTTTTAGTGCATTAATAATATCTTCTGATTCCAAGGCCTTGTGCCTGGCCAGTGTTTGCTGCTGCTTGGCCTCTTTTGTCAGAATGCCCGTAAATTTAGCAACACAGGCTCTCATCGTGTCATCAACAGCAGCATGTATGTGTGCATCTTTGGGGAGAGCCTTTCGCATGATTGATAATATCTTTAGGTTCGGCAATGCATCAATTCGTTGTTGTGCTGCCGCTAATTCTTGCTCCTCTGCTGTTTTGTCATTCTGTTCGTCCTCTTGAATCACTGGTTCATTTTGTGCTGGTGGTGCACTGCTTGCATCGGATAGAATTGAACCTGCATTGATGGTTTCATAAGGAGAAGTAGCAGTTATTCCGCGTGGCGAGGAAAGATATTGTTCTTTAATTAGATGGAAATAATTAGATCAATTTTTATACAACTAGAAAACTGAGGATGCAATTAAAAATGTTCACTTTCTTGGTTATTTCAGATGTTCTTAATATCAACTTGTAATTCACCTTCACCAAGGGGCGAAACTAAAAAAATTGAAATTGGGGGCACTAAATAAGTTAATGTAATGTAATTTTATTTTTATAAGGGGGCTAAAACATACAAATACTTTTAAAAATTATAAAATATATAAGGTAAAACTGTTAATTTTTAATTCAGAGGGTGGCTAAGCAACTCCTGATTAGGCTTTAGATCCGTTCATGCCTTCATTGCAGAAAATGTTTGCAGGACTTACGGTCATTAACATTAATTTTTATGCAGAGCCATGAGAGCTTTTTTCATGATGGAATCACAAAACCGAATATTGAAGAACATTTCAAAAATAAAGAATCACAATGCAACGTTCTTTTATAAAAAAAATATTTTTCCCGTAATGCAGAAATATGTCATGTCATGGCATGACTAGCTTCATATGGTATTCATTTGTAGGTGATGCATATGGAAAGGATTGTACAAATAGCTATGGGTGAACAAATCTATTATGCTAATAAATCAGGCAGCCATCGCGCACTTAATTTGTAGCCAGAAAGAATGGCTGAAAAACTATTTATGCACTACACTTGGGTTTGGTAGTTATATAATACCACCATGTTTTGAGAGAATTAACCAATATAATTATATAAAAAGTAATTTGACAGATTATCTACCTCCTATAACCTTGTTGCACCTCAGATCCATCAATTAATGGAAAAACGATGCTAAATAAATATATCAAGAAAACGGGAACATATTTCAACTTACCAAATAGGACAGATACTGAAGCAAATGGCTATAAAAAACTCCTGAAATTTTCCTGAGAATAATTAATTAGGAAATAAATAGAAAAATAATAAATCTTACTAGAAGGGGCATCCATGCTTCAATTCACCTCACTATTCAGTTCTTTAATTGACAGAGGCAATGCTGGTTTTGGTCGAACTAATTGGGAAAGCCCCCTTGTGACATTTATATCGTGCTAGGGTGACATTTCTTGTGCTTAGAGATAAAAAGTGCCAGAGAAACGGTAGTTTGGTGATTTCAGTTACACTGGCATACAGACAAAAACAGTAAGGCTGGAAAGGGAGATAAATTCAAATTTCTGAGCATATATGTGAGGCAATTAAAAAGAAAACGAGATAACTCATAACAGTCGGCATCTATATCTTCTGTTATCCCTAAGTATTTGTATATACTTCCTATTCATCCTAATTTTGATCACATGGCCCATGAACGTCTGTCTATCAATACAGCCATACAAAATGTGCAAACAGTATATCTCTACTGATAAGGTCATTCAATCAGCACAATGAATCGTTTTATTAAAAAAAAAAAAGAATAGACACAATTAATGTATACAGAGTGAAGGGTGCTTTCCTGCAGTGTCAATATTAGAGGTCCTTTTTTAATTCAAGGTGGTTTTTTTTTTTTTTTTTGAAGGTTAGCGGCTTTAAGGTGGCTTTTACATATGCCTCACCGCCAACTTATTTGCAAATTGCACAATCGATTACATTTACCTCCATTGAGACTATGGAAAACCCAAATCTTGATGAGGCTTTGTCGCTACATCGAATCGCAGGGCCAGGCACTTCTCCTCACCGATTGTTCATGGATTAGCACGACATTCATTCTTTTCACCTGACCGCCAATATATACGTCAATTCTTTGTGCGTGAACTGGGGAATCAAGCGAGAAGAACTCAAAAATCGTTTCTACGACAATCCCTATTTGCAAGAATAGAATTATCGAGGTAACTAGAGAAACGCTCAGTAATTGGGGTCAAGAGGAATTAAATAATATAAAGGGACGCCTAGAGGCTCGTGTTACTGACAATGACAAAAGGAGACGATGATTACATTGATTTAATTCATTCATTTCTCACGATTTGTACGCAAATATTGCACTAGTTCACACTATTCAATTCCTAAGCAAATAGGAAAATGATGAGAAACAACTATTTCCTGTTAGTAGATTAATCGCATAAACGACTAAAATTGACAACCAGCAAAAGTTGTTTGGAAACATAGTAAAACGGTAAAGCCCATGGGCTGGAATGGAGACTTCTTTGGTATTACGTAGTAAGCGCGCCCAGCCCATACATTAGGATATGCATAATATGGCAAGATTGGACCCCCCCACCAAAAAAAAAAAAAGAATTTTAAAATTGAAGTCATTTAGTTCCCACAAGCATGGCATCTTTTTGACAAATTGTTTCCATTTACTGAAGAATTAAGTGAAGAAATTATCATCGTTTTTGACACGGCTTTAATTATTTGATGGAACAATTTGGATCATGTGTGCAAAGGAGCCAATCAGCCAATAGCAGTTTGTCCGAAATGTAGCTACTATCTTGGCATTTTGTATGTGCAAAGGAGCTCTCCAAGCACTTTACCTTGATTGCTCCCTTTCTGTTATACTTAACTTACATTTTAGCTAGCATAAATTGAAGAAGATGTACATTTTCAAAGTGAATTGCGCGCGTACTCATGCATACTCACACACACATACATAATTTACAATTTGAATAATTTTAGTTTATATTCCATTATGCAATGGTAAATTCATTATGCTACATGCACTTATATATTTTCTCTGCTGACGTATAATTAGATGTTTCTAATACCAACTTGAGAATTTTATCAAATGGATCGTCAAATTGGAGAGAGTTGAAATTTGTGCTTGGAATTTTGTCGTTTCGAGTTTTTGGGCTTTTAAATTTACCATTTTGGGCTTCTTCTTCTTTTGGGTTCGGAAGAGAGGCCCAGCAATGATCTGAAGTCCAATGACATAATACCATAATTAGTCTGCATCCGATCGTTACGAAAAATGTAACAGGGGTGATGCTAAGTACTTTTTTATTAAACTGGATCTTAATACAGATTTAACTTAAACCATTCAAGCACTTTTTAGTTTAGAAAATATAGCACAAGAGAAAACAAAATGCTGGTGTACAGTTATAGTAAGGATGATTGGATAATATAGTCTGCGTTAATTAATCATTTTTAGTCTACCATCAAACTCGCCATTTTGATAAGAAAGCTTGATTATGAATTGTTGTAATCTTGTTGTTAGACATATCAATACGTTATTGAGAGATTGGAATTGGTTGATTGTAGCTCATTGATCATTGTGAGAGGAATTTCAATTTTATATTGTAACTTTTGCCAATTAGAAAGTACAGATTATGGTGCATCGATTAGTAGTTGCGGAACTTTGAAGACATAGATGCTTAGCCGAGTTGGTCATCTGACGTAGCTAACTTGCTCGAATTCCGTGAACAACTCTTGTGTTTTTTACGTACTCGTTACTCTATTTACATTAAATACACCGTTGTTTACATATTTACAGTATGAATCATCATGTCCTAAAACCAATGCTGGTAAGATCCAGAGCCGCAAGGATATCCAACGATCTCGGGCATTGCGAGACATATGCTGGCAAATCATTCAAGGAGCCTGCAGTTGGAACTCTCATATAGTAAATGCTATTGTTCTCTTTCTTGGCTTTCTCAAGCTGTAAATTCATGGTTTTCTTTAGTTTAGATATGACATTGA
The DNA here is from genome assembly GCA_025461125.1 of Carex kokanica. Classification (NCBI taxonomy): domain Eukaryota; kingdom Viridiplantae; phylum Streptophyta; class Magnoliopsida; order Poales; family Cyperaceae; genus Carex; species Carex kokanica. Next base: position 637,358 of record JAJGRX010001493.1, on the reverse strand, counting down.
TGAGAGAAGAGGAAGCGCCTTTGACGTCTCTTGTCCTGCTACTCAGGTGGTCGATGCCCATCTGTAATCGTGCGATTTCTTCCCCAATTTCTTCCTTTTTATGGAGATGTAGAGAATAATGGTAGTAAGATTCAGCGCAGAACTGTGAGACTTTGAGTTGTACATGTGCAAACCACCCCTTGTCGATGTGTTGCTTGAGTGGTGCAGTGCTTAGTGCATCAAGAACCTCTGCATAGTATAACTCGACCTATTCAAGAACAAAAAAAAATCATTTCATAAATAAAAAAATAAAATTACAAGATTGCAAATAAATACTTCAAATTGAGATGCAACTAAAAAAAATGTTAGGCCTATATACTAATCAACCAAAGAAGGAATTTTTTTTATATTACCTGCTTTGCAGCCTTGGAGCAATTAGTAGGCGACTTTCTAGAACTAACCGCCCGATTAAAAAAGCACTCCTGCGCCTGAGCGATCATCAGCATCTCCAGCATGCTCACACATTCCGTCGAAACATCGACTGATTCACCTTCTCCAAGTATCTCTCTCAAATACCGAAATGCGGCCGCTGCATTGTTAAATGCTTTGTATGCCTTGCTCAACCTGTCAATTGTCCCCCGATTTTCAGCAGCTGCCATCTGGGAGTACAATGCGCCTATATTGAAAACGACCGCCACTTTCTCTGAAACTATCGAGGTGTGGGAGTGTTTCTTCCTTGGCTTGAAGGAGTCCTGCCAAGTAAAATGAAGGGCCTCGAGGTGTGACCGCTCGAGCGCCATGGTGTAGTGGGACTTTATTTTGGAGAGAGAATGAAAGTACGAATACAATTGGTCGAGGCGACTTTCGAAAGAAATAGTAGTTGGTGTGGAGGACGTGGTCTGGGTAAGTCTGAATCGGGAACTGAGGAGAGCAGAGAGGTCAGGATCGGCAATTGGCGTGCATCCAGGATTCAATGCTGGAGATGGCACTTTCTCTTGGATTGATAACATTGGAGATTGTAGATCATCTATTGCTCTATAAATGACGGGTGAGATGTCGATCTGGCTGCATACATGGCTTTGCAGGATGCAGAAGGCATTGACTAACCGGAAATATGCCATTGCAACTAAAAATTTAGTTTTGATTATGTGATGGGTGATTAACTGATTGATTGAGTTTTGAACTTTTGATGTTTGGTAACATGAAACGCTTGTATATATACTGGCCAATCAATTGGTTGACTAGATCAGGTAGAACCGTTCTTCTGATTCTATGTATTGGGCTTAATTTTATACTGGATTTATTGTGGCGCGCCTTTTGTCAGATGGTTGTTCTTTTGCTGCTCTCTGTGCATCAGTTTTATGCTTTCCTGGCGGAAGCACAATTTCTGGCCGCAATGGATCCTGATAATTTCTTGCCTTATTACGCACCTTTTTTTTTCTTGATATTTTATTTCTAGTTGTAATTGCTATACATCATCTAACTCGGGTTCATGAATCATGACCATTGACCAAGTCTAATTGCCTTATTACGCACATACAAATATTTTTGCTATTTTGCGAATTAGACTTGGTCATGAAATTTAAATCAGACTTTAATTTTCAATTAGACTCGTATTCCAGCCCATGGACTTTACTAATTAGTAATTACTATCCTTCAAAATATTCTATATATGGATCTTCTAATGAACAGCTCTTGACTTGTGGTCACTTTATTCGCTTCCGCGATTCTACTATATATATGTTTCTCATCATTTTCCTGTTTGCTTAACCATCTAAAATTCAAACGATTATTTACGAATTAATTGTTTTATTACAATCAATGAAAATAGGGTTTTTTAAGAATTTACGAATTATATGCTTTTTGGAAAGTACGAAGTTCAGTGCAGGCTATTCAGGCGGAGCCAAGTGGAATCAGGGATGGGCACTAGTCATGGATGAATCCCTTACCAATCTGATAATCTGATACCATGATAGATTTCATACAAGAGAGAGTAAAGAGAGAGAGTAAGATAGAAATGTAATTCAATCTTTTGTATTTTTTATTAATTTGTTACAATGGGAAATGTCTTTATAGACCTCATGTATCGAATACAGCTCTAACAGACTTATCTATTCAAATGACTGTGAACCACACAGTCGGTCAACCTATACAAATACATTCATAACACTTCTGCTAACACAATCCCTGACTCCATTTATTTTTTTCAAGAACATACTTCTATTTCTGTGTCCTTTTAAAATAATCATGAGAAACAACTATGATCCATGAATAGCCCATAAAATAACATAAATGTTACCCATCTTCTATATCGTCTTATATCCATCAGATATGCATCCGACGTTCAAAGATTATCCGAACGGAAGCCCATACAGTGTTCACTAAATTTATTAAGTGGCGAGATACACTAAAATAGTTATGAAAATAAGTTGAAATAAGTGTTTGATTGTACCGTAAAAATAGTTGTGAAAAAAATTATTTTTCTCTAAAATGTTTTAATATTCAATATAATTATTCCTATTAATAGTTAATAGTATAATTAAATAAAATGGATAAACAATAACATGAGTGAGACTAGCGTGTGCTATCTTTATTAATAAGACTTGGTGAGTCTAATTTGAAAATTTATTGGATTGGCATCTAACGACGAATTCTAACTGTTGAAACAGATCTCACTACAGCAGAATGGAGCATCAGCGACCGGAGCACCGGTCGCTGATAATGCCCACCGGTCGCTGAAGGTATGGACGCTGATGATCGCTTGATGACATCACCAGTCGCTGAATGATGTCCGCCCGGTCGCTGATGATTTTTGCTGACGTCATATAAAGGCATCAGAGACCAAGATGACCGGTCGCTGATACTCAATACCGGTCGCTGATACTCGTCTGTCAGGTTTGTAGGTTTTGTTCATTATTTACTTTTCCCCCATTTAATATATTTGATACCACACGTACCAGCATACAACATAAACATCGATTGATACATATAACATAAAATGAACAACAATATAGACATAGAAACAATATATCATCACAAGAAAATATCTAAACATAAACAATAACAATCTCTCATCACGAGAAAATATCTAAATATAAAAAATAACAATATATCATCACGCGAAAATATCTAAACATAAAGAGTGACAGTATAATCTAAACATCTAATCAGTACCATCTCCGCCGATATCCGACCAACGCTCCTCCCCATCATCCCCATCATCACCGTCATCGGGCATGGAGGCATGGTGCGAGCTGGAACCTCCCTGTGAGGTTATAAGAAAGTAAACGTGTCAGTTGTTAGACAATTAGAATTTAGGGTTTAGGGTTCACAATTAGAACATACCGAAATTCGTACCTGAGCAGCTCTGACAGCTATGGTGATCTGCTCGATGATCTGCCCACTGATATGAGGCATGATAGATGACAATACCTGAGAAGATATCGCATCGATATCCTCCTGTTTGAGGCGTGGAGGCACAGAAAAATATGACTGTGAAGAACGTGACGACGGAGCACTGCTGGACCCACCATCACGAACCATGGCCCTCGTCTTGCCTGAAACATTAAAAATAAGACAATTAATATTATCTTACAGATTTTATTAATAAATTTAAAATTTCAGGAGAAATTTATTTTACCTAGAGCACCGAGGCCGTAGTTATCGCCGTGAGCATTCTGATCATCAACTGCCGCAGAGTACCAGACGGCGTCGTCATAATGAGGCCATATGTTTCTGTCCTCTCCATATTTCTGAACCATAGCTCTCTCATAATTTTCCTGCAAATTTTGGTAAAATATAGCAATAATGTTTTGTACAACAAATAATGAATTTTATAAAACAACTCTTATGTTCTACTACCTGTGCCCTTTCACCCTTGGCAGAAATAAATTGACCTGTCTTCTTGCTCGTATGGGTTGGCTTGAACAGCTCATCGGACCATCTGGGTTCGCGCCCGTGTTTCTTCTCCTGTTAAGAATTTGAAAGACAATTTCAATTAAAAAAAAAAGATTATCAAGATTAGTTCGATTCGATTCGATTGAATCCCTAAATTGATTAACTTAATGAAGAACAACTTACGAATCGTTGTTTGTGAACAAGCATGTTCACAGAGCCAGTCGTGGCACCTGAACTTTCTCCAGCTGCGGCCCTATTGATTTTATTCCGCTGGCTCCGATTTGCAAATGTACCGCTGCACCAATAATCCACGACTTCGGGCCAGATGCCGGGAGTGATCCACTCGTGCGGGTGAGGCGCCGAATGCTCCTTCCACGAGAGGATCGAATCTCCATACGACTTTCTCGCTGCTGTCTTGGCCTTGTTTAGCATGTCCTGCAACTGTTTGTCAGCTATCTTCCTGAAAGTGTCCCAGGCCCCGTTTTCATCCACCTCCTCCGCAAACTGGTAGTACTTCTGCAATGCATAGTTAAAAATTAATATCATTTGTTAGCTTTAAAAAAAACAAGTAATTATTAGAGGTTTTGTAAAAGAAAATTTTTCTCACCAAAAACTCTGTCTTGATACCGGATCGGATGTCCTCGGGAAAATCAGTGTATCTGGAGAATGGGCCAGGATAATGGTTACGTACTATCTGTGAAATAACTTTGTTGACTTTCTCGGTATGGTCTGGATGCCCTGCATCAAAAGTTCTGCAAATAGAAATTATTATTACAATCACTACAATTAATACATAATTACAACATACACCAAAATTGAATACTACCTGTATCCCGTCATCCTAAGCACTGGTCGCTGCTGTGAGAACATGTTTATCTGTTAGTGTGACAACCCCTACTTGCTGTATGATCTGTTAGTGTGACAACCCCTACTTGCTGTATGATGTTTACATAAAAATAATCACCAAAGGATCCGGATTTGCAATTTCCAATTACTCCCCGTTACACAGCCTCAAAACCTACTTGCTTCCCACCCACCCACCTGCTTTTGATCTAATACGAACTACTTAGATTGACCAAGTAACCAGTAACCACCCACAGCACAGAATTAAGACCAAGTAACCAGTTATGCTGCACCTTTTAGATTGACTTATGCTTAACTGTAGGCTATTTAAGGCATTAACTGGGCCCAGTATGTAAGATTAAATTATAGCTTACTGATGATGCTAACTGCTATAAGAATTAACCAGCTTCCTAAATTTTGGAAGTAACTTGTATAAGCTTTAGTTATGCAATTAACTCAACTTATTAACACTGTTTACAAATGTAAATGAATTAATTATGCAAATAAGCAAGAAATGGAAGTCATTTATGCTCAATTAAACCCAATTATATTTTGCTTTACCACAAGCTGTGCATGTAAAATGAAAGAATGCATATTTCTTATTTAGGTGGCTGCCTACTACCTCAAAGAAAAGAGAGATTCAAACAATGCATATTTCTTATTCTGTGCCAGTCAGGTCCTTTTTGGTTAAATGAAACCCCATAAATTCATTTTACACAAAAGTGTAAATTGGAGACACTTCAAGCATACAATGTTACATAAGCAAAATATTAGTTATACCAAGAGTAAATTACACAATGGTTCTTCAAGTATTCATAATTTCATTTTGATCCTCAAAAAGTTTCAAAAGTACAATATTGATTCAAAAAAAATCATTTTCAGCCAGACCGGTCCTATTGCTATTATCAATTAACAAATTAGAAAATCCACATGGGCATCTATGTCATGATAAATATTGAATTCCTAAATTAGCTAGAGCTATTGGTAAGAAATAGGAATAAAGTTCCTACAAAACTGGGGTCAAAGAAAACTCAATGCCAGTCCATTGTACCAGATCATTACCGAATCAAACAATTATCTCAATGAACTTACATGACCGAGAAAGAGAGCAGCCTCTGAGTTTATCGACGGGGTCAGGTGGCGGATCGCGGCAGGGTCGGGCGGCGAATCAGTGGCGGGTACGGGCGGAGCAGTGCCGGGTACAGGCGGCGCGCGGTAGTCTCGAGCAGATCGAGTGAGAGAGAGAGAAAGGCGGCGGTAACCGGGGTCCCCTTGGCAAGGCGGGTCGGGCGGCAAAAAGGCGGGGTCGATCGGTGTTTTTTTATCTAAAAACCTAAAACGCGCGAAGTGATTAGAGAGAAGGAAATTCTGCGCGGCCTTTTTTTTAATGGTACCTTCAGCGACCGGGCCAAAACCGGTCTCTGAAGCCCATGGTCGCCGGTCGCTCAAGGTTTCGTCGCCAGAAACATTTTTTTTATTTTTTTTTATTTTTTTTTTGTCTTCAGCGACCGGCGTTCTAATCGGTCGCTGAAGACCGGTTTTGCTGTAGTGTCTACTTCACGAGTGATGCGTGTAAATACAAAATTTTGAAATTTTCGGATATATATATAGTACAAAGTCAAGCGGTTAAAGAAACGAAGGTTTTATAAGATATTTTAATGCATTCATTTTTCAACAGAAAATTTACCGCTTGACTTTGTACTAAATATATTCGAAAATTAGCTTCAATAGTTTGGATTTAACGTTTGAAATCCATTCAACATTTTTTTTAGCTAAGCTCACCATGCTCTCTTGGTGAGCATAGCACACGCTAGCCTCACTCCAACAACATAACAATACTTATTAATTATTATTTTATATTGAGAAGTTTCCTTCTAAACATATTATCCAGTAACCGAATAAATTAATTAAAAATTAAATTATCAAATTGAACATTACAGTGATTAATAACAAAGGTGAATAAAATAGAAACAAGACAAAGTTAACAAGAAAGTTCATTTTGTTCAATTTTTGAAAAAAAAAAAAAAAAAAAGAGCGAGACGAGCATTTGTGAAAAAGAATAATAAGATACGAGCATTCGTGAAAATTCATTTTATTCTTTCCACGAGAATGAATGTAAGGTGGAATTTAATGGAAGAAAAAAAATCCAGCCGACAGATAAGAATAAAATTAAAAAAAACTTTTATAAAATTGCATCCGAGGAACAAAAGAAAATCCACAAATTCTCATGTAATTAGGGGTGAAAACGGTATGGATAATATCCGATCCGTATTCGATCCGTATTCGAAAAATTAGATATGGATATCCTATATCCGAATATCCGTGTGAATATGGATACAATATGGTTTTACGTTTCAATTATCCGTATCCGAATACTAGGTATATATCATATATTTTAATATATCTTATGAAAAAAATATTGTTATTTATTCACCATTAAAATTAAATAAATATTATGAACTTTGATATTTTGTAATATTATTTTAATAAATATCCAATCCGATCCGTATCCGTATCCGTATTTGTATCCGGCTGATATTCAAATTGTATCTGTATTCACCATCCGCTCTGTATTCGCTCGGTTTTCACCCCTACACGTAATGCATCCAAATAAGACTTAAAATTTTAGGAAAGTTGTTTTCTGTCCTTTTTTATCAAAACGAGATTCAAAGCTTCACATTCCTGACATGCTACAGAAACCTAAACCATCTGTAAAAAGGAGATTCGAAACTTGTGATTCCTATCCAGAGCAGACTGTTGTTAGTAGTTAAACCTTCAACAGATACATGGTACATGAACACTAATTTATGTCCGTGAAATTGGAGTTAAAGATCCGTATAAAATGAGGAATTTGCACTATCGGTTTTAATTCCATACTAATATTAAAGATCTTTTGTATATCTAAGACTGAAGAAAAGTGATCCCATTGTCATCGAAAGTCAATTTGGATTTGATGCGCATCAGAGAAGCTGATTGAATGAAGTATCATAATGGATAATATTGTTACGTGAAACACTGAAACTGGAGATAGTAGCAATCTGTGGAATTTTGTGGTTTTATTTGGGCTTTTAAATTTACCATTTTGGGCGTCCTCTTCTTTTGGGTTGCCGAAGAGGGGCCTGGCAATGATTTAAATTGATATGAGGAGCTTTAATTGTTAAGATTGTCAAATAAGATCCCGTTGATTTGAGAAATATTAAATTATTATTAATTGCATCATTCAAAAGAAAACGCAAATTTATAGTGGGCATACCGTTTTATTTTTCTTTTTAAATATCTTGTTTTAAAATTTAAATACAAGCAGTAGATGATTTTTCCACCCTTCATCACAAACTTTTCCCTTGTATTATTTTTCTTGTGTTATTTTCACATTTCAAATTTTCCATAATTTGTTTCAAACTACCTATAAGTAGGGGTGTCAATGTCACCCTTTTATCCGTTTGCTTGACCCATACTGTATTCGATAAGACCAGTACGGGTAGAAAAAAAATTCATAAATTTATCGGGTATGGGTACGGGTAAAAAAATTCATTATCTAAAGGGATAAGGGTACTGGTAAAGACTATTTCGTACCCGTTATCCGATCAGGTAATCTATAAAAAAAAATTATATATATTATATATATTAATGAGCAATGAATATTCATATATTCTCCAACTATTCATTGTAGTTGTGTTACACTTAATTAACTATTAAAACACATAGTTAAATTCCAACAAATACTAATAAAGTTTAGACCTTCAAATCACGTATATACATGTGTTATATGTGTTTTAATGATTTATTTAGTAAACAATAAAAATTATTATTATATTAGCATTATTCGTTATTTATCCGCTACTATTTTGTTATCCGGCATACATAATGGATTAAGATAAGACACGAGTAAGAGAATTCGTAGCGAATAAAAGTAGAATACAAGTAAAAATAATATATAACGGATACACAAATATAAAAATGCTTTTACCCAACTCTTATCATTGACCCCTACCCATAAGTTTGTTGTACACTGGCGGGAAATAATTGGTTGGCCGGTTGAAATTCATTAGTTACATATTTTTGATGAAATAATTGGTTGGCCGGTGACTAATTTTGTTTTAAAAGAAATTAGTCAAATGTTTGACTTCAGACACGTCAGTACTTTTACTGATGCAGATTGCAGTATTAATTTATCCAGTTAATTTTGGATAACTTCTGAAAAACCAAAGTAAATATATGCACACTTTGTGCCTCCAATTCATCAAAAATTAATAGATCTTATGCGTGTAGCAAAGGGGAGCCAAACTTTTAAACTATAGGGGTCAAATATCAATGGGGTCAATCATATATATTTTTCATACTAAAAATAGAAGTCAATTTTATGTATTTGTGATATTTTACTATAAATTATATGAAAAATCATATATAAATACAAATTTTTTTTGAAAAAATGGAGGTCAATTGACCCCATTCATTGAACCTACATCCGCCTCTGCGTGTAGCCACAACCAAGTGAGATGCAAATTTTAACAATCTATTAGTTTTTTAATTGATTTATAAATTTCATGTAAAAGATCACACCGTGATCGGACACTAGTACAGAAAACGCAACCACACACGGTTCGAAAAGTTAATGACACACGGTTACACGACCGTGTCAGTGAGCGTCGTGTTCTTCTAGTTGTATTTCATATTCTTCTAGTTGTCATTCATCTTCTTCAATTTGTCTTTCATCTTGTACCGGTTGTATGTCATGCCAAACTAGTTGTTTTTCATGTTTTTTTAGTTGTTTTTCATCTTGTATTGGTTGTCTTTCATTTTCTATTGGTTGTCTTTCATCTTCTTCTTGTTGTTTTTCATCTTATTTTTGTTGTCTTCATCTTCTTCTAGTTGTCTTTCATCTTTTACTGGTTCTATTTCATCTTTTTCTAGTTGTTTTTCTTCTAGTACTAGTTGTCTTTTATGATCTGCTAGTTATCTTTCATGTTCTACTTGTTGTCTTTAATCTTCTTCTAGTTGTCTTCTATCTTCTACTAATTGTTTTTCATGCTCGTGTAATTGTCTTTCATCTTTTTCTAGTTATCATTTATCTTCTCTCTTCAATTGGATCTGGACCAATATAGTCTTGGCACCCATAGAAAAAAGGAAGATGGATCTGATGACAAGTAAGAGGATTAAGGAGATAAGTTAATTTTAATGTGTTCATTTTTCATCATTTTTTGACCGCTTGACTTTATATTAAATTATTTCAAAAATTTAAAAACTTGACATGTAAACTCATTACTCGTGAAGTAGATCGGTTTCAACGGTTTAGATGCATCGCTTGAAACCAATTCGATAGATTTTGAGTTAAGCTTACAAAGAGGCTTGGTGAGCTTAAGAACACCCTAGTTCTACTCTAATTTATATATTTATCTAAATGTGGCAATTTTGCTCTTATATCAGCAAAGAAGAGTTTTTCAATAAAAGATAAAAATTGATGTCGAATTTTAAGCCAAAACTCATGCCGATGAAGCTAATTGTAGTTTCATGTTGTATAAAACTTTGAATCTTTGAATAAATTGAAATGGCTTGAACTGAAACCAATTAACAAGTGTTGGCATATATGCTTTGTGATTTTGTCAGATTAGCACATACAGCTGAAATCAGTTACTTTGCTTTTGTGATGTAGAAGATACCATGGGTTTGCTAGCATTTATCATAATCTTCTGGCAAAGTCAAAAAATTCTGATCAGTAGTTCTCTTTTCTATACATAAGTTAATATGTTTAATTTTTTTTCATGAATTGAGAAATTACAATTTAATATTGACCAATGGTTTGATGAGAAAAGCAGTGTATATTGGGAGATACAATATGAGTATGAATCTAGCCAACATTGTCTTGTTGTACAATGCAAAATTGTTTTTTTTTTAAGGACATGTTCTCTTCTGTATGGAACTAGCCTGTTATCTTCTTGTTGTACAATACAAAATATACCTAGCTATTTCATTGTAATTAATGCTAATACCTACAACATGCAACACATAAATTATAAATATGACTTCACATGCCTAGAGATTGAAATACTGGTAAAAATCAAATAACTTGTGTAATTCAGAAATTCAGGCCATGCACTTATACCATACTGGTACAATTGGTACCATCATCATAGCATACTGTTTAGTTGATATGCGAACTTAAAATCATCAAAAATTAAATTTTTCAATTTTATCCCAAATTTCAGCAGTATTACACCAAAAATACAATCTTTTCCAGTTCAGACCAACCTTAGTGGTTTTAAGTTTTTGGGCTTTTTTAATTTACCATTTTGGGCTTCCTCTTCTTTTGGGTTGCGGGAGAGGTGCCAAGCAATAATCTAAAGTATCAAAATGACATATAATAGTATGCATTAATCTGAAGATTTATTTAAAATCTTGCACAAGAGAAAACAAACAGTGCTGATGTATAGTATTATAATCACTAGATCAGGATAACGAGATGCTTCTATTATATATTTTCCTCAAGGTAAAATTCATTGTTAATTTAATTTAATTTTTGACACAATTTTAGCTATTTTAAAATTTTAATTTTATATGAAAAATCTATATAATACTCCATGCATATAAATATTACGCAGATTTATGTCTCTTTAATTTCGTTCGCCAAACAAATTGAAATAATTATCACTAGGAATTTAATGAAACTCAATGCTTCAAATAATACACAATTGAATGAATATAATTGAGAGGTCTGACAGGGCACCAAGAATTTATTTTTAGTTTTCAAAAAATTTAGAATTGATATGAGGAACTTTAATTGTTGAGACTGTCAAATAGAATACAATTGATTTGAGAAATATTAAATAATTATTGTTTGCATCATTCAAAAGAAAAAATAATAAATTTACAGTAGGGCATACCGTTTTACATTTCTTTCTATATCTTGTTTTGAAAATTAAATACAAGCAGTATATAATTTTTCCACCTTCGGTGCCAAACTTTTCCCCTGTATTATTTTTTATGTGTTATATTGAGATTTCAAAATTGCTTTGTTGATCACTGGCGAGCATTTATTGGTTGGCCGGTGATTATCATTGGTTGGCCGGTGATTTCAAAACTTCAGACACGTCAGTACGTACTCTTACTGATGCAGATTGCAGTCTTTATCCAGTTAATTTTGGATAACCTCTCAAAAACCACAGGAAATATATGCATAGTCGGTGTCTCCAATTCATCAACAAATAATAGATCTTCTACGTGTAGCTACAAGTGAGATGCAAATTTTAACAATTCATTAATTATTTAATTAATTTATAAATTTGATGTGCTTGTACGCACTAGTAAATGGTAAAAAAATTCAAAAAAAAAATGTAAAATTTGATCTGCAAGCACATTTTATTTAAATAATCATGTTGAATAGTTTAAATCGAAAATTTGAACTTTGAAAATGTAGAAAATGAGAAAGATAACTTTGTGGTAACTCAAAAGTGGTGTAATCGGATCCCTCCTCATATATAGTATGATTTTATGTATAATAGTTGTGATTCTCAATTTTTAATTTGAATAACATCCGGTTATTAGCGTTATTTTTCCTCATTTAAAATACAACTTTTCTAATTAATGTTGACAGTATCCGTTAACTTTATTAATTATGGAAATATAGTCGCTTAGCTGATTGAATGCGATATATATCATAGAGGATATTCTTTTCCGTGAAATTAAAGATGTTGAAATCTGTGCTTACAATTTTATGGTTTTGTTTGGGCTTTTAGATATATCATTTTGGGCTTCCTCTTCTTTTGGGTTGCTGGAGAGGGGCCTAGCAATGATTTAAGGTATCAAATTGACATAATTCCATAATTGTCTGCATTAATCTGACCGTACGAACAATGTTACAGGGGTCTTGTTATTTTTTTTTTGAGGAAAAACCCGTAGGTATTGTTTGATAAAATTAAATATTACAAAGTAGGAGTTACTGGTTTAAAGACTAGACTAACCTATGAACCTTAGAAAGTAAAAATCATCTTAGAATTTGAAATAGAACCTAATCTATATCGAAACTAGAAAATAAAAAACAGAGGGGTGTATCTTATGGAGATAGGAGGTCGGATGGATATTGGATTTACTTTTAGGTTCAATTAACTGTAGTATTGTACGATTAGTACTAAATCTGTACACACGGAAATTGATACAGACTCGCACGGATTTTGATGCAAAGTGTGCGAATCTTGATGCTGATTGGATGGTCATCACACCCATCGAACCAAATCGGACCTACTCTGAATTCCTTGTTATGTACTTCATTCAAAATAAAAAATATACAGTTGGGCATACCATTTTATTTTTCTTTTTATATATCTTGTTTCAAAATTTTAAATACAAGAAGGGGATGATTTTTCCACCCTTCATGAGAAACATTTCCCCTGTATTATTTTTCGTGTGATATTTTGAGATTTCAAATTTCCCATAATTTTGTTTGAAGGAAGCAGAGTAGGTCCGATGGGCCATCGGACCTACCTTGGTTCGATGGGTGTGATTACCATTTGATATGCATCAAAATTCGTGTCTCTGCATCAAAAGCCGTACAAGTTTGTTTCAATTTCCGTGTGCATAATCTTGATGCTAATCGTACGGTCCTAGAGCTAATTGAACCTACATTGTCCGATGCCCATCGGACCTACTCCTATCTCTTGTTTGAAACTTCCAGCAAGTTTGCTGTACACTGGCGAGCATTTATTGGGCGGCCGGTGGTTATCATTAGTTGCATGAAAAAATCAAAAGTCAAACAGCTAATTTTGCTTTTCTTAAGGAAATATCAAATTAATGTTTGACTTGAGACACGTCAGTACTTTAAGTGATGCAGATTGCGGTATTTATCCAATTAAGTGATACAGACACGTCAGTACTTTAATTTGGGTAGGGTAATCGGATAAAAGTTCTGACGAACCGGATCCGACCTGGATCCGGTGGATCCGGTTAATTTAAGTAGGGTATGGTTTAAAAAATATAACCGGTTAAATTATGGGTACGGTTACAAAATTAATAATTTAATATCCGATCCGGATCCGAACCGGAACCGATATTGTAATAGATAGGATATGGGTATGATTTAGTTATCCTACCCATAACCGAACCCGACTCGATACTCATATAAATACCCGATAAAACATATATGAATAACTATGAAAATACAATTTTACTTATAATCAAATCAACAAATGTCACGCCAGTAATCACATTTTGCATATTAATTTTTGAATAAAATTTATTGCTTTGAATATATCGTTCAATATCTGCCTTATATATCATTCTCATAATCATGAAAATTTATTGCTCTCATTGATATGCCATTCGCAATAAATCTCATTGAAATCAAATATTTGCCATAAATTTAATTCTCTATTCAAACAAATTAGTATTAATATTCCATTAATGGATTTTTTGAATCAAGAAAAGGAAATCACCATCTCTAATATTTTACTTTCTAAAAATTATATCTATTCTTCAATATTTTGATTTTCAACAGTTATTTATCTCCAGCCTCCTGTATTCAAAAGCTATTAACAAAAAACAAAAAACTTTCGAATACTTTTTGTTACACCATGAGTACTCCAAACAATCAACAATCAAACCCAGAAAATACTACCCAATTCCACAAAATATTATTGAAGGCTCTTAATGAGAAAAAAATAAAAACATCTGTAGTATGGGAGTTGTAACATATACCCACTCCGGATCTGGAACCGTCCCATATCCGAACCGGATCCGATAATCCACAAACAGTTATGAGTATCTATCTACCCGGAACCGAAAGACAGGATCCGAAATATCTACGGGTAGATAGGTATCCGGATCCGGACCCGACCCGATTTGAAGTAAATAAGTATATGGATCGAAATTTGGACCCGAACACTTTTAGGGTACGGGTCCAAATATAATAGTATCCGGACCCGACCCGACCCGATAGCACCTCTAGTTACAGGGGTCTTGTTATGGAGATAGGAGGTCCGATGGATATCGGATTTACTTTTAGGTTCAATTAACTGTAGTATTGTACGATTAGCACTAAATCTATGCACACGGAAATTGATACAGACTCGCATGGATTTTGATGCAAATTGTGCGAATCTTGATGCTGATTGTATGGTCATCACACCCATCGAACCAAATCGGACCTACTCTGAATTCCTTGTTATGTACTTCATTCAAAATAAAAAATATAAGTTGGGCATACCATTTTCTTTTTCTTTTTATATATCTTCTTTCAAAATTTTAAATACAAGAAGGGGATGATTTTTCCACCCTTCATGAGAAACATTTCCCCTGTATTATTTTTCGTGTGATATTTTGAGATTTCAAATTTCCCATAATTAGTTTGAAACTTCCAGCAAGTTTGTTGTACACTGGCGAGCATTTATTGGGCGGCCGGTGGTTATCATTAGTTGCATGAAAAAATCAAAAGTCAAACATCTAATTTTTTTCTTAAGAAATTATCAAATTAATGTTTGACTTGAGACACGTCAGTACTTTAAGTGATGCAGATTGCAGTATTTATCCATTTAATGTTGGATAAGTTCTGAAAAACCACAGTAAAAATATGCATAGTCGGTTCCTCCAAGGCTCCAACATCAACAAATCAATTTCATGTTCCTTGAAGATTCTTCTAGTAGCTCATGTCAGTTCACTGAGATTAATTTCTGATTTAACATCTTCCAGGGGACATGTGGTGTCAATATATAGAAATAACATCTGTTCTATATATATAACAAGAGGAGGGATCCAATTACATCTTTTTTGGTGACACATCATGACACCGTTTTTTATATAGGTCAATTTTGCGATTTCAAAATCCAAACAGTCGATCCGAACCGTTCAACATGATCACCATATTAAAATGTACTTGGAGATCAAATTTTACATTTTTTTGAATTTTTTTACTATTTATTAAGATGGTTACAAAATCGCTATTTTTCAATGGTCTGAAAACAACGATTTTTGTAACCATCTTAATAAATAGCAAAAAAATTCAAAAAAATGTAAAATTTGATCTCCAAGCACATTTTAATATATCCATCATGTTGAACGGTTTGAATCGACTATTTGGACTTTGAAAATGGTAAGTGTCAAAGTGTGTCACCAAAAAAGGTGTAATCGGATCCCTCCTCATATAACAAACATTCAAATAATATATATATATATATATATGAACATAAAGAAATTTCATGATAGATAATTGAAAGATAGTAGAGACTAGGGCTGCACAAAAAATTCGTAGTTCGTAATTCGATTCGAAAAAGTTGGTAAAAAATTTGATTTAAAATTGAGTTTGTTCGAAATTAATTCAAACCAAACTCAAACTGGACCTAGTTCGTTCGAAATAGGTTCGCAAACCAAATTTAGTTCGAAATTAACTCAAACGTGAACCGTTGATTTTCGCTGATAACTTATGTTCGCTGATGAAAATATAAGGCCGCCCAGTCCATAATTGCTCTTAGTTCTAACTTAAATTGTACTTTGAATACTTTGAATATTTGAAAACTTTGGTGATGTTGCTCCTGTTGGCTATTTGAAAAACTTTGAATACTGTGATTGTACTGAACTTAATTGATTCTACTAAACTTTGGGGTTTAATATAAATTTTGGTATTTGTAATGAACTTTGATATAAACTTTGGTGTACTGTGTAATTAGAATTCAGAATGCCTGAGTTTTTATTGAAGTGTTGTAATTTCGAACTATGGCACAGCCATAAGTCATAACTCGTAAGTCGTAACAAAGTTCGTAAAAGTTCGAAATTGAGTTCGTAAAAAATTCGATTTGAAATTGAGTTCGTTCGAAATTAACTCAAACCAAACTTAGTTCGAAATTAATTCAAACCAAACTCAAACTGGAGGTAAGTTCGATTCGGTTCGGTTCGTTTGCAGCCCTAGTAGAGACGTGTTTTACTGAATGTAAAACACATTTATATATTTTTTACTTTATCAAAGAAAGCGATAGTTTTTTTTTATCCGACGTGTCAATTAATTAGGCCCTGTTCGGCCCAAGGAAATGGGCACGGGAATAGAAAAAATAGAACTGAATTTTCACTGTTCACGTGAAAAAAAAAAATGAGTGAGGCTATGGTGCTATGCATAGCACGGATGGCTAGTGTACTACGGCTCAATATGGTACTTTTTAAAATCCTAACGATCGATCCGACCGTTCAATGTGATATCCATATGAATATGTACTTGCAAACTAAATTTTATATTTTTTCGAATTTTTTTACTATTTTTTCAGATAGGTAGAAAAATCAGTGTTTTTTGAAAATTCTGGACCATCAAAATTCTACCTATCTGAAAAAATAGTAAAAAAATTCGAAAAAATATAAAATTTAGTTTGCAAGTACATATTCATATGGTTATCACATTGAACGGTCGGATTGACCGTTAGGATTTTAAAAAGTACCATATTGAGCCGTAGTACACTAGCCATCCGTGCTATGCATAGCACCATAGCCTCACTCAAAAAAAATTCACTCACACATAAACAGTAATTTTTCCGAACGGGCCGTTAAACTGTAACAAAAGGCACTGAATAAAAGTTACTTGGGAAAGATTAACGGATTTCCTTTTCAGACAAGCCGATAAATTTCTTCTTTGTATACCGTGTCAACTGTAATCACAAACCAAAAAAATATTGTAAAAATTATTCTTTTACGTTCCTTAAGGCTGAAGAAAAGTAACGGCAAGGATAGAGATCTCCCAAGTGGTGCGGTCTGAACCGTTAGATCTATGTTAAGAACGCTCCTTTTGTACAAGATTATAAACGAACGGTGCAGATTCGTTTACATCTCTATACAAAAAATCTCAGCTGAGAGAATCTTGTAAGATACCGTGTGGTGGGTTTTTGTCAATTGCAGTCCACATAGTGGTCCCCACCAAAACATATGTTGCGCCGACCGATCAATACGACTGGAGAAACGGAGCCCCTCCACACCGTCTGATTGGCCAGCGCGCTATTCGTTTTTCCATTTGATTTTTCAGGGCGACCTTCTATACTGCAAGCCGGTAGGGCCGTAAATGAGCTGAGTTTGAGCGAGTTACTTCCAACTCGTGCTCTGCTCATTTAATAAATGAGCGAGTTAACTCGAGTTGGGATGGTAATAACAAGTTGCAAAGCCAACTCGAGTTCAGCTCGTTACCAACTCGAGTTGGCTCATAACTCGTTTATAACTCGTTTAATTCAAGTTCATAAGACAATTCGAATTCAGCTCATTATCAACTCATGAAATTATTTATAACTCGTTTATAGCTCATTACCAACTCGTTTATAGCTGACTCTTGAGATTTATTGTGGCAAATTTTGTGTAACATTGTAACTCGAGTTGTTACTGAGCAAGTTGGGGTATATTCAAACTCAGTTCATTAGTTAAATGAGTGAGTTAACTCGAGTTGGAACAGTTCCGAGTTGTAAATGAACGAGTTTAAACGAGACTAGTGAAAATAAATCCCTCTATTTCAGGATGTCTTCATCCCGATATTTTTATTAATAACCCCAAACAAAAGAAAAATATCAAATATAACCCCAACCCCAAAAAAATTTCAAATCTAACCCAACCGCCCCATCATTGGGCGGTCCAGGTTACCTACCAAACCGTCCAGAAATGGGGCGGTCAGATTTGGACACTGAACCGCCCAGAAATGGGGCGGTCAGCTTTTTTTTTTTTTTTTTTTTAGATTTGAGAGACAATATGAATGAAATTTAATAATAAAAATTCGAATTTTGTTTTTAATATTTGTTAGATTAATTATTTTGATGTATAAACCGACATTTTTAAAAATACCCAAAGTTAATTAAAGATTAATAAAAATGCCCAAACCGGCCGGTCCCTTGACTAAATAACTAAAATGCTGAGATATAACACTAAAAAATTGATTTTTTTTTAAATATTTGTCAAATTACCTTTTTAATAGCATATTTATACTAAAATACACTAAATTACTTGAGAATTACTTGAAATTATGTTAATTTTTTTAATTTTTGTTAAGAGACAAATAGCTAAAATACTAAAATATAACACTAAAAAATCGAATTGTTTTTTTAAATATTTGCTAGATTACATTTTTGATATATAATTAGCATATTTATACTAAAACACGCTAAATTACTTGAAATTATGTTAATTTATGCTGAATTATGCTGAATTACAGTAAATTACAATAATTATGTAGAATTATGCTAAAATACGGTAAACTACGCTAAATTACATACGAATATGGATAATATCTTCACTGAAAAGGCGAAAAACGACGATGAAACTTCAAACAGCCATAAAACGGCGCTCGAGTGTCCGATTTCAGCAAATGACCACTTTTCGGAAAGCTTGCGAAAATACGCATCGTCCGTGCTAGTGATGTCGGAAGCCAAATTCAGAATCGCCAAAAAACAAAGGGAAGAGCCTCAAAACTTCAGTTGAAGTTTCCGATTGAGATTTTCACTTTTATTATTTAATCTACGTAGCTCAGTAAATTAGTTATATAATGAACTTGTAGAATACCAATTTTTATTATTTTTGAAATTTTTTTACTATTTTTTATGATTTATGAAGGATGGCACAAAATAGGCCATATTCATATGTAATTTAGCGTAGTTTACCGTATTTTAGCATAATTCTACATAATTATTGTAATTTTAGCATAATTCTATATAATTATTGTAATTTCAGCATAAATTAACATAATTTCAAGTAATTTACTGTATTTTAGCATAATTCTAGTGTAAATCAGCATAAATTAACATAATTTCCAGTAATTAGCGTATTTTAGTATCAATATGCTATAAAAAAAAAAAAATCACGGGACCGGCCATTAAATGGCCGGTTTGGGCATTTTTATTAATCTTTAATTAACTTTGGGTATTTTTAAAAATGTCGGTTTATACATCAAAATAATTAATCTAACAAATATTAAAAACAAAATTCGAATTTTTATTATTAAATTTCATTCATATTGTCTCTCAAATCTAAAAAAAAAAAAAAAAAAAAAAAAGCTGACCGCCCCATTTCTGGGCGGTTTGGTAGGTAACCTGGACCGCCCAATGATGGGGCGGTTGGGTTAGATTTGAAAATTTTTTGGAGTTGGGGTTATATTTGATATTTTTCTTTTGTTTGGGGTTATTAATAAAAATATCGGGTCTTCATCAATGAGTAATTAAAAATTATGACAGCTGTAATTATTTACAAAAAAAAAAATAGCTTATCAACTTAAGTTAGGTCCACAGGCTACGGCAAACTCTAACCTAATTATGTTAGACTAGGAAAAATATGAATGTTTCCATTACACAAGCAAAGTTGAAACCTTGGGAAGCTACCACATTTTAACCCTTTTTTCAACCTTGAAAAACAGGTTTCATTATCTTATTTGTGTTGTTACACGTGGCTTCTTATAAACCCTCAGTCTGTCTCTAGAGTTGAATAATTAGTGTTGCTTGTTTTTCAATACCACCATCATGACTATTGTGCACTTAGTGACTATGGTGCAATTAATCAACTTAATCTTGAGAAAGAAGTCAAAGTCTTGTTTCTTAATTTCATATTAATTAATTAGTTGATCTGCTAATCATTTGTGCGGAATATAAGATTTCAGCCGTAAAAACAAACTTGGCTGTAAATGCACTTTAGAAGAATTATATATAGGCGTAATTTCCAATGTCTTTAGAAGAAACTGTAATACATTTTATTATGTACAAATTGATGAGAAGGGATATTAATTTATGAACATGTAGATGACATCTAGCAGTATGAGCAGGATTAAAATACATTATTAGTTTTGTGCTCCAATCATACTCCACATCTTTCTCTCTGTTTTCAAAGTTCAAATAGTCGATTCGAATCGTTCAACATGATTTACATATTAAATGTGCTTAAACCAAATTTTATATTTTTACCCAAAAAATAATAGAAATTTCAAAAAATATCCATGTTAGCTTGAAAATTCGAAAAATACCCAAACCGGAAAATTTTTTTCCGGATTTGGCCTCTAAATCCGGAAAAAAATTTTCCGGAAATTGAACTCCAAATCCGGAAAAAAAATTTCCGGTTTTAACATTTTTTTTTTTTTTTTTTTTTTTTTTAGAGTTTCCGGAAAAAAATTTTCCGGATTTAACTTTTTTTTTTTTTTTTTTTTTTTTTTTTTTTTTAGTGTTTCCGGAAAATTTTTTTCCGGATTTAACAATTTTTTTTTTTTTTTTTTTTTTTTTTTTTAGAGATTCCGGATAAAAAAATTTAACTTAACAAATTTTTTTTTTTTTTTTTTAAGAGAAAAATAGCTAAAATACTAAAATCTAACGCTAAAAAATCGAATTGTTTTTTTAAATATTTGTTTCATTAATTTAAAAAATTTCAAAATGGTGTAGAAATACTAAAAAATCGAATTGTTTTTTTACTACGAATAGGGCCGATTTTGTGCTAAAATACGGTAAATTTACTAAAATACGATAAATTACGCTAAATTACGTATAAATGGGACTTATTTTGTGGCATCTTTCATAAATCATAAAAATAGTAAAAAAAATTCCAAAAATAATAAAATTTGGTGTTCTAAAAGTTAATTACATAACTAATTTACTGAGCTACGTAGATTGAATAATAGAAATGAAAATCTTAATCGGAAACTTCAACTGAAGTTTTGAGGCTCTTCTATTTGTTTTTTGGCGATTCTGAATTTGGAAAACTAGCGAAGCTAGTCCGGACGCATGCGCATTTTCGCAAGCTTTCCGAAAAGTGGTCATTTGCTGAAATCGGACACTCGAGCGCCGTTTTATGGCCGTTTGAAGTTTCGTCGTCGTTTTTCGCCTTCTGAGTGAAGATATTATCCCTATTCGTACGTAATTTAGCGTACTTTACCGTATTCTAGCATAATTCTACATAATTATTGTAATTTAGTGTAATTCAGCATAAATCAAGTAATTTGGCTTGTTTTAGTATAAATATGCTAATTATATATAAAAAAATGTAATCTAGCAAATATTTAAAAAAACAATTCGATTTTTTAGTGTTAGATTTCAGTATTTTAGCTATTTTGATAATTTCTAAATTATTCTACATCATTTTGAATTTTTTTAAATTAATGAAACAAATATTTAAAAAAACAATTCGATTTTTTAGCGTTAGATTTTAGTATTTTAGCTATTTTTCTCTTACAAAAAAAAAAAAAAAAATTTGTTAAGTTAAATTTTTTTATCCGGAATCTCTAAAAAAAAAAAAAAAAAAAAAAAAAAAAATTGTTAAATCCGGAAAAAAAATTTCCGGAAACACTAAAAAAAAAAAAAAAAAAAAAAAAAAAAAAAAGTTAAATCCGGAAAAAAATTTTCCCGAAACTCTAAAAAAAAAAAAAAAAAAAAAAAAAATGTTAAAACCGGAAAAAAATTTTCCGGATTTGGAGTTCAATTTCCGGAAAAAATTTTTCCGGATTTAGAGGCCAAATCCGGAAAAAAATTTTCCGGTTTGGGTATTTTTCGAATTTTCAAGCTAACATGGATATTTTTTGAAATTTCTATTATTTTTTGGGTATAAATAAAAAATTCGGGTGCTTAAATGTACTAAGGTCAAAGTGGTAGTTCCTAGGCCCCGGTGCTATCAAGTCGTTTTCGGATTTTCAAAGTCCAAACGGTCGATCTGAACCGTTCAAGTTGATCTCCATATTGAAATGTGATTGGAGACCAAATTTTACATTTTTTGGAATTTTTTTACTATTTATTAAGCCACTTTGAAAATTGCTGATCACATGGTCCAGAATTTGGTTGCACTGTTTTTACTGTTCACCCGGATCAGCAATTTTCAAAGTGGCTTAATAAATAGTAAAAAAATTCCAAAAAATGTAAAATTTGGTTTCCAAGCACATTTCAATATGGAGATCAACTTGAACGGTTCGGATCGACCGTTTGAACTTTGAAAATCCGAAAACGACTTGGTAGCACCGGAGGCTAGGAACTACCACTTTGACCTTAGTCACTCTCCTATTATATTTATATATTTCCTGCCTCTCTACATAGAGATGCAGGTTCAGTTCTCAAAAATAATATTTAAAAGATGATTGATTGTAATGGATCCTTTAATAAAAAAAAGTATATAATTTTTGCCTACAATTTTTTGGGCTAATTCTCAAACTTATTAAATCAAAACTTGCTTAATTATGAGAAACAAAAATAATAGTATGCATAACTAAACTCCAACACATTAAAAAAAATATATTCAGTAATATCCAGAAATATTCCGGCTTTTACATATTGACCACAAGTTAATGAGATATCAAACAATTTATATTTGTGAGGAATATTAAACACATATTCTCGAACTTACTTATTAGAAGACAACTTGCTTACAAGAAACCAAAATAAAAGATCAAATTTAGAAGCAAACTCCAACGAAATAACATCAAAATTACAGAATATCCAAAAACTTTCCGGCTTTTACATACTGGCCTCAAATTTTTGTTCCAGTTTCTTTGGTTTGTTGCCAAAGGTGCAAACATGCATCGTAAGTCGTGCCGTGTGTGGTAGGTCCACTTGCACCAACCATGTATTGTGCTGGCTGTACTTTTCTCTTGTGTGTATTACCAGCTAGCCTACATGTACTGATTCTGTTTCTGTTTTTTGTGGTGCAAAATTTGTAACATGTGGATCCTAGTTGTTAATAGGTTACTATTTGAGACAAATTTGTTTGGTAACCACAACTACTCTTTCAGCAACTTTTTTATTGTTAGAATTTCAAAAAAATTAATTATCAAAAACAAGATGAATTACTTTTTTTTTTATCTCATAGATGGACTTGAATCAATAATTTCGGTGTCATTAGAGTATTTTCTATGATAGAATCAATAGTTTGATACAGTAATATTCGTAATTAAGTTGCAGTGTATTTTCATCACAAAAAATATGAAAATTATTCAAACTGAATTATTAATTCAATTCTAATAGGAGCCGTGAAATCCGCAGGCCCTTTTATTTTTTGTCCTTTTTTCTCTTTCATCTAGACCGCAGTGGGGAGAGACCAATGGAAAGGTCCCATTAATTTTCTAAATTGTGTGATTTTTAGTGAGGTAAATTGTGAAAATTAGTGAGATTAAACCATTAGATTGATTCTATTGGTCTTTCTTTAATTGAACCAACATATTGATTTGGTTCCATTCATTTATCGAAAAAAATCCATCTTGTTTCTGACAAATTAATTTTAAATTCTAAAAATAAAAAAGTGATCTTTCTAGGTTTACATCCAATTTTTCTTCTTTGGAATTACATCCAAAGTTTACCTTTTTTTTTCCTTGTGGTTCCAACTTTAGTTTCTTGGTCTTCACTTGGTAAACACATAGGCGCCTCAATTTTTTCCTTTTTCCTTTTTGTAAAAACAATTGAATTGTTTGATTATGACAATTGTATTTGACTGATGTGGATTGAACTATTCTTTGTTAGAAGGTCACTATCTTGAAATAAAATAAAATAAAACTCATGAATATTGATCAACAAAACACAACCTTTATTGAGTGCATTAATTATTGAGTTGACAATAAACTAAGTGCTCCATATATTAGTTTAACACAATTAGTCATCAGATAAATCAAAACATGTATGATAGAATGGATAATTATTGAGTTATTAATTAATTAATTAACAATACCGTACTACTTTAGAGCAATGAGTCACCATATGAATCAAAGGAGAAGCCTAGTTGGAATTTGCCCCAAGCCCCCGATTTTTTTTTTTATGACACGTTAATGCTAAAAATTTAGGGGTGAAAACGGTATAGACAATATCTGATCCGTATTCGATCTCTATTTGAAAAATTAGATGTGGATATCCGATATGTGAATATCCATGTGGATATGGATACTGATATGATTTTATGTTTTAATTATCCGTATCCAAACAGTAGATATACATCATATATTTTAATATATATTATAAAAAAATATTGTTGTTCATCATTAAAATTAGATAAATATTATAAATTTTGATATTTTTTAATATTATTTTAATAAATATCCGATTCAATCCGTATCCGTATCTGTATCTAACTGATATCCGATCCGTATCCGAAAAATTAAAATTAAAAAGAGATATAAATATGATTTTATCACTATTTGCTCCACATTCGCTCCGTTTTCACACCTATAAAAATCACAGTTGCGCCATCCAATTTGAATAGATGTTCCTATCTGACATTATATTATTCATCTGGCTAATTAAGAACGAACGGTCAGGATGGATGACCTAAAATAATAATATTGACAATTTCATCTGCGTCGTTTGGTTTCATTAATTTATTAATTAAAAACTGTTATTTTAAATGTTTAAAAAAATGTCTTATCTCGTAGCTTCCATCTCTAGAAATGCATTGATTGGAAAATATCTATGTTTGTAATCTTTGCTGTAATTATTAGTTTGACTATTGAGACGATGTCATTATTGTCATAATAATTGTGTTAACACAAAATAATAATGGATTCAAAATATCTAACTACAACTGAACGATTCATATTGAATCTTCATTATTTTATTATTTATAGGGATAATTATTCCCTCCACCATGGACTATGCAATTGCTTGCGTACAACGAAGCCCTCGCCATTTAATGCGACCAATATTTTAAGTAAGAAATGACCAAAATATTTCCGAAATTTTTATTAATATCCTAAAAAAAGTAGCAAATTTATTCTCCGCATTGAATTTTTTTTTTTAAATAACTTAACCGCCCCACGTTGGGGCGGTTTGCTTTTTTTTTTTTACAGATTTTTTTACCAGATGTTTACCAAACCGCCCCACAGTGAGGCGGTTTGCCCCATATATATATATATATATATATTTTTTTTACAGATGTTTAGCTGACCACCTCCACAGTAGGGCGGTTTGCTATAATTTTTTTTTTTTTGAGATGTTTAATGTGTATAGAATTTGTCAATTTTTTTAGAGATGTTTAGTGAGACATTTGTCAATTTTATGTCTCCAAAAATTGGTGCCTGACGGCTGTTCAAGTATTTGCATAATCACCATTGGATCTCTGCTGGATCCAATAAGATGTGCCAATTGAATATTGTGCGGATCCAGGTAATATATAGTTTTGTTAGATTGATCCAAATTAACCGTTTTATTTTCTCCTTTTCAGAATTTGGGTTTATGTTTTAGTCATTGAATTAGAAATTGTGGAGAATTATTTTTTAATTGAAGTATTATTTGATTCAGAATTATTTCTAGTGAAGCAATTTGTTCAAATATATGATGCTCCAGCATGGTATTCGGCTTATTATGTCTTGATGTGTCCATTATTTATGAGACTTATAAGGCTATAATAAGTTGAGATTGCAAATTAGAAAGCCTCTTTGAAGTAATCTAATGTGACAGGATCTTGTGGGGCACCGCACATTCCCTCATAAAATCTTATCCTTGCAAAGGATCAGACAATCATTATCAGTAATAATCGTCTTAGCTAGTGTCGATCGTTTATATTTTTTTAAATTGATTACGTAAATATATACTCATCTAGAATAGGTGTCATATATATACAAATTAGATGGAAATATTAAGATCTCCAAAAAAAATCTATTTATAGCAAACAGCCCCGCTGTGGGGCAGTTTGGTAAACATCTGTAAAAAAAAACATCTATAAAAAAAAACCGCCCCAATGTGGGCCGGTTAGGTTATTTAAAAAAAAAAATTAATGCGGAGGGTAGATTTGTTATTTTTTTAGGGTATTAATAAAAATTTCGGAAAATGTTCTTGGTTGTTTATAGTATAATATTAAATATTAAATATTTATTGCTTTTTAATTTATATAAAGTTAGAAAAATTCCTTTAAGAAAATATAGCCACTTGATTAAATATTCATAATATAATGATATTTTATTGTTTTTTTATTTTTATACATGCTTGATTTATTATAAAGAAAAAATAGTTTCATAAATAAATAAAATTGATAAAACTATTTTATTTATACATGAAAATTAGCAAACATTATGAAGTAAGAAATTATTACTAATTTAAAATTAATTTTGAAAATTGTAAAATATTATTATTCATAAAATGATTATGACACGGATAAATTAATTAAGGCTATCATGATCATTTCATACTTACTAAATAATAAATTATCTACCGAGGAAGATCATTGTCATCAATTGCATATATTAGAGGGAGGTGATTTTCAAAATTAAAATTTGGTAATCAATCTGTCACAAATTAAAAGTTTGAGAACCTACTTCTTATTGTATAAACTAGTGGATTTTTAGTTTTTATTCAATCCGATTTGACTAGTTAGATAAAGCATTTGTTGCTATCATTTATGTGGCAAGAAAAGGGGAAACCAAATGATTACCTATCTGTTTATGGTGCATGATCAAAATACACTCATGTGAACGGTCCATATTCAATAATGATATATTTGTCACCTCGCTAAAAGTGAAAGTGTACATAATTTGTAATTATCTATCGCTTGTTATCTTTCTTTTTTTCAACAAGATAACAATCAAATAAACAATGAAATTATTATGTACATATGATGAACAAAGATAATATGGGGAAGCTAAATAAAATCTTTTTGAGAAAAAGGGAAGCTAAATAAAATCAGTTACACATATTTTCAGAGAAATGTTTCATGTTTAATTATGCTTTATTTTGATATTGGGGTATATGTATATATAATTAATAATAATATCCTTGTCAAAATAATTAACAAATGAAATAACAGTCGTTTGATCAAATCAACAATGATTGTTCATTTTTTTTTTTTTTTTATATTGGAGACTCACCTAGATAATTAAATTGAATCTGTTGATTTGACCGTTCATTTTTTTTTATGTAAGAAACAATCTATTGTTACTAAGCAACAGAAAAATAATTACAGTTTTAATCAACCATAAAAGTAAAATGACTCAAAAAAAGTTTATTGATTGGCCCAAATTGAATTAGTTATTTTAAATTCAAGAAGGCAGGATTTTTTGTACATCACTCTTAATTGTGCCTTAAACATTGTTTCTGACTAACAAATTTAATTTCAGATGTCACAATTATCAATATATTGATTCATAATCTTAATTCCAAATTGAATAAGTATTAGACATCCAAATTATGTTTTCTAATCCAATAAAAAATTGGATTAGATAGAAGAATAACATCTAGCTTCTTGATTAAGAAATCTAATTTGGACCATCTAAATTGGATGGTCAACATCAAATAATTGTTTGTGACCACAATTAGACTGTATTCTCTGTATGTCTATATGTCTATATGTCTATACATAGTAACAAATGAATAATTCGGATTTGGTTCGGCAGGGTCAAAAATTCGTGATTCGGAAATAATTCGGGAATAATTCGGATATAATTCGGGTATAATTCGGATATAATTCGGGAATGATTCGGAATTACAATACGAGACCTCAGTGCATATTTAATTCATTACCGATGATTTACTATACGATATACTGCTTTTATTTTGCCACAGAATATCAGTATAATAAAAAATATGGAGAAATAGGAAAATTTCCTCATCACGTGGCCACGTGGGTGGTGCCTGGGGAGTGGGGACAATGCTGGACAGTTGGACTTGGTACTGCGCGAATGGGATATCGGTTACTGCGCCAATTTTCAAATTTCGTTTCCGAAAAAAAAGTAAAAAAAAACGCATTTTATTCGTTAAATTCGCGTTTTATTCGGTCAAAGGTTCGGTCAACGAATAATACGCCATTCGGTTCGGAAACACCCCAAAAACGTTTTATTCGCGAATCTTGTCACTGTGTGTCTATATGCCTATTTAAGGCATATTTTGCCTGGTTATGAATATATGGCAAAGATATGACATTTCGTCTGTTACAATTGATCTTAATTGACCACAAAAAGGACCATCAATGATTAACACTAATTTGTTTGCCAATTAGTCTTAACATTTTCAATTGATCGATTGTTTTTAACAGTAAAAATTATGACATCATATGCTTACTGTAATTTACATTACATATCGAGATATACTATATTGACAGCAAAGTTGTTTGACAATTGTGCCACTTAGCACTTATCTTACTGAAATTAAAAAAAATAATTAATTAATATTTTTTTTCCATAACTTTAATAAAACACATTAATTTCTGTGCAATTTGGAAAATTAATTAGTTGGTCCTCAAGCGATTTAATAGAATTGACAGTCTAATTTTAATTGATATTCGGATGATGATCATATCCTTAAATTCAATTAATTTATTATTCAATATATTTAATACTAAACAATATACCAATAATTTTAATTTCTTACTTCATGCAATTGTGACATCATTTATTTATCAATATATGCAATTGCAAATAATTTTCATAATTAAGTAAGACCATAAAATAACTTAAAAACTTTATTTTAATTCCAAGGCCAGTACTGTACTACTGGTATATCGTTTTATCTAATAAAAAAAAAAAACTCTTGACTTTCTTAAAAAAAAAAAAAAGATCTCCTTTGCCTTATTATAGTATATGTCGATAGGTCGGTAGCCTGACATTGGCGACCCGCGATCTGTACCGCACGGCTGTACCATAAATAATGTTATTTAATAATCTCTTTCTTTCAAAGTATTGTGCACCATCGATTCAACGGTTCTGATTTATCCACGGAAAAGCCGACCATCGAGATCTTACAACGAAACGCGCTCTCTCTCGGCGCTGACAGTCCAAAACAGTCCGACTCAATCACTCCGCTTGAAATTGTGGGTCCCATCCCTGCTACGCGTCCCTGGCCCCCTCCCAACGGTACATTTTTCGACCGTTGGAGCGCTTATTCCACATGGGACCACCCGTCCTCTCGATACGGACTCTTCGGATCTTTTGTGAAATTAACCACACTGTCAAGCGTACAAACGCTGAAAGGAAACTATCAGTGCAATGAAAAGCGGGATTTATTATCGGATAACCTTTACACGGAAAGATACACCATATCTCTTTTCTTAACCACCAATCCTAGGAATTCACATTCTCTGAGATATCTCAACTTTTGCGTGCTTTTTTGAAATATCACAACCATTCAAATAGTTATGCACGAATCTCAAAGAACAAATAATACTGGCCCCCTGCACTATCCCCGAATAGACACCGGACACGTAGGTCACGCAAAAGTTCAGATATCTCAGAGGATACGCACTCCAATCGAAGATGGCTAGATCACCTGTAATTTTTTTTTTTTTTTTTATCAGATAGCAGTGCAACTACCATTCCATCTGCACCGTCCAAATTTTGTCGCATCCGTTACGCCCGTGTACCCGGATTCTACATCGTTCTATAGTGTAGCCGATTAATTTTACAACTTCTTTCACTGCAGACCTTGCTTTTAATTGTATTGTCAAAATTATTTGTACTGTTTTTTATAAGAACTTATCATACAGAAATTTATGTTATCTTATATATGACAAAAGTACAGGGTTTGGAGTGATAAATTCGACAAAAATTGCCGCTTTGAAATCTCCACGAGCCCGAAGGGATAGAGGAGGGAGGGTCCGGATCCCCTAAAGTAACCCAATCTTTGGGTTTTGGATCGAGACCGTCCGATTCGAATTCGTCGCTCGAGATCGTTTCGGAATTCGAATTCGTCGTCGGGATGTGTGCGCTCACTTCGCGGATGGATTTTCTCGGATTCAAATCGGACAGCTCCGATCTAAAACCCAACGATTGGGTTACTTCACTGGATCCGAACTCAGGGATAAACACGTGAAACGTCACACACATATCTCGTATCAGGGAGCATCAAATCCTACGGTCCAGATTAATTTTCGCCTTGTATATAAATTCATCATATCTTCTTTCTAGTTTCTCTCAAAACAGAGTCCGAGGCAGAGAAGGAGAAACTCAGACTGAGAGAGCTGCGCGAGCACTTTAGAGAGAGAAAAGAGTCAAAAGACAGAGCGAAGGAGAGGGAGAGAGCTAGAGAGAGTTGTTTTGAACAAGATACAGAGAGAGAGATAGAGTTGGAGTGAAGGAGGGAGCTTCATATTCTCTCCTACTGTGTGTGGTGGCTGCTCCTGCTCGTAAGAGAGAAAGTAGAGATGGACACAAGGATGGGTGGTTACAGGGGCACAACGAAATTGGTGACTCTTTCTGTTGGGGTGGTATGGACAGCCGTGATGCTCCGGTTCATGGGCCCGACTGCTTATGTGTCGTTATCTGATTGGTTGCCGAAGGCTTACGTGTCACTTGCTGGTTGGCTAACTCCACCATACCTCTATCTAATAATAAACGGCATAATCCTTTCCATTGCTGCTTCCTCCCGGTTCAGTCCACCCAAATCCGTACCCGTTAAGGACAGTATACTGGTACCGGCGCCAGGACCAGATCCAGTGCCAGTGCCAGTACCGGTGCCAGAACCGGTGTCTGTATCATTTCCAGATCCTGTCCCAGTACAGGTACCGCCTCCGGTACCAGTTTCAAGTCAAGAAAGAAAACCCATTTTTAAGATAGCTGATGACGATGAGGAAGATTTTGTGATAAAAGGTCCGAGATGGGATATGGTGGAAAGGGAAGATGAAGAAGCGGTACCAGCAGTACCAGCAATGGGTACCGACTCCTTGGTGGAACCCATGGTGCGTGCTGATTCAATGGAGATGCCAAGTGAATATACCAAATTCACCGAGTCAAGGGAGAAACCACTGGTTTCTTCTCGGTTCAGTCGGAAGAGCGTTCGACCCAGTCCTGAAGGTAATTTTACTCTTTTACAAGGGTCTTGATGCTAATTTTGACTTGTACCATATAACATGTTAACACAAGGAAGAATTTCTTGTAAGACAAATGAAATTAACAAATTGCCAAATAGGGTGCCTAGTAGGAAATGATTCAATTTTTGCAAGGTGATGGATGTTAATTAAGTATCTACCTTGGTATATTTTTGCTATACATAACAAAGTGTACCTAGTGTTTTTCATAATTTTTATTCTTTATTTTTGTGATGTACCATCAAATTCACATGTTTGATAAATTTGCGATGAATTGTCAGGCAAGGCGCTTGGTGTGACCAAATCACGGAAGGGAGAAACCCTAGAATCCACATGGCGCACCATCACAGAAGGCCGGCCCATGCCTCTTGCGCGCCACCTGAAGAAATCGGACACATTGGAAACGCGGGCCACACGAAATAACAGTGGTGATATAGCTCCTCCACCCGGCCCCACAATGCGCAAAGCTGAGACATTTCATGAGAAGCGAGGTGTTGAGTCACCATTTCATGAGAAGCGAGGCCCCACAATGCGCAAAGCTGAGACATTTCATGAGAAGCGAGGTGTTGAGTCGCCATTGGTCGGCTCTGGGGAGATGAAGGTTAAGAGAGAACCGTCACTCGGCCAAGACGATTTGAATCGAAGAGTAGAAGCATTTATCAAAAAATTCAATGAAGAGATGAGAATGCAAAGACAAGAATCTTTAAAACAATACATAGATATGGTCAGCCGAGGGGCTGATCAGTAAATATAAGACTTTTTGTGAGTTTTATGCATTTTGTTATTTTCGTTTTGATCCATTGTAGAAATCCAAAGTAAAATATTATCACTCTTTTTATTCTTCTTCTGTTTTTTTTTTTTTAATATTTTACCCAGAGGAATTTCTCTGTTTTCTTGGGTAAGTGAAGGAAAGCTTGTAAAATCTTATTTAATATGTTTAATATGAGATTTGAGTTTTGGTCTCTGTTGTGTTTATAGTTTGAACTTGGAACAAGAAACTTCTAGGTGTAGCTGAATTAATTAAGCACAAAGATTTACATGAAGCATTTAGAAGATATCTGAATTAGATAGCTGTCTATTCCAAAATTATGGAAGTTGTGACAGAGATGGTACCAGTTAAAATTTCACAAAGTCAGTGCGCGTGATGTTGACATGCTGAACCGGAATGGACTCCGCTGCTTTTCTAACAGAAAATGAGGACTCTCCTCTTCCGAATTCAATGATTCAAAATTTGTTGAGATTTATGCATAAAAAGATTTCTTTATCGAGATACGTGAATGAAAATTTTGAATCGTTAGATTTGAAAGAGGAGGGTCCTCCTTTTCTCTCAGAAAAGCAGCAGAGTCGGACCCTGCTGAACCAGTTTGATTTTAACAAGTTTTGTTTTTGATGTTTTATGGGATAATTGAGCTTTTATTTCAGGTCAATTTTACAATTTGATACTGATTGATGTGCCCATATATTCCCAAATTACCCTTATATTGTGAATCTTACCGATAATTTGAGCCGACCTAAAAACATGTTTCAACCTCAATAAGAGGAGGATTCAAATGTCTCCATTTTTTGTGTCTCCACCATGTCTTTATTTTTAAAAATTTTAATAACTCAAAATTTAAAATTTAAAAAGTCAAAATAAAACCGTTAGATATGATCTATGTTATTTTCTCTATGTGCTCATAAAAAATTATCACATTTCGATTTTGTTTTTATGTGAATCAATAAGTTAAAAAATCAACGTCTAGAAATTATCCAAATTAGTACGTTTTTTACAAGCTCTTGATGACAACCAAAACAAAATTGAAATGCTATAATTTTTTACACGTGCATAGATAAAATGATGTAGATCATATCCAACGGTTTTATTTTAACTTTTAAGTTTTAAATTTTGATTTATTAAAGTTTTTAGAAATGGAGGCTTGGTGAAGGCACAAAAAATGTAGACATTTGAACCCTCCTCTTCAAACAAATGCAGATAATTTTTTATTATTTTTTGGAATCAAATTCGTTACAAGAAAAATTGGAACCATCACATGATCACAAAAGGTTCTCAGACAAATTCAGACCGTCGATTGAAATCAATCTTTGATTGAACTCGATAATCTGGTACAGCGGAAAATAAGAAAGGAAACTAAGAAATTGGAAATAACTGATAACAACATTCATAATCCAAATAGCTAAGCTAATCCTATATATACAGACGATGAGATTCTAGTTCAAATCAATCTGATCCGTTCAGTGGATTGCTCAGATGAACATCATAGCGACATGTCAGCGCTAGCGACCTCTTCCAATTTTGTTCATCCAGTCTCCAGTTGGAACGTCTCATGTTCTGACAGCCTTGGGCCCATCTCGCAGTCACCATTCCTTTTAATTTTTCTGCCCGTTGCGTCATCCGCTTTGCCCTCTCTTCCCATCTTCTTCCCCAGCAGCTTTGACCTAGTAAAATTGGGTTGGATTATTCCCAAATTCACTTCCGTCCGTGACAATTATCCCACTATTAATTATTTATCTATTTACTCAAAAAAATATTTATTTAATTACCAATTTACGATGCTTCACTGGGACAGGACTCCAAATCGTGCAATCTTTGCCTATTGCTATTTCTAACTGTTGGGTATCCCTTTTCATGGGCTCAGGCCCAATTGATTTGGAATGTTCGGGCTGTGATGGCTCAATTCAAGAGGAAGAGCATTGATCAAGTTACCACAGATTTCAGAAATACCTCACCATTTGAGATTGAATTCGGTTACGTGATCTAAAAATTCTTGACCATCAAAAGCAGTATTTACTTATAAAAAAAATAGTAAACAAATTCTGAAAAATTTAAATTATTATTCGGATTGACTGTTTGAAATTTGAAAATAAAAATAAAAATTTATAGCACAAATTAATCCGTATCATGCATATTCTCACCATCAAACGAAAACAAGAAATGACGAATGATTACAAAATTCTGACCATCTTCATGGTTCTGTGCTTCAATTTCATTTATATTATACCCAAATACCAAATGAATTGGCAAATTTATTTTCGCTACAATTTCTAGAGGATGTATAAAAGAGAAATCATTTATGACTTGAACGGCCCCACGGCCACGACCAAGTCTACTTCCTGTGATCAGATGGGGCAGGCATAGCTGGAGGGACTGCCATGGCTACTGTGGCTGTTGTCGCCAGATAGGCTACCGTCGCCGGAGGCACTACTGTAGCCAGCGGGGCTGGATAGGCTGTTGTGGCCGGAGGGACTGGATAGGCTGCTGTTGATACGTGCAAAGGGTATATGTAAAAAGCTTTATCCTCAAATACACTTTCGGTTTAGATCGCAAGTATACAATCCTACCGTGTAGTATATTATCGGGTATCGAACCACAAGGAGTAAGATAAATACTAAATTTTAAACTTTAGATAATAAATTTCAGAAAAGAAAGAAAAGTGCAATAAAGTAAATGGGGGGGTTTTGTAGTAAAAATCCTAAGGTTGGGTTCAATACCCAAATAAAAGAGTTTTTAAACAATTAATAGTAAAAGTAAAAGAAAGAAAAGTCGGTTTGTTTTCAAGGTTTAGAGAATCTAGGGGTCTTTGGTCTACAATCCCTTGCTAATTCTATTTATTCGGTATTTGCTTAAATTCATGTATGATTTGATGAGGTTTCTAACCTAATATGTCATTAAGGGTCACTTTCGTGAATTAATAACGTGTCTAAGTAATTCGGACTTCACGGTTAGGTCCTTCACCCTAGCTACTTAGACCATAAGCTCTTGTTAGTCTCTCCTCTCCTCGAATATTGGTACTTCTCAATTAAGTCCATGATACCAATATCCGACTCGATTTGAGATGTCCTAATTAGGGTTTGACTTCACGGTTAGGTCCTTCACCAAGTCCCTAACCTTAATTTCTGTAGTTCCGGCTTAGATTAAATTGGTTAGAATCTTAATCTAAACCTAAGATATTTGCATTCACAATTTGGTACTATCCTATTGATCCTAGTCAATTTTGGTTCTTTTGAAACCAAAACGAGATGCTACAATTCAAGTACTAATTGTGTATTTAACACAAATTATTTAAATCACAGAAATTAACAATCAAATCCGATAAAACAATCACAATAAAAGCAAATAATCGAATAAAATAGAATTAAACAAGTTCATGCATTGACCTAAACCCCTAGAGAGAGAACTACTCCCTCTTGGAGGGAAACATGGCAAAGTTTGGCAAATAACAAGAGGAAATGAAATAAAGAATAATTACACCCTTTGAAACTAGAACCTCAATCTTGCCGAATCTTGCTCAAGAAACCCTTCTTCTCCTTGCTTGAAAGCTTCACCTTCTTCAGAAAATATGGCTGAGTTGTGTGTGTTGAGAGAGATTGGTAGTGGATTAATGGATGGATTAATGGATGATTTGAAAGGGAAAGTTCTAGCTCTTTTTATAGCAAGAGATCATACCCAATTTAGAGGCTAGAAGGTGGAGTTAGTGGGTGCTCTTTTTGACATTTCTTTCCTGGCAAGTATTGCTATTTTTTGGCTTCTTAAAACGTGTCCTTGGAGTGCCAAAAATAGAAACAGTGTTGAAACCGGGTAAATTTGGCTGTCTGCGTGTTCAGTGCGTCCGCACTGGATGTGAGTGCGGATGGTTGATCCGCACTGGATTCAACTTTCCTTATTTAACTTGGCGAAAATCCTGCGCAATCTTCTGAGTGCGTCCGCACTGGTGGGGAGTGCGGGTGAAGGACCCGCACTGCTGGGCTTCTGCAGTTTCTGAAAATTCGACCAAGTACCGAATGCGGATGGATGACCCGCATTGGCGTGTGAGTGCGGACGCATTACGCTCGGGAAAAATCCTGGCTTGCGCTGAGAGGCTGGAAAATCGGCTAAGTACTGAGTGCGTCCGCACTGAATCTAAGTGCGGGTGGTTGATCCGCACTCAGCCCTAATTACATCATTTTTCGTCTTTTCCTGCATTTTAAAGCCAAACTACCGCAGTAACTTGATTCTAGGTGTAATTTATTCCTTTTATATTCAAAATACATGATAATTGGAGTTATTTTATGATAAAAACTAGATCAAATGTGTATATAATTTACGCTTATCAGCTGTCGCTGGAGGAACTGCTGTGGCCGGATAGGCTGCCATTGCCGGAGGGACTGCTGTAGCCGGAGGGGCTGGATAAGCTGCCGTCGCTAGAGGAACTGGATAAGAGTGTTGTTAGGCCTAAACTCAAATCATAAAACAATCATGGACCCTCAATTTTCTCAAATTAGACCGTTTTGGCAATGACTTAAAAAAGAATTAGAAGGTATAAAAGAATGAATTAATAAAAAGTTGTAACTTGCTTAAAACATACAAATTTTTAAGTAATCCATCTTCATTATGTTTATAAAAAAATATCGGTTATCATACCTCTTTAATATACTTTAATTTACATTTTCATATTAGTTTTCTCAAATATCCCATGACTTATTAATCACTTACGTGTATTTTTTAATATCATATATTTAATATCTGATTTTTTAATGTCATATATTTTATTGTTGAACAATGTAAGAATTATTGGTTTTGGGATATTTATATAAATAAGCCAACACAACAAATTCATGCAATGATCACAACAAATTTATTCAATGGATATTTAATAAACATGAAGTTTTGATGACCACAATATGTTTTCACATAATCATTGCAATGCCTTGATTCAAAGGTCATGATCACTGACGTCGTCTATCGAAAGAGGACCAGGCCCATACAGTTTTGCTATACCATGATCAATTCTCATATTGTTTTGATTTGTATATATAATTCATACAATATCCATGACAAACTCTCAGAATGAAAAAAAAAAAAAAACAGAAGAAATCTCAATCAATAAGCATAAATTACACCCAAATTTTATATCATAAATCCTCATAGACAATTTTGGCTTCATTTGCATGAGCACAGATCGATTTGTGTTATTTTAATGGGGCTGAGATTAAGTCGA